>JAAGEH010000022.1:13784099-13974329 GCA_011751065.1 Lasiurus cinereus
CCACTGAGCCATATAAGACACCTAGCACACAAAGCTACTCTACCAACTCAGGGAAGCAGCGAAAATGTGGAGACAAAGAAACAGAGCAGAAATGGAGGAAAACAAACTACTGGATATAGAGTTCAAAATCACAGTTATAAGGTGTTTCAAGAATTTCCTAGAAAAGGCCAATAAATTTAGCGAGACCCTTGAGGATATGAAAAAGGACCAACTAGAAATTAAACATACACTGACTGAAATTAAAAAATATTATACAAAGACCTAACAGCAGACTAAAGGAACGCAAGAATCAAGTCAAAGATTTGAAATACAAAGAAATAGAAAACACTCAACTGGAAAAGAAAAAAGAAAAAAGAATCCAAAAATGTGAAGATAGTGTAAGAAGCCTCTGGGACAACTTCAAGCATACCAACATCAGAATTGTGGGGGTGCCAGAAGAAGAGAGAGAGCAGGATACTGAAAACCTATTTGAAGAAGTAATGACCTAAAACTTTCCCCACTTTGTAAAAGAAATAGACTTACAGGTCCAGGAAGTGCACTGAACCCCACACAAAAGGAATCCAAAGAGGACCACACCAAGATACATCATAATTAAAATGCCAAGAGCAAAAGACAAAGAGAGAATTTTACTTTATTTTATTTTAATAAAGCTTTATTGTTCAGATTATTACAATTGTTTGTCTTTTTTCCTCCATAGCTCCTCTCCACCTGGCTCCAACCCCACCCTCTGCCCTTACCTCCCACCATTGTCCTCATCCATAGGTGTATGATTTTTGTCCAGTCTCTCCCTGCATGCCCCCCTCACCTCTGAGTGTTTTCTGCTTCTTTGTATTTCAAATCTTTGACTTGATTCTTGCATTCCTCTAGTCTGCTGTTAGGTCTCTGTATAATATTTTTTTATTTCAGTCAGTGTATATTTAATTTCTAGTTGGTCCTTTTTCATATCCTCAAGGGTCTCACTAAATTTATCCATTTTTTTCTAGGAAATTCTTAAAAAAAACCTTATAACTGCGGTTTTGAACTCTATATCCAGTCATTCATTTTCCTCCATTTTTTTCATTTGTGATCTGTTCTTTTGTCTCTGCATATTTCACTGCTTCCCTGAGTTGGTAGAGTAGTTTTGTGTGCTAGGTGTCCTATATGACCCAGTAGCTCTGCCTCCCCAATTACCTGAAGTGGACATGCTTGGTGCACCCCTTTGTGGACTGTGTGTACAATCTTGTTGTAGTTAATTCTTGATTGTTGTTGGTATCACTGGGGGGAATTGACCTCCAGGCTAATTGGTTGTGAGGATTAACTGTGTCTACACCTGGAGAACTTCTGTGCTAGACTCAGCTTTAAGACTTGCAAGATCGCAACAGCCTCCATGCTGGGCTTGGATGTGGTGGAGCCTCAAGGCTGAGCAGACAGCCTTGGCTTCCCATCAGCCCTGCCCTACATGGCAGCCCCTGGGTCTCAGTGCCTCTGGGTAATGGCTGCAGCCCTCTCTGTGCACATGCATGCATGCCTTCAGAGCTCTGCCTTTTGCGCACATGCAAGCCTACAGACCTCTGCCTTTCCGGCTCTCCTGAGTTTCCTCGCATTCTAGGGACCCATATGAGTCTTGGTCCCCAGAGTCTTGCCCCAAACTGGGGTTCAGTGCAATCAGGATTTTCCGTCTCCCTCCCACTAGAGAAAGCCAGCCAGACCCTCCACTGCCCGTCCTCTTCTCGTGCGTGTCTCTGTACCTCAGCTTTTTACAACTCCTCTGACTCTTTGTGAGTCTCTGTTTTTACTTCTAGTTGTAGAATTTTCCTGTGGTCCTGGATGGTGCCTGTTCTGCCTTTTGGTTGTAATTTTGAAATTGTTGTGTGAGGCAGCAGTTTAGGTGTTCACCTATGCCACCATCTTGGTTTCTCTCAAAGAAAGAATATTAAAAGCCGAAGAGAAAAACAGTTAATTACCTACAAGGGAGCACCCATATGATTGTCAGCTGATTTCTCAACAGAAACTATGCAGGCCAGATGGGAGTGGCAAGAAATATTCAAAGTGATGAATAGCAAGAACCTAAACCAAGATTACCTAGCAAAGCTGTCATTCAGAATTGAAGGTCATATAAAGAGCTTCACAAATAAGAAAAAAACTAAAGGAGTTCATCAACACCAAAACTGTACTATATGAAATGCTTAAAGGTACTCTTTAAGAAGAGGAAGAAGAAGAAAAAGGTAAAGATAAAAATTATGAACAACAAATACATATCTATCAACAAGTGAATCTAAAAATCAAGTGAATTAAAAATCTAATGAACAGAATAAACTGGTGAATATAATAGAATCAGGGGCATAGAAAGGGAGTGGACTGATAATTCTCAGGAGGAAAAGGGTATGGGGGTGTGGGAAGAGACTGGATAAAAATCGTACACCTATGGATGAGGACAGTGGTGGGGGAGGTAAGGGCAGAGGGAGGGGTGGGAACTAGGTAGATGGGAGCTATGGGGGGGAAAAAGAGGAACAATTGTAATAATCTGAACAATGAAGATTTATTAAATTTTAAAAAAAGAAATATGATAGAATGTAAAAAATATGGAAAATATTAAGAAGAAAACAAAATATTACCTATAATAGTACCAGGTAGAGATAACCACTGGCAACATTTTATCCCCTCTCTTCTAATCCTTTTCCTATAAAAATATAATTTATATATATAAAAGCCTAATATGCAAATTGTCTCTTTGGGAGTTCAACTAGGAGACCAGGAGTTTGATTGCTCACTATGACATGTGCTGACCACTAGGGGTCGGCGCAGAATGAAGGAAGGCCCCAGCCAGCAGCCAGAAGGCCCTGATTGGCCCTGACTGCTAGCCAGAACTGGGGACCCTACCAGTGCATGAATTTTGTGCATTGGGACTCTAGTTCAAAAATAAAATTTGAACTCAAACTGTATTCTTAGATCTAGGAACACATCCCATCCATGTAATTAATTCATGGAAATTTTATTGGTAATGATTTCCTAATAGTCTATAGTGTGGCTGAATCCTGACTTTTTTCATGTGCTTATTAATCAATAACTTAGGTTTTCTCACATTTTTATTTAAATGAACTATTAATGAGTCTTTTCAGTAGAGATTTCTAGAAGTAAAATTATGAGCTATTATAGGATGGACATTTGTCAGTTTCTTTCTTCTTCTTGGAAAATTCCATCCCAGAAATGCTGTGTCCATTTATTCTCCTATCCCTAGCATACGAAGCACTTGTCTTACCACATTGTGCTTAGCATTATGTATTATAATTTCTTATATTGCAATGAATTTATTAGGAACAAATGATATCTAATTGTGGTTTTAAAGTGAAATTATTTTAGGTTTAGTAAAACAGTTTTTCAAATGGAGTAACATTAGTCCTTCTTTTGTGATTTCTTCCAATTTTTAGAGGTAAATGGTATTTAATTGCTTCTTGAAGTTGCATTCTCTGGATTATTAATAAAGTTGAACATTTTTTGTTCATCATAACAGTTTTTAAATAGAGTAAAATCAACTATTTTGTGACTTCTCCCATTATTTTATGAATAGTGTATTGCTTTCATAAATTGGAAAAACTACTGGCATCAGATCTTGAAGATTAGAAGTTATGGTCTCCATGAGCCACCATAGCTTCTATGCTGGTCAGTTTTGAAGGAGCAAATGGCGTATAGCATAAGGCAGCATTGGGAAACATTAAAAGACATGTAAGCAACATTCTCCATTTTCCTCTTCCTGTTTCTAACTCTTCATTTCTTGTCTTTGTTCAACCTGTTAGATATGGTCCCTGGATTTGTAACATCTCACAGTTGGGAAAGGTGTAGAGAACTGCAGTTTTGGGGGGTTATATTGGGAGCATAGATTTTTCAGAGCTTCCAAAGGCTGATGTGAATATTGTATGAACCACATCAATAATATTGGATTCCTCTGCTATTTAAATGATTTGAACCAGCCAGTAAATTCCATTAATTAAGGATCCACTCTGGACTAAGCCCTGAATCAAGCCTTATGGGAAGCATTTGGCACTAAAGCAATAATGGAGATAGGGAACTCCTGGTAGAGAGCAGCTGATGGGGCTGTGAGCCATCAATTCCATCCCCCTCCTGCATCCCAGGTTTCATTGCTTTGTTCCAAGTGAAATGGGGATTAGGAGAGAACTAGTCTACTTTATAGTTGTGTGTTGTAATCAAAAGATACTATTTGGAAAACTTAAATTAGATCTCTAGTTCACACCTTATACCCAAAAAAATTCTAGGTGAATTTAGCATTCAATCACTTTTAACAAATACCTTTTGGACATCTACTATGTGCCAGACACCTGCTAGGTATACGAAGCAGATATGGTTTCTGCCCTCCATAAAGTTTACAGCCTGGTAGCAAATATTGAATAAGTAGGCCAATAAAATATGTAACTACAATTCTTGTTAACACATATGAAGGAACACAATAAGGTGCAAAGAGAAAGAAAATGTGGGCTGGGAGAACCTTCATTAGGTTGTATAAACAGGAAAGGCTTCTCCGGGGGGTGAATGGTTAGCTGAGAGTTGAGGAATGAGATGGAGCCACACAGTTGCAGGAGAAAGAGTGTTCCAGGCAGAGGAGATAGTGGTCAGAAGACATGTGATTTGAGAGAGCTGCAACAACCAGGAAGAAAATACATATACAGATGTTGTTCAATCCTGGACTGAAGAAGTTCTTTCTAAATGTGGTTCCCAAAAAGCTGGACCACGAAAATTAGTCCACACCTGATTTTTTTATTTCTTCATAGTCAAAACCACATAAACTAGGCAAAATTGGGATAGCTTGTATGACAATAAGATACCTTTGCTGTATAGAAAGTAATTCTAACTGAATATTAGAAAGGTTAACACTCCTAAAGAGGGAGGGAAAGGTCAAAGGAATTCACCAAATAAGAAACAATGGCCAATAAAGTAGGGAAAACATTTCAACTCCTCTAATCAATAAAGAAGTGCACATAAAAACAACTGTAAAAAACAATTTCTCACTCATAAAACTGGCAAAGATAGAAATGATTATAATCCTCAGAATTTAGGATGGGAAGAAAGGCAAGTGCGCTAGACCCTGGTGGTGGGAATGTGCACTGTTATAACTTTTCTAGAGGACAGAGAGCAAAAATCTTTTTTTTTTTCTTCTTAAATTCAGGGTGTTTATTTTTTCCCCATTTTTAAAAAAATATATTTTATTGATTTATCACAGAGAGGAAGGGAGAGGGATTGAAAGCTAGAAACATCAATGAGAGAGAGACACCGATCAGCCGCCTCCTGCACGCCCTCTGCTGGGGATGTACCCGCAACCGAGGTATATGCCCTTGACCGGAATCAAACCCGGGACCCCTCAGTCTGCAGGCCAACACTCTATCCACTGAGCCAAACTGGTCTCGGCATCCCCATTTTTTTAAATTAAGGCATTACATGTGTACATATCTTCCCATTGCACCCACCCCACCCCACTCCTATATATGCCCTCCTCACCTCCCAGTGTCTTGCATCCATTGGTTATGTTTATATGCATGCAAACAAGTCCTTCGGTTAATCTCTTATTTACCCCACCTCTCCCTAACCTTCCTGCTGTAATTTGGCAGTCTGTTTGATACTTTACTGCGTCTGTATCTATCTTTTTGTTCATCAGTTTATAATGTTCTTTATTATCCATAAATGAGTGAGATCATGTGGTATTTTTCTTTCATTGCCTGGCTTATTTCACTTAGCATAATGCTCTCCAGTTCCATCCAGGTTGCTGCAAATGGTAAGAATTCCTTCTTTTTTATGTCAGCATGGTATTCCGTTGTGTACCATGGTTTTCTGATCCAGTCATCTACTGACGGGCACCTAGGCTGTTTCCAAATCTTAGCTACTGTAAATTGTGCTGCTATGAAGACAGGGGTGCATATATCCTTTCTGGTTGGTGTTTCTAGTTTCTTAGGATATATTCTTAGGAGTGGAATTACTGGATCAAATGGGAGTTCCATTTTCAGTTTTTTGAGGAAATTCCATAATGTTCTCCACAGTAGCTGCACCAGTCTGCATTCCCACCAGCAGTGCATGAGGGTTCCTTTTTCTCCTCATCCTTCCAGCACTTGTCATTTGTTGATGATAGTCATTCTGACAGGTGTGAGATGGTATCGCGTTGTCATTTTGATTTGCATCTCTCGAACTTTGAGCAAGTCTTTATGTGTCTCTTGACCTTCCTTCTGTCTTTTTTTTGAAAGGTTCTATTTAGGTCCATTGCCCATTTTTTTTATTGGATCATTTATCTTCCTTTTATTAAGTTGTATAAGTTGGCTGTAGATGTTGGAGATTAAACCTTTATCAGTGATAACATTTGCAAATATGTTCTCCCATACAGTGGGCTTTCTTGTTGTTTTATTAATGGTTTCTTTTGCTGTGAAAAAGCTTTTTATTTTGATGTAGTCCCATTTGTTTATTTTCTCTTTAGCTTCCATTACCCTAGGAGCAGTATCAGTGAAGAAGTTCCTGCGGCATATGTCTGAGATTTTGCTGCCTGTGGATCCCTCTAGTATTTTTATGGTTTCCCATCTTATGTTTAAGTCCTTGATCTATTTTGAGTTTATTTTTGTGTATGGTGTAAGTTGGTGGTCTAGTTTCATTTTTTTGCATATATCTGTCCAATTTTCCCAACACCATTTATTGAAGAGATGCCATTTATGTTCATGCCTCCTTTGTCAAATATTAATTGAGCATAGGGGTTTGCATCAATATCTGGATTCTCTATTCTATTCCAGTGGTCTATATGTCTGTTCTTGTGCCAGTACCAGGCTGCTTTGAGAGCAGTGGCTTTGTAATACAGCTTGAAATCTGGAATTGAGATCCCACCTACTTTGTTCTTCTTTCTCAGAACTGCTGTGGTTATTCAGGGTCTTTTTTTAATTTCAGATGAATTTTTGGAGAGTTCTTTCTAGGTCTGTGAAATATGCCATTGGTGTTTTAATGGGGAGTGCGTTGAATCTATAGATTGCTTTGGGTAGTATGGACATATTAATGATATTGATTCTCCCAATCCATGAGTATGGTACATTCTTCCATTTGTTTACGTCTTCCTCTGTCTCTTTTTTCAGTGTCCTGTAGTTTTCTGCATACAGTGGTACCTCGAGATACAAGTTTAATTTGTTCTGTAACCTTGAGGCATGGGAAACTATGAGACGCTCGAGTCGCGGTAAACTGGTGGGTCGTGTGCAGCCGGCCGATTTCCGCGATTACTCTTATCTCAAATGTTGCTTGTATTTCAAAGCAAAAATCTCTCGCTCAACAACTCGTATCTCAAAAATCTCGTATGTTAGGGCAGTTGTATCTCGAGGTACCACTGTATAGGTCTTTTACCTCCTTAAGTTAAGTTTATTCCTAGGTATCTTAATTTTTTTGGTGCGTTGGTAAACGGGATTGCTTTTTTAGTCTCTCTTTCTGTAGGTTCACTATTGGTGTATAGAAATGGCATAGATTTCTTGGCATTAATTTGATATCCTGCTACATTGCCGAATTCATTTATTAAACCCATTAGTTTTTTTATGGAGTCTTTAGAGTTTTTATGTATAATATGATGTCTTCTGCAAATAAGGACAGCTTTACTTCTTTTCCAATTTGGATGCCTTTTATTTCTTCTTCTTGTCTAATTGCAATGGCTAATACTTCCAGTACTATGTTCAACAGGAGTGGTGAGATTGGGCATCCCTGTCTTGTTCTTGTACTTAGGGGAAATGATTTTAGTTTTTGCCCATTGAGTATGATGTTAGCTGTGTGTTTATCATATAAAGCTTTTATGATGTTGAGATATGATCCTTCTATTCCCACCTTGTTGAGAGTTTTTAATCAAGAAAGAGTGTTGAATTTTGTCAAATGCTTTTTCTGTATCAATTGATGTGATTATGTGATTTGTTTATGTGATGTGTCACATTTATTGATTTATGGATATTGTACCATCCTTGTATTCCTGGGATAAATCCTACTTGGTCATGGTATATGATCTTTCTGATGTATTGCTGGATCCAATTTGCTAGAATTTTGTTGAGGATTTAGGCATCTATGTTCATGAGGGATATTGGCCTGTAATTCTCTTTCATTATGTTGTCTTTATCTGGTTTTGGTATTAGAGTGATGCTAGCTTCATAGAAGGAGATTGTTCCTTCTTTTTGAATTTTTGGAATAGTCTGAGGAGGATAGGTTTTAATTCTTCCTTGAATGTTTGGAAAAACTCACCTGTGAAGCCATCTGGAAGCTTTCATGCTGGAAGCTTTTTGATGACTGCTTCAATTTCTTCCATAGTTATTGGCCTATTGAGATGTTTAGATTCTTCCTCATTGATGTTTAGACTTTGCCTATGACACAACATATGGTCTATCTTTGAAAATGACCCATGGGCACTTGGAAGGTTATATTTTTCTAGAAATATGTCTATTTCCTCCAGATTGTCCAGTTTGTTGGAATAGAGTTGTCCATAGTATTTTTTAACAATCCTTTGTATTCTGGCCTGATGAGTTTCTTTTGAGAATTCAGTCACTAGTCTGATGGGGGTTCCTTTGTAGGTAACTTTCTGTCCTCTTTGGCTGCTTTTAAGATTCTTACTTTGTCATTGGTGTTTGCCAATTGAATTATAATGTGCCTTGGTTTCAGTCTTTTGGGGTTCATTTTTCTTGGGACTCTGTGAGCTTCTTGGATTTGTGTGTACTTTTTCTTCCCTATATTAGGAAAATTTTCTGTCATTATTTCTTCAAACAAGTTTTCTATTCCTTGCTCAGTTTCCTCTCCTTCTGGAATTCCTATAATGCAGATGTTGTTTTGCTTCATGTTGTCCCAAAGTTCCCTTAGGCTCTCCTCCTGCTTCATAATTTTTTTTTTCTAGAAGCTGCTCTACTTTGGTATTTTTTCCTACCTTGTCATTTAACTCACTGATGCGGTCCTCTGCTTCTTCTAATCTACTCTTGATGCTTTCTATTGAGTTCTTACAGCAGTAAAGAACTCATTTCTTTTTGGTTCTTCTTTATATCCTCTTGGTTCTTACTCATGTTGTAGAATTTGTCTTCCATTCTTTTCAGCCACCTTATGATCATTTCTCTGAATTCCTTCTCTGTCAGGTTGCTTGCCTGCATTTTGTTTACTTCCTTTTCTGGTGATGCCTGCTTTTCTTTCATATGTGGACTATTTCTTTGTCTCCCCATGGTCTCTCTTCTCTGGTGTCTGGTTATGTAGTTCTCTCTCTCCTTATCCCAGGCGAAATCTGATCTTTCCATGATGGAGTACAGAGGTCCTCTGAATCCGTGTGTTTGCGCTAATTGGGGACTGGTGTTCTGGGGTTTGCAGCTGTTTGGTGGGTGCCGTAATAGTAGATTTTCTGATAACATCCACTTTCCCCTTCAAGATGGTACAATCTCCACGTCCGAGCTGGTGGCTCTAGGAGGGAACACAGGAGCAGCGGGGGCTGCCCGGTCAGGGTAGCCCTATCCAGCAGTCCCCCGCCTTCTCCTGGAGTATAGCTGTCCCTTAACTCACCAACAAACACTCCCCATGCAACCCTCAGCTTATCTTTCTGTCTGCTCTGGGTCAAGGTTTCAGGACATGTCTATCTATTCTGCCCCCATTTTTTTCTCCAAAGGTCTTAAAAATACTCAAACTCTTCAACTTAGCAAACCCCTTGAGGGATTTATCATACTGAACCACTCTCAGTTCTGCAGAAGGAATTAACTGTGAAATTGTTCATTATAATACACTAGAAGCCCAGTGCATGAAATTTATGCACTGGCAGGGGGGTGTCCTTCAGCCCAGCCTGCACCCTCTCTAATCTGGGACCCCTCAGTGGACATCCAACTGCCAGTGTAGGCCAGGATTGGACCTAAATTGACAGTTGGACATCCCTCTCACTATCCAGGATTGTTGGCTCCTAACCATTCACCTGCTTGGCTGCCTGATTGCCCCTAACCTCTCTGCATGCCAGCCTGATAGCAACCTAACTGCTCCTCTGCCACCCTGATTGACACCTAACTGCTCCCCTGCTAGCATGATTGACACCTAACTGCTCCCCTGCTGGCCCAATCAGCCCCAATTGCCCTCCCCTGTAGGCCTGGTTGCCCCCCACTGCCCTCCCCTGCCAGCCCAATCACCCTCAGCTGCCCTCCCTTGCAGGCCTGGTCTTCCCCAATTGCTCTCCCCTGCTGGCCATCTTGTGACAATATGGGGGTGGCTATCTTGTGGCATGAGGACCTGAAGGTCAATTTGCATATTACCTCTTTATTATATAGGATTCTATCATGATAAAAAAGTCAGAGGTTACCTCAAGGGGTTCATCTATACAATGGACTATGGTAAGAAAAACCAGTAAGAATGATTTGTTAAATTTACATTTTATTGACATGGACATGTGTTTAAGATGTTAAGTGAAAGTTGCAGGTTACAAAACAGCATTTATGATAGGACTTTATTTTGTTTTTAAAATACTGTACATATACATATAAATGTCCTTAATGTAAATAATGGTTATCTGTGAGCTATGGGATTGCATGTAATTTTTACTTCCTTCTTTATACCTTCATGTGATGTATGACCTTTTTAGAATGGGAAGGCATTACTATTTTTTAAGAAATATTTTTATTGATTTCAGAGAGGAAGGGAGAGGGAAAGAGAGATATAAACATCAATGATCAGAGAGAATCATTGATGGGCTGCCTCCTGCATACCCCACACTGGGGATTGAGCCTGCAACCTGGGCATGTGCCCTGACCACCTGCCCAGGAATTGAACCAGGACTTCCTGGTTCATAGGTCCATTCTCAACCACTGGGTCAGGTAAGCAGGTCAGACATTTTTTTTTCATTTTAAAATATATTTTCAGCCAAAAACCGGTTTGGCTCAGTAGATAGAGTGTCAGCCTGCAGACTGAATGGTCCCAGGTTTGATTCTGATCAAGGGCATGTACCTTACTTGCGGGAACATCCCCAGTAGGGGGTGTGCAGGAGGCAGCTGATCGATGTCTCTCTCATCGATGTTTCTAACTCTCTATCCCTCTCCCTTCCTCTCTGTAAAAAATCAATAATAATAATTATATATATATATATATATATGTATATATATATATATTTATTTATTTATTTATTATTGATAGTACTATCAGGCATTATCTTTTATACTAAGAAAAAGTAAAGCTGTTTTCATATTGATGTGGGTAAAAAGTGAGTCATCACAGCTCTCTTGGGCCAGAGGGATTGGGAAATGATCCTGTCTGTTTCACTTCCTCAGAGCAGGCCTATGTGATCGACATCGCCTGAGCCCCCCGGGAAGAGGGCTAATTCCCCCAGGAAGCAATATCCTCTCCGATCCTTTTCTATCCCTGGCTTAGACACAGTCACGCCATCCACATAAGCCCCCTGTGCGATGTTTTCTCTTCTAAGAAACAAAGCCCTTTGCCCACTCTGATTCATCACCTGGTTGGAGGCCAAGTCACTGGAGCCTCAGGCGCAGGTGTCTGGGTGCCACAGCACAACACGCTGCCTCCAGAATAAGGGCAGCCCTTCCACAGTGAGGGCTGTGAAATGTCAGGCGGGATTAGAAAGGTCACTTGTCCTGACAGCTCTCTGTGCTTCCCGGAGAGCAGCCTTCCTGCTGGGAAGGTTCTTAATCTCGCTTCCTGTGGAGGGGAACACTGCTTCAGACAGGGAATGCACATACAGAGGCCCTGAGGTACCAGCAAGCGATTGAGTGGTGTGAGCAAAGACTCACAATATAGCTACCATGACTGAGGCGGGAAATGGAATCAGAGGAGCAGCCAGGGGCTTCTTTACTGAGGATCTTGTTGACAGTGGGTGGGACTTTGAATTATTTCATAGGAAACACTTAATGCTTAATAGATTTTCTCCCCCAAGCTTTAATGATCTAAGGAAAATCATCAAAACTACTTGTTTAGAGTTTGTCGAAAACAAAGATGTTAGACAAAGAACACACAAAAATAAAAGTCTGTGTTAGAGAAAAGGAATTATGGAATTTTTTTCCTTTTTTTTTAAAATAAATTTGGATTGCTGCAATGCTTCTAGAATAGGCTTTCCTTAAAACAAACCCTCCACCCCAGGGATAGTGTGGCACTACTATGTCCTTAGTACTTAAAAGTTGCACCCAATGCATGTCAGACATTCACAGATACTTGTGGACTCATTGAACTGAATCCTGGATAGGTCACATTTTCTCCCTGGAGCCAGAGAATAAAAGGCTTTACAGGCCCTGCCTGAATTATGTCAGTATAATCCTAGTTTCTGTACTTCACCCTTGGAGTGTACAAGGGGATGCTTGAACCAAGATATGAATGATGGCTAGGAAGTAAGTAGGCAAAGAGAGGAAGGCAAGTGCTAATAGAATTATCTAGCCATTCCCATCCCCTCTCTTCTCAACTTGCCATAGCAGAAACCTGAGTCCTGTGAAACGGAGATGGGGCAGTTCAGGAAATGGATCCTCCAGGTCTCATTCTTCTAAGAGAATGTAGCCCTGGGAACACTGAAAGTTTTATTCATTGAAGAGAAAGAAGAGATGAAGCGACTGGTGATACAAAACCAGGATAGGAACATTGGCATTTTATCCTCTGATAGATGTGTTCTGACTCCTTGGTGACCCTGCTCATCAGGCAGGACTGCCACAGTCCTATCCACTACATTTGCTTGAACTAGAAAAGAAGGCCAAAGCCTTGGCACATGGCTGGAGGAGTTAAGCATGGACTACATTTTCCACCCCAGTGACCCGCTCCCCCAATCCAAACCAGATACTCTTGTCCAGTGATATCTGTCCCAGATGTACAGAGTGGGGTGTGTGAGTAGACCTCTGTTAACCAGTCTCTGTAACTGAGGTAGCTATGAAAAATGGACTGAATTGATTTAAAGTGTTGTGCACAGTCGAAACCAGTTTGGCTCAGTGGATAGGGTGTCAGCCTGCAGACTGAAAGGTCCCAGGTTTATTTCTGGTCAAGGGCACGTACCTTGGTTGCAGGCACATCCCAGTAGGGGGCGTGCAGGAGGCAGCTGATCGATGTCTCTCTCTCATCGATGTTTCTAACTCTCTATCCCTCTCCCTTCCTCTCTGTAAAAAAATCAATAAAATATATAAAAAAATAAAGTGTTGTGCACCGTGATGCATATTCAGAGGTGTGTGTGTGTATGTGTATATGTGTGTGTGTGTCCTGGTGAATAAATATAAATTACTAAAGGCGGCTAGAGAAGTCCAAGGGGAGTCACAGGAATGAGAACCAGCCTCTCTTTCAATGTATTTCCCAGAATCATCTTACCTGGAGAAAGCAAGATATGGACATGAAGCCATTAGGAGAGCAGAAAATTAAAACCAGATGATTAGTGACTGGTGATGAGGTGCCTGGAATAATCAGAGAAGTTGTAGGCTGGCTTGGGGGGGTCTCTAGAATCTGGCCCCATTCTTGTTTAGAGTAAAGGTTTTTAATCTGGGGTCCATTAATGAGCTTTAGGGGATCTCTTTACTTCCTGAAATGTAGTGGTATTTTGTGCATATGTGTACATGAACACTTTTTCTGTGGGGAGGGTAAACCTTTAGATTTGAGCATCGGATGTTCAAATTAAGAACTGTTGGTTTCAAGATATGCAGATAATCTGTCTGAGTGGGTCAGAGTGGATTCTGTAGACCTTGTCATGAGGTCTCCTTTCAGAAAACAAAGCTATTTATTATTAAGACCAGGGAAGTTGTAGTTTTCCATGAGCAAGGCCTACTGAAACTTTGAAGTATTTTTTCAGTCCTGTGCAGAATTTGACCACCTTGCCCATAAGAACCGAGTAGAAACTCTGAGTGGCTTGAGTTTTCTGAGTGAGGGTACTTAAAACTGAATAAGCAAAGTGTGTTCATTAACAGGTGTTTAAATTGGTACTCCAGCAAGTTACATTTACATCCCTTCTGCCTGCTCACGCTTATAATAATTAACTTTCCCCTTCTTTGCAATCATCCAGATGATTGGAACACAGAGTAGAGTGGATGAGAATCCAGGCACTGGAGTCCTTCAATCTGGACTTCAAGGTTTGGTTCTTCCAGGTACCAGCTGGAGAAACTGGTAAGTTATGTCATCACCCTGAGCTCCAGTTTCAACACCTGGCAAAATGGGAATAACACTATTACTACCATAGAAGGTATTGTGAGGGTAAAATAACTCAATCCATGTAAGGTACTTAGTAGAGTATAAGTGCCTGATATAGGTGAGAATTATAGTTTACTCCACAACTCCCTGTTTAAGTTTTGTTTTCATTTGTGCTTTTGGAAATGGAGATAAATTTTTACAAGC
The DNA here is from genome assembly GCA_011751065.1 of Lasiurus cinereus. Classification (NCBI taxonomy): domain Eukaryota; kingdom Metazoa; phylum Chordata; class Mammalia; order Chiroptera; family Vespertilionidae; genus Lasiurus; species Lasiurus cinereus. The sequence goes on from JAAGEH010000022.1 coordinate 13,798,395, forward strand.
ACATGCATCTTCCTCATAAACAAAGGAGACATTCTTTTTTCTGTTGTCTATGTTGTGAAACTTCTTTTGTTTCCCAAATGTTGAGTTAAACTGCAATATATAACTTACCTATGAAAAATCCCCACCCTTTCTCCCTCCAACATACAGATTCTAAAATAGCTCCTTCCCACCCCCAGCTCAATTTAAAACCTGAAAGGAACTTAGTGGAGTCATTTTGCCCTCCCCTGCATCAAGGAGAGGCTGTGCATAAATCTGTGTTATTTTTAGGTTCCCAAGGAAAGTGTTTCTACAATCTCCCTCTTCACCTGTTTCAGCACTTAGCAACACTTAACACTAGAAATCTCAGTCCCTGTGTGTCTCTGACTTTTAAAGTGAGTACTAACAACTAATATGGATAAAATGCAAGGGCCACAGACTGAGAAGACATGGACAGAGATGTGCAAACTTGGCGATGTGAGTGCACTGGGGAGGTGCTGAGAATGGGAGGTGTGACCCAGCTGAGATTTGTGTTCCTGCAGTGAATGAGCGCTGCTCAGCTCCAGCCCATCCATCACATGTGGGAAGCCAGGTCTACAGTTGCCAGTTGATTTTTTTCTGGAGGGAAAGGCAGAAACCTGTATTTTTATGTAAAACTAGAGGACCAGTGCACAACATTTGTGCACTAGAGGTTGAGGGGTCCCTCAGTCCAACCCGCTCCCTCTCACAGTCTGGAACCCCTCAGGGGATGTCAGCTGAGGGGATCCTTAGTGCTTCTGTGGAGGTGGGAGAGGCTCCTGCCACCACTGCTGTGCTCTCCCTTTGGGAACGCACTGACACCAGGGGGCAGCTCCTGTGTTGAGCATCTGCCCCCAGTGGTCAGTGTGCATCATAGCGACTGGTCATTGTGCTGTTCAGTCAATTTGCATATTAAAATTTTATCATATATAATAAGATTTTTTTAATACTAGCTTGGTTGAAAAGAAAAAACGGAAACACTCGGCAGACCAAAAGATTATTCAAGAGATGCAAATCAAAATGACAATGCAGTACCATCTCACACCTGTCAGAATGGCAATCATCAACAAATCAGCAAACGACAAGTGCTGGCAAGAATGCAAAGAAAAAGGAATCCTCATGCACTGCTGGTGGGAATGCAGACTGGTGCAGCGACAGTGGAGAACAGTATGGAATTTCCTTAAAAAACTGGAACTCCCATTTAACCCAGTAATCCCACTTTTAGGAATATATCCCAAGAAACTAGAAAGACCAATCAGAAAGGATATATGTACCCCTATTTTCATAGCAGCACAATTCACCATAGCTAAGATTTGGAAACAGCCTAAATGCCCATCAGCAGATGAGTGGGTTAGAAAACTATGGTACATCTACACAATGAAATACTACGCCACTATAAAAAAAAGAAGGAACTCTTACCATTTGCAGAAGCATGGATGAACCTGGAGAACATTATATTAAGTGAAATAAGCCAGGCAATGAAAGAAAAATACCACATGATCTCACTCATTTATGGAAAATAAAGAACATTATAATCTGGTGAACAAAAAGATAGATACAGAGGCAGTAACGCACTGAACAGACTAAATTACAGTGGGAAGCTGGGGAGTGTTAGGGAGAGGTGGGAAGAGATCAACCAAAGAACTTGTATGCATGCATATAAGCACAACCAATGGACACAAGACACTGTGGGGGTGGGATGAGGGCATGTGACAGGGGATATGGGAGGCTAAGGGAAGGTCAATGGGGGGAAGAAAGGAGATATATGTACTACTATATGTAATACTTTAAACAATAAAAAAAATAATAATATATCCCCCCAAAAAAAGAAAAAACAAGGAAACACTCGGCAGACCAAAAAAAAAAAAAATGTCCACTGCCTGCATGTAGCCCATGGGCCAGTTTACTGTCTCTGCTTTAGAATTTACACAGTGTTTTCACAATCTCACTCAACCTTATATAACTATAGTCCACATCCACTGAGCACCTACTAAGTGCCAAGATCTTTAAATAGATAATCTATTTAATCCTCACAACAACCCATAAACTGGGTGCTATTTTTATAATCAAAGAAGCTGAGGCACATAACATAAAGCAACTTTCCCAAAGGCACAGTGAGCAAGTGGGGGCAGGAAGAGGTGGATTTAGGTAGTTCGAACACAGGGCCGGTGTCCCTTACTTCTTTGCTGTCTTCTGGTTGGACAGCAGAGAGGAGGGAGGTGGGAAAAAGTTTCAAAAAGGTGAGATAAGCACAAAGAACACCACGGTGACCTTGGACTATTCTGTGGCCTTCACTATTGTAGTTCCTGAGCTATCGTAAAAGAGGACAGGCCTGGACACTAAGACCCTTCCCAGTGAGAGAAGAAAGTGCTTGGCTTCTAACACAAGAGAAGATGCCAGGAAATGTAAGGCGCAATGAGACATGACCCTGCCCTCCTCAGCACCTGCCTCAGATCCTGATCTCTACCTGCCCACTGTCTCTGGTCCTCCGACTACAACTGGAAGAGCCCATGACCCCTTCAGAAAATCTACCCATCCTTCCAGCTCTTGCTCCCTTGGCATTTGCAGGGAATTCAGGTTGCTTTGACTGTAATTAGTAGGCGCTAAGCAGTTTCCACATTTCTTAGTAAATATGTAAAAACACAAAATCCATTCATTCTTTCACCCCTCTCCCACCTTCCTTCTTTATGACACACTTTTCTCTCTTAGCTGCTCTGCTGAGAAGTGTTTTTCTTCAGCAAGAAAGAAAGTGGCAATAACAAGAGTTTGGCAGTTTTACAATCCTTTCCAAATCCTCATCTGCCTTCCTGGTCATTCATTCATCCATCTGCTCACTCGTTATTCCTACTACAGGGCAGGCACTGATTGGGGTGTTGGGTTTTGCTGGGGTCTCTCCAGGACAAAGCTGGCATCATGAGGGATCCCATGAACACCCTCCAGGGGACCCCATTATCACCCAGGATTCTCCTGGGTGACAGGGGACCACGGAGCCCAGGGGGAGTTTTAAATTTAATTTTCACCCTCTCTCTGGGCTACTCCTGGAATGATTCTTAAACTCCTTATTCCAGCAGCCGGCTCACTGGCTCCGCCCCAGCACCCGCCCGCTTTCCTTCAGAGTAGCCAGGATGGAGAAGCCCAGTTTCCAGCCAGAGCTGCCTCCTTCCTTCCCACCCCTCAGATCCCAGGCCCCAAACAAAGGAAGCAGGAAGTGGAGAGGGTGGGGCCACTGTTCAGACCCAGCTCCCCAAGCCAGATGGGTTTCACAGCCTGGGCTCTGGGAAGCAAGCTTTGATTGTTTTCACAGCCAAAATGAGGGGCCTCTGGGTGGGCTGGGAGGACACTTTTCCATCTGTGTTGTTTGTTTTAATCTAGGGTGACTCATGAATATAAAACTCAAAATTATTTTGAAGGGCTGGCAGTTCAGTTTCAACCAGGAACTGGCAGGTGATGCCTTCTCGCCTTCACGCTGACAGTGTCTTTAGGGAGAGGCCAAAGCTGAGGGGTCTTCCTGGCCTGCGTTTCCACGTGAGTGAATGTAATGAACCCCACCTGGATCCCATCAAAGCCAGTCAGACCATCTGATCTCCACCCTCCCTTCCTAAGGAGCACACGTGGCCGCCCCACACCTATCCTAGCCACCCTGCATTCCTTCATTCCAGCAGACCCAGCCTTCCTATGCTCCGAGGACCCCCTGACCAAAAAGGTAAGTAAAATTATCCTCGGCCCTCAGGTAGAGCTCCTGTCTGTAGGAGAGAAGTATAGAACCCAAATCATTTAAAGAGAGGAAAGGAGGATGGGATGTGCATATGAGACTATTGGGGGTGCCAAATATGGGGGCTAGCAGGAACTCAGAAGTCACACTGCCCCAGCCTACTTAGTGATATGAAAGCTGAGACCCAGAGAGGTGAGGCAACTTGCCCACGGTCACCCAGCAGAGCAACCCAGGACTCACAGTGAGGCCTCCTGGTTTCTCAAATCAGACATCTGCACATTTCCATCAGGGCTCCACAGTTTCCTCTTCATCCCTCTCTCTGCCCTGAATCACTCAGCTTCTCAAAGCACTAATGACCTCCCTTCTACTGTCAAATCTCCAAGATTTTACCCTCTTCAAGCATCAGGCCCCCTGCCCCAAGGGCCTGGGGCCCAGGAAGCAGTTGCTAGGACCATTCCAAGGAGGCAAGCAGGCAGAGAGAAGTGCCAGCGGAATCATTTTCATTAATGTATACCATTTGCAGCTCCTCCAATCTCCCTGCTCCCTGCTGTCCTTCCATGTCCTGACTGAGATTGCTGTTCTATTTGTTTCTATTGTCTGAGAAATCAAATGGTTTTGATTACACCCACGGTCTCTCAGTCTCTTGTGCCTGTGGCTGCCCACAAGGCACCATCTGTATTCCTCTTCCACTGGTTGCTGGAAGAGGCCTGCTTGCTGCTGAGAAGCTGGGGCCCAGGGATATCCCCAGACTAACACCTCCCCCCCACCTCAACTCCCATCCCTCAGACAGAGCTTGTGATCCATCATGAATTGAAGGGTGCAGGGAGAGCTGAGTAAAAGGGCAGGATCCAGGCTGGGCCAGTTTCCTGTTAGCTGCAGAGAAGGGGAAGGTGAGTGGAAGGAGAAGAAACTAACATTTTTGAGAACATAAAGCAGTTAGTCAGTCAGACAATAAATAACACCTACTCTGTGCCAGGCCCCGCACCCAACACTGTGGAGTCAGAGGTGAACCTCAGGCACACACTCCTGTACACCTGAGCATCAGTGTTTCTCAAAACATTTGATAGCTGAACCTACACAGACACCAGCAGCTGGGTCCCAGAGACCCCCTATTATGGCTGGCTCTCAGTGAGTTCGGAGAGGGAGAATCCCAAGGGAAGAGCCCCAGACAGCAGCTGCACAAACCAGCCCAGAAGAACTGCAGTGTTACAGCAATCTGGATATCAACCATATACACAGAGCATCACATGAGAGGGCTAGGGAGGGACTTCAGCAAACTGCCATAATTAGAGGCAACAGCTCATAGTTGTCTCTTGGGAGAAAAAGGCCCAATGATTTTGGATCTTACAATTTTTCAACAGTGTTTTCTGGAGTGTGTGTGTGTGTGTATGTGTGTGTGTGTGTGTGTGCTCTTTCAATTAAAAAATTTATATACCCAGCCCAAGCCTAAGAACATGTATCTTTGCCCACACAAGCCTGAGAGTCCTCTAGCCTTAGGACCCCAGAAGTTGGCTAGACTTGGCAGGTTAAACTATTGACTCCAGTTGATAGATAAAAAATACAAAAAAAAAAAAAAACAAGGATGAGTTTTCTGTGGGGTTCAGAGTTCACAATGGCACCTGTCTGGTACACGCGAGGGTGGCCAGTTGAACCCAGAACTGCCTATCTCCAAGAGGGAAAAAGACCCCTTTGGATGCACCTATGCTCTGATGCTTTAATTGGCACTTGTCCTGTTGAGGGATGGACAGGGGTTAAGAAAGGTAGACAGACCTGCAGAGGTGGAATGGCTGCGACTGGTCTAGGATGGCTATGGAGTTGTGAGGAAGGGGTATGAATCTATGTAGAAGTGGGAATGAGGTAGGTGTTCTGGAGAGATTCTGGAGTTTATTTCAGCCTGAGGAAAGAGCAAATTTGGGTCATGGTCAGGGACCCTCCAAGGAGAGTTGGGGTGGACTGAGGCACTATTTTCTAGATGCCTGCTGGAAGGTCCCCATGCCCCTTGCCTCTCTGCACCAAATCCAGGCACATGCTGGTGACCATGCGCAACAGTTACCCTGACCTTGATGTCTGCTGCCTCTGGGCCCGAGCACATCTGCTTCCATAGGTCTCCTGTGGAGCCAACAGCTGGTAGTTGGGCTCCTATGATCCCCTTCTGCAAGACCTTATTATGCTGACAATGATAAGAGGAAGGGCCAACCAGGCAGAAGGCACTGCCCAGGAGAAAGAGACAGGAATGAGTGGGTCCGCGGAAGGAATGGCAAGTTGTCCCACAGTCCAGAAGGATAGGGACTGGTGAAAAGTAAAGGCTTAAGTGGAAGGCTGTGGCCAAGTTGAAAGACCCATTAAGGCACTGGGATGAGAGTTGAAGTATTTCATTCATTAGGCAATAAGGAGCCATAGAAGGTTTGGTAGCAGAATGTCTGATGAATTAGGAGACTAGAAGTTAAATTTGAGTTCCTAACCTGTGCCAGCCTCTTTAAATATGTTTTACCTAGCTTTATGTATATTCTTTTTATATATTTCAACAATCCTACAAACAGCCCTGTGAGAAAAGTATCGCAGTTTGCAGGTAATGATATTGAAGGTTGGAAATGTCAAACAACATTCCTGAGGTCATGTAGCTTATAAATGACAGTTTGAGATTGTCACTGACTGTGGGATTAGGAGAGTTGTTAGAAGATTATTGTAATATTCTGGGTATGAATAGAAAAATCAGCAAAGCAAAGGAAACGTAAGGCGGGTTAAACGCTGGAATCCTCAGAGTGGGACCTAGTGACTGATTAGGTATCAACAGAGTGAGAGGGGAAAGTTACGAAGGGCCCAGGATGGGGATAGGAACGCTAGAGAAATCATGACCAATATTGGGAGTTTGAGAGAAAGACTTGGTTTTCAGAAGATAGTCTTACTGTGGTTTTAGATATGTTGCAGGAGTATGAGAGGTGTCTTTTTTACTTCCCAGTTTGGCAGTATGGAAAGGCAAACTAGAACAGAAGTTTCTCAACTTTTTTTTTTTAATCCGCAGCAAAATTCACATTTTACAAAACTTACCCTTCTGACATGTAATTTATCTGAATTTTTTCCTATTCTAATCTATTTCATGGAAGGGCAGAGGGTGGAGAAAGAGAATGCTGGTTGTAGCTAAACCATGTGGTTGATTTCATGATCCCCAGATGAGGAATGGCCCAGAGTTTGGACAAGATGTCACCAGAAGCAGATGGAATGGATGTTGAGCAGCCAGTCTTTGTATTCATCACATATGGACATCCACAAGGTCAGAACTGAATAAGGAAGCATATATGCAAGCATGTTTCATATGCAGAGGAATCAGGAGAGGTTGGAGCTTCTAAAAGGCAGCTTATTTTTAAATTAGGTCATCAGAGACCTCCCAAGGATTAGTTTCAGTCATTGGGGGAGGCAGTGTGAACAAGAGGGGTGGCGACGGATGAAGTGAAGTTCCATGGAGATGAAAGGTGCTACGGTGAGCCAGGACAAAGAGCACTGGTGTAGTCATTTGGGAAGGAGGCAAATAGGTAAAGGGTAAGACAGACATTTGCAGAAGTGAAGAGGGACTCGTGGCAGACCGAAGCGGAGAGATGCTGGAATGTGAATGGCCCCAATTGTCTCAGTAAAGTAAGAGGCAAGGTCATCTGCTGAGAAAGAGGTTGACACTTGATGAAAGTGGGAAATGTTTGGAACAGCTGCTAGGAAGCATCAATATGCAAGGAAATAAGGTTCATTCTGAATGGTTGGGGGGCCAGTCTGGATAACCTGGTCTGTGAAAGCTGTGATTGGCTGGTTTTGGAGGCCGATGCTTTCTCCCCTCAGCTACTTCCAGAGCAGTGGCTCCCTCCCCTCCCCAGAGTTGCACCTGGGCTCCATCACCCAGAGGGGTCAGGATGTGTTGTTGATTCCCTACTCAACCTAAATGGCCAAAGGACACAAACCATTATGTCCTGATTTTTTTTTTAAAAAAAAGAATCTTGCCTCTAGGCTTTCCAAAATAAGCTCCTACTTTTAGATTTCTGATTCCACTTCCAATAAATCTCTTGACAGCACAGCCTAGCCCATCTGGACCAATCAATCAGCCCTTATCATCACACGGTATTTTTCTCTCCTTCCTCTCCCTGGGATTCACAACCCTGTCTGCACATTGGAATCATATGGGGAGAGTTAAAAATACTGATGCCTGGTCCCACCCTAGAGACTGGCTTAATTGGTCTGGGTTTGTGGCTGGGCAACTATAGAATGTTTTAATAGTTTTCATATGCCAGCTCAGGATGAGAACTACCGAGCCCCTTGCTATTCAGTGTGGCCTATGGACCAGAAGCACCCATGAACCTGGGTATGCAGAACCCTAGGCTCTATTTCAGACCCTGTGGTTCAACAAGGACTCCAGTCTGAGAAGCTCTGGGCTAGAAATCTAACATGTTAAGCCATCCTTTCTGCCCTGTGTAAGACCAAAGAGGAGGATTTCAGAGATCATACCTCCTTGATTCTAAGTAGTCTGATGCAAACAGCTGATGGTTGCTTTCTCCTATAGTGTAAAAACAGGCACCCATCAGCTAATCAATCATCAAATGCTCCCCCACTTATAGCTAGCAGACACTGAGCGCCAGAGGTGTGGTCCTGTATGTAGCGGTCTACTGTGTAGCTAATTGGAGCATTCTTGTGGGTTACCAACTGGCCAAGTTTGTCTAGGACTGTCTCTGTCTTAGCACTGGATGTCCCACATCTTGGAAAATTTGTCAGCCTCTGGACAAACTGGAATGATTGGCCAACCCATATTAAGCAACATTTAAAACTGATTTTACCCTGCACTACCACCACCACCATACACATATACATATATATACACTATCAAAATAAGGTCGTCTTCTTCTTTAGCACTCAATACCCCCACTCCCAATAAACATATACAGTTAGGAGCTACAATGTTTTTGTGTGCATATAGTTAGTGCTTAGAAGTGTTGGTTCCTTCATGCAATGAAAATCCATTAAGTAACCTCCATGTGTCGGCTTCTGTGCACGGGGCTGGGAAGCAGCAGCATCAAGTAGACACCAAGGTTTATCAAAGTAGAAAAAAATGGCAGAATAAACCATGTAGCCCTCAGCCATTTTCAGCGTGTTTAATACATGGCCAGTCCTGTGTCATCTATAGTAACTGGTTTATTTGGAAGCAAATTGCAGCCATTAAATAAACAAACACTTTTTTGCTTGAATTGCATTTATAGGAAGGCTGACGATTACTTTAAATCATGAGGAACCTCACTCTTTGTTTTATGAAGGGGAGGGGGAGAACATTTAAAGACAGCATATACTCTTCCAGAACCCACTGTTGGGTGGTGGGTGGGTGGGTGGGTTGGTTGGTTGGTTGGTTTTGTGGGGTACGGGGGGAGATCAAATTTTATTTTATCTGGCAAACACTTAATGGGTGTCAGAGGCAAGAAAAAAGACAGCAAGCATTGCATATATGTCAGCATGGACTGCAAAGATTAGACTCTCTGAGCTTTCTCTGGAACAAAGATGCGCAAAGGCAGGAACAGCTGAACAACCCCCCACCCTCGAGTGCCCTTTTCTTCTATAGTAAATAGTTGCATTCCACGTGCAGACACATGCCCATTCCCTCACTCCCTCGTATATGCGCTCATTCCCACCCACCGACACGCACACCACAGGAGCGGACATCCACGCACTCTCACCCACGCACTCTCAGGCACACCTGCTCTCCTTCACCTGCAGCTGCCTGGTTGGGCAGCTGTTTTCTAAACATGTTGCAGAACTCAGTGCCCCAGCCCTGGAAGCTTTTCTAAAGTAGCACATGGCTCCATGGAGGCTTAAATCTGTGGCTCCTGGAGGGAACACCATGGGCTAAATCAAAATATATAACCCACACTCAGTGTGCCGGGGTATGAGGTTAAAAGTGTTAAAGAACACTGCATAATGGCCAACTCTGTTTATGTGGATGCTTAACTCTGTTTATAGGCTTAAGATCCCAGAGTGGGAAAACTTTCCTGCCCACTCACACCTTTTTTCTGCTCAGGCGTCTCTCTCAAAGCACTTAGCACGCACACTCAGACCTGGGGAATGTGGGAGGCCTGGTTGCCATCCTCAGATAGAGGGGGAAGGAGAGACCAGAAAGAAATATAAGTTCATTGTATGTTTGCATTTCAAGACCAGCAAGAGAGCTAATGGGCATCAGGAGTGCTGTTTCCTGAAATTCTCACGGCAGTTCTATGGAGTATTTCTGTGTATTCGCTTATGGTATAGATAGAAGCCACTGTGATTCAGAGGACTTAATTGATTTGCCCAAAGCTACACAGCTAGGAAGTGCTAGAGCCTGGATTCTAACCAGAGTTTTTGTAACTATCAAACCCAGACTATTTTTCCTATACTAGTAATTCCTAATTTTTCCAATGAAAATAGCTCCCATCTAAGTCATTTTTATTTTTTAACTTTTCATTTTGCAATAATTTCAGATTCATTTTAAAAATGTATAAAAGTAACACAAAGAGTTCCCACAAACCCTTCTCTTCATTTTCCCTGCAGTTAGTATTTGTAGCACAATGATCAAAACCAGGAACTTCACATTGATCTGATACTATCAACTATAATTCAAGTGTCACCAACTGTCCCACTGATGTGCTTTACCTGATTCAGAACCAATCCAGATCACACATTGTATTGAGCTGTCATATCTCCTTAGATGCCTCAAATTTGGGACATTTCTCCCATTGTTCTTCATAACTTTGACACTTTAGGAAAGTACTGGCCAATTGTTTTGTAGACTGTCCTCAGTTTGGGTCCCTTTCAGTTTAAAGCTTCATAAAGCCTCAAGTGACTACACTTGTAGTTTAAGGATCTGTTGATTAAGCCCCATCCGGATTGGCTCAGTAGGTAGAGTATTGGTCTACAAACTGTAAGCTCCTGGGTTCAATTCCAGTCAAGATCACATACCTTGGTTGCAGGCTCCATCCCTGGTTGGGGCTTGGTGCAAAAGGCAACCAATCAATGTGTTTCTCTCACATGGATGTATCTCTCTCTTTGTCTCTCCCCTTCCCTTCCACTCTCTAAAAAATCAATGAGAAAATATTGTTGGGTGAAGATTAACAAAAAAAATAAAAATAAAATAAATGTATTTAGTTATCTAGGTTCCTCATCATACTGAAATAAGTGCTCTTTTTAAAAAAGCATCTGTTGATTAGAATATGATACTTATTGACAAGTAGCTGCACTAACGTGAAGGATGATTTTGATTTTGTTCATCACAATGGCTCCCATAGGCAATTGAAAAGTATTATGAAGGTCTGTGAGATAACTTTTATTTAGATTGCCAGCAATGCTTGGGTGTATTTAATTTCATCTACCCCTATGATATCTTGGCGGCTCCTCTTGAAGTTAGTCCACAGTTATACACCCACTAAGGCAGAAATTCTCAAAGAAAGTTTAAACAATAGCAAACTGGTGGGGTGAGATAACAATATCAATTGTGAATTTATTATATGTTTATTTTTCACACTATGCCAAGACTTAAAAAAAAATACTTTCATTAGTTTTGAGAGAGAAAGGGAGAGAGAGAGGGAGAGAGAATTATCAATGTGAGAGCAGAAGAGCAGAAGAGCTGCCTCCTCCATGCCCCCTATCAGGGATTAGCCCCACAACTTGGGCATGTGCCTTGAACCTGAAACCTTTTGTATATGGGATGATGCTCCAACCAACTGAGCCACACTGACTAGGGCCTATACCGAGACATTTGCATGCATTATATCATTTGAGTCTCATGACCACAGACACTATTACTATCAACCATTCCCATTCTACAATGGAGGGAATGAGAATTCTGTAAGTGACTTTCTCAATGCCACACTGGGATTTGAAAGCAGTTCTGCTTGGATATGAAAGCCCCATGCTCTTATCCAATGTGCTAATTTTCTCCTAAAGCATTTCTGATTTTTTGCTTCCATTGTTCCTATGCCTTAGAATAGTCTTCATTTCCCATTTTCCAAATTATTTCCCTGATCCATCTTTAAGGCCCAGTTCTAAGTCCATTCTTCCAGGGAGGCTTATTCTATCAGCAGAGGAAGAAGTGGGTTTATCCCAGCCCCAGGTATGGCTCCTATACCTGCTGTGGCATGAAAGAGGACAGCAGCACAGGAAGGGACCAGACATTCCTGAGTACAACCTCCTCCTTTTACAAATGAGTAAACAGTAACAAGCTGTTCATAGAGTTCCTCCTATGGGTCAGACAGTGTGTTATCTCATCTAACTCTCCCAACAACACTAAGAGGGAGATGCTAATACTGTTGAGAGGGAGACTTTTTGAGCTCACTCATACCTGAACTTCCTCTCTGTCCAGGTACCCAAGAGGATGACACTCCCCAACCCTCTTGCCTTTAGACAAAGCTGTGTTTCTAGGTCCAGTGAGCTGCAGGCAATAGTGATGTCATTCTTAAGCTGAAGCACTTCATTGTTTGTACTCAGTGAGCTGTGAGGGAGCAAGCTGTGCAACATCTGTGGGCCTGCTCTGGGACGAACTCAAGAATCCCCTCCGAATATAATTCAGGAGCGGGACCTGATGGTTGGATTAGTCGGGAAAATTAACATTAGCAGGGCAACAGACAAAGCCCCAGGTCTCAGTGACGTACCACAGTGCCATGTGGTTAGACTTTCCCCTCTTGTGGCTATCCCATCGGAAACTAGTAGCTCTCAGATGACTGAGGCAGGACAAAGAGGTGAAAGAAGCATCTTGTCCTGCCTCGGACATTCACTTCTTTCCTAGTCACATGGTCCTGTGCTCCGCTCCTCCAGTGCCCACACCCCTGTTCCTTGTAATGTCTGGGGACCTCAGGGCTGGCAGAGGGAATTCTTCTCCCCATTTAGCTGCCTCCACAAACTCTTGCCTCATACACAGTGTGCCTGAAGTGATCACCTATTTCAGAATTTTCACATTGAATTAAAAATGCAGGTTCTGAGGCAACCCATGAGACAGGGGCTGGGGACTATGTATCTTCCCTCTTCCTAGGCACTTCTTGGTACCCTTAAATGTTTCCAAACTGTTATTGTAAAGTGTGCAGCCCAGGTCAGTGTTACCCAAACTTCAGTGGCTTCTACTTTCCAGTGTATTCATGGGGCATCTATATTATTATTTTCTTTAAACTTAACATTTTCCTCTAAGTATCTCATATTTTTGCTTCAACAAATTTATTTATAAAGGAGACTTGTTGCCACTACCATAAATAAAATAATGGTATCATTTACCAAAAAATATATAGACAAGCTATGGTACATCCATATCATAGAATATTATTCAGAGCTAAAAAGAAATGTGCTGGCAGAAGAATCCAAGATGGCGGCATAGGTAAACACCTACACTGCTGCCTCGCACAACAATTTCAAAACTACAACTAAAAGACAGAACGGACATCATCCAGAACCACAGGAAAGCTGGCTGAGTGGAAGTTCTACAACTAGAGGGAAAGAGAGGGGCTCACGGAAACTCAGAGGAGCTGCAAAAAGCTGAGGTACGGAGACGCGTGCGAGGAGAGAGCGGGTGCTGGAGTACCGGGCTTTCTCTGGCGGGAGGGAGACGGAGACTCTCAAAGGCATTGAACCCCTGATCCTACGACACTAAACCCTAGATCCAGCCGAAACTCATACGGGGGGAGTTTGGACTGTGAAAAGGGAGAAGTGCACGGAAATTTAGGGGAGTCGCAAAAGATCAAAGGCCTAGTGGCATGCACAGCACTGCGCCACAGAGGACAGACTGCTGATTCTGCCACTGGCTTTCGCGAGTGGGCGGGAGACAGACCTTCCCAACTGTGCCACTTCTAACTCCACTAAGCCCCTGTTTCGGACGAAACCCTGGAGACCTAGACTCGTGTGGTCCTGGTGTGCAGGGGAGCTGGAAAGGCAGCGGTTAGAGGCACTGCAGGCGCCCGTACAAGGACTGTTCCAGCCATTACCCAGTTACGTGAGACTCAGAGGCCGTGGAGGGCAGGGCCGACTGGAAGGCAAGGCGGTCCCTTAAGCCCTGAGACTCCACCCATCCCAAGCTCAACAGAGGCTTCTGTGGCTTTGCACGTCTGGTATCATAAAGCTGAATTCAACACAGAAGTTTCCCCAGCATAGTGAAAATGCCGAGACAAGGGAAGGGATTACAAACAAAAGAAATGGAGGAAAAAAACGACTGGATATAGAGTTCAAAATCATGCTTATAAGGTTTTTCAAGAATATGCTAGAAAAGTTTGATAAATTTAGTGATACCCAAGAGGAGATGAAAAAGGACCAACTAGAGATGCAAAAGATTCAACTAGAGATGGAAAAGGTCCAACTAAAGATGAAAAATGACCAACTAGAAATTAAACATACACTGACTGAAATAAAAACTATTATACAGAGTCCTAACAGCAGACTAGAGAAAGGCAAGGATCAAGTCAAAAATTTGAAATATAAAGAAGCAGAAAACATTCAACTGGAAAAGCAAGAAGAGAAAAGAATCCAAAAATGTGAACATAATGTAAGGAGACTCTAGGACAGCTTCAAGTGTACCAACATCAGAATTGTGGGGGTGCCAGAAGAAGAGAGAGAGCAAGATACTGAAAACCTATTTAAAGAAATAATGACTAAAAACTTCCCACATCTGGTAAAAGAAATAGACTTACAAGTCCAGGAAGCACATAGAACCCCAAATAAAAGGAATCCAAAGAGGACCACACCAAGATACATCATAATTAAAATACCAAGAGCAAAAGACAAAGAGAGAATATTAAAAGCAGCAAGAGAAAAACAGTTCATTACCTACAAGGGAGCACCCATACAACTGTCAGCTGATTTCTCAACAGAAACGATGCAGGTCAGACGGGAGTGGCAAGAAATATTCAACGTGATGAACAGCAAGAACCTACAACCAAGAATAATCTATCCAGCAAAGCTATCATTCAGAATTGAAGGGCAGATAAAGAGCTTCACAGAGAAGAAAAAGCTAAAGGAGTTCATCAACTCCAAACCAGTATTATATGAAATGCTGAAAGGTACTCTTTTAGAAGAGGAAGAAGAAAAAGGTAAAAGCCAAAAAATTATGAACAACAAATACATATCTATCAACAAGTGAATCTAAAAATTAAGTGAATTAAAAATTTGATCAACAGAATAAACTGGTGAATATAATAGAATCAGGAGCACAGAAAGGGAGTAGACTGATAATTCTCAGGAGGACAAAAATCAAAGCATCAAACAGACTGAAATTACAGCAGAAAGATTAAAGTTAGGTGAGGTAGATAAGCAATCAATCAAAGGACTTGTATGCATGCATATAAGCATAACCAATGATCACAGACACTGGGGGGTGGGGTATGCCTGGGAGGGAGGGGGACAATGGGGAGATATGTATAAAAATTTAATAAAATTAATTAAAAAATTTAAAAAAAGAAATGTGCTATAAAGACATAAAAAGACATGGGGGAACTGTAAATGCATACTACTAAGTGAAAGAAGCCAATCTGAAAAGACTATAAACTGCATGATTCCAACTACATGTCAGTCTGGAAAAGGCCAGGCTGTATTGCCAAGAGTTCAGTGTCAGAGCAAAGGGATTAATGGATGGGTTTTTAGGGCAGTGACACTACTCTGTCTGATACTATGTTTGATCCATGTCATGATGCATTTATCCTAACCCTTAGAATACGCAACACCAAAAGTGAACCCCAAAGTAAATTATGGACTTTGGGTTATAATGTGTCAATGTTGGTTCTTTCGCTGTAGCAAATGCACCAGGATGTTGGTGGTTGGGGAGGAGGTGGGAGGACTGGGAGGGCAGGTGAGTATATGGAAACTCTATACTTTCAGCTTAGTTTCGCTTTGAACCTAAAAGTGCTTTTTAAAAAAAAAAGTAAAGTCTATTAATTTCTTGAAAAGAACAGACACACACAAATACAAACAAAACAAGATTAACAGATTCCAGCTAGATATTACTGTGCACACAAAGCTCCAAGCCTGATGCCTTCTCTCTTTGTTTACAAAGGAGGCTGACAAGTGTTAGAAAGGTGTTAAAGACATATTACCACTCTAATGAGATTTCTTTTTTAAATCCTGGACATAATGATAAGGCATGAGAGCAAACTGAAAAGAACAATGTTCTCACTTGATGATCAATGTTATTTAACATCACGTCTGTCTGGGGTAGCCATCCCATCTCAGACTTTCCAAAACACTAGTCTAGGGATGAGCCTGAATGCAAACATCTTGCTATCACATTTTGAGCAAGCAGTGTGTGTTTTTCTGCAACTTCCCCTACATGTTCCCCTGGGTGCATGGTCTGCTACAGCCCCTAGGGACTCAGAGCCCAGGAAAATGTCTTTCTGCACAGTTCATACCCAGAAGAGAGTGCTGTTCAGTAAAGGTCTGTCAGGAATGTGATGGCACTGGGGATGGATAAAGACAACCATGTTGGGAATGAGGGACCCAGGCAGGCTCTGCTGAGTCATTAGTACAGAGGCAACAGTCTGCTGAAGAGAGACACTGGCTCTAAATGTGCATCCTTGATGTCAAGCACAAACACAGCGTGGGGCTCGCTGTGATCGAAACACAGCCTTACAGCATCTGATTTTTTTAATGTTTTCATAAGAGAGGGGAGTAGAAAAGGCAGCAGTGTGATCTATGGGCCCCCCTGCAGCCTCTGAACCACACTTACAGAATGGGGAAAATATCACTCCCATTTAATGAACTGTTGCTTTGTGCCTCGAACTTTCATAAATCATGTCCATGCTTTAGAACAAGTGTTCAAGCTCAGAATTTCATTCCTGTTTTGTAAACAAGGAAATCTAGATCCAGGGAGGTTAAATAAATCACCCAGTTGAGAAGGGCCCCAATTGGTATTTAAATCCATGTCTTTCTGACTCCAAAGCCTTTGTTCTTCCCATTATCAGGCAATAGAATGAGAAAAGCTCTGCTGCTGGCCAGGTGGTCTCCAGCCAGGGTAATGGTCACTATCCTTGTTAGGACAAGAATCATCACTATTTGTCCTTATAGAATCAGAACACGAGGCTGGACAGGGTCGAAGGATGTCTATAAATTAAAGTGCCTACATCTGGCACTTTAATTTACACACACACACACACACACACACACACACACACACACACACAAACACGTGCACACACACAAATGTACCTTCTACCATGTACGCACTAGGGACCAAATACAGCACTATTAGCCTGGAATGAACATGTGGCAGGAGGGAGAGGAAAGGATCAATTCAGTACTGAGCCCTCCTGTAAGTAGATCCCTATGTTATCTGCTACAGTGGCTTCGAGAGGCTTATTTTGGAGAAACTGATGTTGATTTTCTTTTTTTATTTATTTTTATTTTTTCAACCACATCCAAAGGAACCTTTCCATAGAGAATAAAACTGATATGATCTGTCCTCCTAAACACCTCTGAGCATGGGTCCAGGAGAAATCCTCAGGGAGCCATGAGCTGAGTCCAGGACTGGGGCCCATAAGTCCCCCTAGTGGGCTTAGATGGAGTGGAACAGAGCTCATATTTTTTCTGACAGTTTGCATCTACCTGAAACTCAAATTGTGACTTATTCAAGTTGGCCTATTTTTTCACTTGGCAGGCAATTCCATGTGCACCCACTTTTACTTTACACATATGCAGAGGGAGGTATCACATGTGTACTAAACATAATTGCACATGTAGACTCTAGCTTATATCTGATACATCTCAGAGGGGGATGGTGTGCAGCTCAAGCCCCACAGTATCCACTGGCCAGCTCCTTTACATCCAGGCTTCCTTCCAACTTGGCTTCCTTCCCAGCAAATAAGAAGCAGCTCTCTCATTCCCACACTTCTAGTATCCTCTTCCCCTCAAACTACTCTCCCTCCCCCAACTCACAGGCCACAACTGGGCTTCTCCAGCATACCAGCTGGAAAAGAGAGAGGGGAGATAAAAAGGGAGACAGAGAGAGAATTTCCAGTGTCTCTCCTTTCTTCTCCAAGGCTGTTTTGAAATGCATATTTCCCTCCTGCTCTGCCAGCTTTATTAAGTAACTCTGTATGAGGCACTCAGCTAGAAGCCATCCCCCATAAATTAGCCAACCCACCACAAGGAGATGTAGGCTGGCGCGTGAAGAAGGATTACCCCTAAGTGCACACCTTTAGAGGATCTACTGACAACTGAGGTGAGAATCATTCCACAGCTGTCAAGACACCAAGTGTCTCTCCTACTCCAATCCTTAATTCGGTCTGTGGAAGAGAGACAGATGCACTCAATTAAATGCTTTATTTGTGTGTTTGTGTGTGCATGTAAGTAATAGCTAAATCTGGGAAATAGCCAGGAACCCAATGATGAAGTCTGAGCATTTCCAATAAAGACTTAGAGCACTGGTGAGAATCCTGAGCAAGGAAAGGGTCCTTGATTTAATAGGACCAGGATTAGCTGAAGTTGGCACTGAAAAAATACAATGGAAAAATCCAGATGGGAAAGTGAAAATAGCCCATTTATGAATCTGGGGTTGGGGCGTAACTGGGCTTCCCCTTTTCTGATTCTGCATCCTTAGGTTCATGATGGTATCTGTGGCCTATTATTCACAAAATGCTAGTTCTCCTACTATGATATGTGCATGTTGTCAATTCGTGATTGCAGCAATCATGTGATTGCCAACAATGGGATTTCTGAACTGCAGGATGGAGACTATTCTTTGAGATCTTTGCCGAAGATATATTTACACATGTCATGTACTGTATACACTGGGATAACATGACCCCTTAAATTGGAAAGGGGTGGAGGCTTTTGTCTTTCTGCTTGAATTAAAAATATCTTTAGACCCTCAAGCAATGTCATTGTAATGAACCCAACTCTCAAGCTCCGAAGGGATCTTGATGGTCACTAGTCCCAGTCACCCATTTGAATCCCCCTCTAAAGCAGTCTGTACTCTCTTGGGACAGCCTTGGTAGAAAATGCTTTCTAATATCAAAGCCCAAGTTAGCGTTTCTGGAGATTCCATCGTTGGCCAAGGCAATGCCTTTTGTGATTCCACAGAGCAAATCTGCCCCCTTTTCTACACAGCACACTTTTAGCAAATAATTCCAGTGAATACTTCTCTCCTTTGTACTCTCTTCTCCCCAGTTCCCCCACCTCTGGAACTGCCTGGGCATAAACTCTAGAGCAGTGGTTCTCAACCTTTCTAATGCCGGGACCCTTTAATACAGTTCCTCGTATTGTAGTGACCCCCAACCATAAAATTATTTTTGTTGCCACTTCATAAAATTATTTTTGTTGTGACCCACAGGTTGAGAACTGTTGCTGTAGAGCTTAAGTAATGTAAACACAGATATTTACATTACAATTCATAACAGTAGCAAAATGTCAGTTATGAAGTAGCAACGAAAATAATTTTATGGTTGTGGGTCACCACAACATGAGGAACTGTATTAAAGGGTCCCGGCATTAGAAAGGTTGAGAACCACTGCTCTAGAGGCTCATGTATTCAACAAATATTTTAGAGTATAAAGCAAGTGCCAGCCACTGGATTGGGAGCTGATAACCCAATGATGAGTAAATACACAAGTTGTTGCTTCTAGGGATCTTAGTCCCTCTGCATTGCCTTCCTTAAACCTGGGACGCCACTTTGGCCCTTCTTCAGCTGCACCTTTCCCAGAGGGCGAGGAGTCTGCAGAGTCAGGCAGTCAGGCAGTCAGGCCCCTCTTCTAGAACATACTCTGTTTAACCTGGGGCCCTGGAATCTCTGTCCTAAGTTTGCTCCCAGAACCTTCAGGCTTCCTTTCTTCAGTAAAACAGGGGAGAGTCAACAGGCAGCTGTCTGGTGGTGGCATGCTTGGATGACCAACTGGAATGTCCACATGCATGTGTTCAGGGCTCATCATGGAGCCAGCAGTGGGAAGAGAGTTAGAGTGGCCTGTAGTCTAAGGGCCAGATATCCCCACTTGTCTGGCACAGAATTAAGAGGAATCTAACAGTTGTTTTGCAAGTATATTTGTCAAGATAGGAGGATAAGATGCATTTAGTTTGCTGGGTTTATGATGTTTAAATATATTGACCTATGCCATTGACCCTCTGTCTGTACTCTTATCTGAGGGTCCATGAATGTTAGGGATGGGTCTGTTATTTGTGAAGACATATTAATTAAATAATCATACATAGAAATGCAAAATTGAACCATAGTGCTAAGAAAATAATGCACCATTTGGCTCTCTTCTAAAATGGTCTACTTGATATCCATTCCTAGGGTTCTCATTGTATCTTGAGGTCTCCAAAACCCTTCTCTTATTCCCCAAGAACCCAAACACTAACTAGAATATTCCACACTACTCTTGCCCCTTCTGAATGCAGAGCTCCAGAGAGGCCGACCCCAGGAAGAGGAAGAGGTAGATGAAACCTATTAATCTCTTCCAGACTCATTTCCTGATTTCTGTTACAGGTATTCTGCCACCACTACTACCATGATGTGTTTTATTTCTGTATCCATCTCAAAGTGCTCTACTGCTAGCCCAGCCTAGGAGCTGGTTTTACCTCTTTGTTGAGATACCCATGTGTCTCAAATCTCTTATGCTTCTAGCTTTCTTTCTTTTTTAGTATGTTCTTTTTTAATTTAGAGAGAGGGAGAGAGATAGAAACACTAATGAGAGAGAAGCATCAACATCAATCCACTGCCTCCTGCATATCTCCCAGGCATGAGACAGAACAAAGGGACCAAACTGACTGGGAATCGAATTGGTGACCTCTTGGTGCATGGGTCAACACTAAACTACTGAGCAACATAGCCAAGCTGCTTCTAGCTTTCTAAACTCAGTCTAAGTCTATTTCATCTCATTTGGTATCCAGCATCCACAATGAAGAAGCCTTCTCTGACTAATTAGAGAAAAAGTAGCAAATTCTCCCACTTGCCTCTTTGTATAGGCACCCCACACACTAGCTGCCTTTAAACATTCATCCCTTTCTTGTAGCCGATATTACTGCAATTCACTTCGACTTGCTATCTGTGTGTTCTTGATCTCTATCAGCCTCCGTGATGTCTGGGTTAGATTGTGAAACTCCCAGAGGGCAGGACCACATGAGCCATGTGTCTTTACACTTTGCTCAGCAGAGCAGCAGGCATAGGTGGGCACTTAATATTTTTGACTGTGGAAGCAGAGGAGCAGCCCTGAGCCTAGATCATTGTGAGTGCACAAGAAAACAACCCACTAACACAGCTAGATCACAGCCATAATGCTCCCCCTGCCAGACTGGGAGCCAGGGCACATTTTTCTTTTTAAATGAAGCGGGGGCAGGAAGGTGGCATTCTCTTGCATTTGAGACAACAACACATTGTGACAGCACTGATGCTCAGAATGACCTTATAAATTGGGGGCTATCATCATTATTCCAACTTTAAAAATGAGGACCCAAGGCACAGAGAGGCTATACAATTTGTTCAGACCTCGAACTAGGACCATCTGGCTTGAGAGACTTCTGCTAACCCATCAGGGTTCACTGTCCCTCAAAGAGAACAAGAAATGGAGAGTGAAGGATTGATGACTGGGCTCTTGTCTCACACTCTCATAGACCTTGACCCTGATCCAACCTGAATGAATGGCTGAGAGGAGGAGAGTGAGTACTTGGTCAGCTTTCTAGAGTGAAGCCAAGTTGTCTCTCAAAGCATTTGTTCACACCTGCTCATCGCCCTCCTCCTGTTTCTCAAACATGTTCAGCTTGTTCATACTAAGGCCTTTGCACCTGCTGTTCTCCACCCCTGAAATGATTTTCCCCAGACCTAAGCATCAGGGGGTCCTCCTCACCACGTAGGTGTCAGCTCAGAGGGCACCTTCTTAGGAAGGCTGTTCTTGATCACTGTATCAAATATAGCTGCATCTTTCCCAAGCTCCCTCCCCTCCCTTTCATTCTTGTCTAATTCATTTTCCTGTTTTACTTTTATCGAGGCAGTCAACACCATCTGAAATCACTTGACTTATCTAGTAATTTGTCAATTTCTGTATCTCCACTAAACTGTCAAATTCAAGAGAGCAGAGATCTCAACTGTTTTGTCTATTCCTAGATACTCAGTGCCTAGAACAGCATCTGGCACACTGTAAATACTGAGTTTGTGTGTATTAAATGCATTTATGAATGACTGGTGCGAAATCCTGTATAAATATATGACACTAGCTGGATCTTTCAGTTGTCCCTCACCACATATATTGGCAGAAAGAGACCACATCTTCGTGTTTGGCAGTCTTTTAGCCCTTGGAGTAGTGGCAGGACTGGGGAGCAGTTTGGTCCCTTTGTTTGACTGCAGGGAAAAGACCAAGACATCCAGCCCTGAGATTACAGTCTGTCTGCACGCCTTTCAGGGTCATATGTGGATAACTGCTGACAGCTCTCTACCTGAGCAGAAAGAATCTAAGATACTGAAATCTCAGCTTCTCTCTCCACCCCCACTCTTTCTCTCCCTTCTCTAGAAAGTTTTCCCTATCTCCTCCCTCTTTTGTCTCTCTTCCTTATTGAAATGCTGTGGGGGAAAATGAAAGAGTGGGGAAATATGTTCCCCACATCTAAGCTATATTGCTTGTAATACTTCTTTAACACATTCTGATTATAATCTCCTAGCTCCTGCACAGATAAAGCAAACCCCAAAATGTAATGATAATATACAGAAAATACTTGATTTGATCCAGTCTTAATGCTATCACAATATCCTATTTCTCCCACATAATAACAGAGCCCATTCCTCTCTGAGTGTTGTTAGCTTTTTTGTCAATGCTTTCTTCATGAGAAAGAAAATCTTTTAATCTCTGACCCAACTCTATAGCATACTAAGTGTTTCACAATATGCTTAATGATGTCATTCTTTTTCTTTTCTCAACAAAATACTGCTTTTTGTGATCAAAATACATGCAATTATTAATTAATCCCTTTCAAGGCATTTTCTCATGCTCATTATCTCCTGGGTCTTCTCCACAAATATGATAAAAAGAGGGTGAGAAGAAAAAGGTGGCTTGAAATCACAGAAGTGGAAAAGGAACCCAGTGACATAAAGCTATGTGGACTGCACACACCCATCAAAATAGGCTCCAAATCATGCTGTTCTCTATGTAGTAGGGTACTCCCAGCAGCCCCTGTGGCATGCAGCCCTGAGCCAGCCCATATGGGAGAAGAAAGAAATAGCTTAAGAACTTGAGAAGCTAAGTAATTCCTTGTTTGGGAATGGATGAGGCTCTTGATTGGGGCAAGATCCTGACCAAGTGGTCCCCAAAGTGAGGTTCCCTCTTACTCTCAGCCAAGCTACTCTGCCTTGTTTCTCTGCTGGAGACTTAGCACTGGAGATGATGAGGAGGGCTGGAAAAGGGCATGGAGCAGGGACCCGTGGCCTTCTCCCCTAACCAAAGTCCTCAACTCTGGACAATACTTTATTTGGGACTTCAGGCAATCCTCATCACAAGAAGGAGGAATCCAGCCCTCAAACTCTCAGAGATATGTATTCATCTGTATATCTACATCATCTTCCTTCATAATGCCCAGGGTGTGGCCTTAGTCATCATCTGTCCATGAAGTGCTTTTCCCATTCAGAGCAGAAATAAATGAATGAAAATGTCAGCCTAGCCTGCCTCTTACAGAAGAAGCCCCCAACAAGAACCAGGACTACTCGGGACACCAGCATGGCCATTTGTTCAGAGAACACCTAGAAGTCTTCCCTCCACTTCCAGGAAATCTGCAAAGAAGCGGCTGATTTGATAACATAACCCTGCCCAGGGCCCAAATGAATATTCTTTCCCCAGAATGACTAACTAGATCTGATGTTCAGATATGAGATTCTGTGGAAAGAGTTGCCACAATATGACTCTGAAATAATGTGCACATGCTATCCAGCTCTGCAGACACTAGATTGAAAGTGGAGCCCAAAGGGGAGTATGTCTGTGAAAATCTGAATGAATAGAGTAGTGAGAACTCTCAGACTCATGAAGACTCTGGTCTGTGAGGTACTTGCCATCCTTTATCCTGGATGGGGAGAATGGAAAGGACAATCTCAGTTGATGTGTTTCAGGCCTGAGAAGGGGAATAGATATAACAAGATTCTCTATTAGTTTCTCTATTTCCCTTAAATTCACTCTCACATCACTTACCTACCTGCTTTCAATCTAGGAAACACAAGCCTGCCAAGAAGTGTCAGCAAACTGTAGTCTCCTTGGACCTAGAATCCTTCTCCATTTCCTCTGCAGTGATTAAAACACATTACTGAGGAGGCAATATAATATGGGAGGGAACAGTCTCTACTGAAGGAACAGGCACAGACTCATTGGGTTTCAGTCTATAAGAATAGGGAAAGTAGACAAGATCTCTGCTCAGTTTCATGGAGGGAAGAAGTTTGAATCTAGGACTGAAGATGAGCTGGGGAAAATGCCACTCACAATAAATCAGACAAAAGGATATCTTCACAACAAGAGTGAATGGACCACCAAGTTCCTTCATTTCATTGCTCCTGACTTCTGGATCTTCTATTTTGAGGACACTTAAGGAATTTTCACATGGAACTGAAGATACTACCTTTGGAAGGAAAATGCAAACCCTGGGATACACCCGAGCCAACAAACAGGCTCCACCAAGAACCAGACCCTCTTGGGACAAACTTAACCAAAAGAAACTTACAGTCCTCACATTAGACACAACATAATGGTTCCCCAGAGCAAGCAGGCAAGTAGCAATCTGCGAGATCTGGAGACACTACAAGGAAGCAGGAAAAAGAGGAAATGGTCTTACCTGTTCTGGCCCCTGAAAGCAGATTCGGCACAGCGGGGTCCTCATGCCACTGTCCAGGCTACTGCCCAGTGAGTAGCGGTCCTCAGCCTTCCCCTTACAGAAGTCATCTGAGGAGGCACTGCTGAGCAATGAGGCAGGTGGCTCTGTGGCTGAGACACCCCAGTCATCTTCCACAGAAGAAGGTGGCAAAGGTGGTGGAGGTGGCAGAGGAGGGGTTTCCCTGCCCACCCCTTCTCGAGGGCCCCTCCAGCCTGCCCACCCTCCGGCACCCAGAGCCGGAAGGGTATTGTTGTTGGCGGTCAAACCTGGGGGCTGGGGGTCTCCGTGCATGGGCAGGGGTGCTGGAGGGGGGCGCCGAAGTAGGAAAACCTTCAGGTCATTGAAGAGCATGCGGCAGCGGCACTTGAGGAGACCCTGATGGCGCAACATCTGGGGAGCTGGGGCGCACAGTCCAAAGCGGTACCAGGCACAGCAGTAGCAGCAGCACCACCACCAAAGCAACCCACTCAGGGGCATCAGCATGTGCCCAGTGGAAGCGGAGAGCCCGGGAGGGGCAGCTGAAGTCTTTGCAGAAGATAGGATGGTTTTGAGGGGTCCACAGAGTATCTGTGTTATGCGGGAGTCTGCTTTCTCACTGGTTCCTCCAAGTAGCAAATAAATTACCCCAAAGACTGAAGACTGCGAGTCACTGATTCTGAACTTTACCTGGAAAGCCCAACAATAATAACTTCTCTTGCTTCGACCCCACCTCACCCCCAACCTTAGGCTTTGCTTAGGGTGCCTCTTGTCTGCCTTTGGCCTGGGGGCATTGGTAGAGGGAAGGGGATAAAAAAACGTTGAGAGTCTATTAGGGCCTTGAGATGTAGTTCTAATTGTTAGAAAGTTCCCCAAGAGAGGATTATTGGGTTGTTCTCAAATTCATAGACAATGGGTAACCTTTCTTCTTGTATATAAAAAGGAGGAGAAGATTATAAATCAAATTTGGAGTGGACTGAGCTGGGATTAGGGCAAACCAGCTCAATGAAGAATTGCAGACTGCATGTGTGAGGGGGGGAAACAATTGTTTCCTCAGGTAGCCAGAAACTGGTTGTGGGAGGTAAGGTAGGAAGGAGAGGGGGTTGGGACAAGTTTTAATTCTCCTGGGCAGAAAACTGGGGCAATTAACCCCAGAAGCACCGGTGTTGCTTTCAAGAGAGCAGTTGGATGGGGGGAAGGGATTACAGGTGAACTTGGCCAAGGGTCTTGTGCTTTGCCGATGCAGCCAAAGGGCTGCACAAACAAGGGAAAGCTAACCGGGAGAATAAAGGTGGGGAAATAAGGAACCGAGGAAGGGGAAAGAAAAGATGTTTTAACCCTAGCAAAGCGCCTTCTTCCTGGAAGAAGGGTGTGTAAGGGGGAAGGGTGGGGGGTGGCGGGAGGCAGTGGAGCGGAGAAAAGGGGTAGAAAAGAAGGGCGTGTAGAAAGGGACAGAAGGAAGTAGTTACATGACCTCAGCCTTTAGCCCACCCTGCGACAGTCTGTGAATCCTCGGACCCCTCCCCTGGGCTCCATCAAAGGTCCCTTCCGGCGAGGGGCGAGGGCCGGGAGAAGGGCAGGTCCGGGCGGGTGTGTGGCCTCGCGTTCTCCTCCTCGTCCTCGGCGGGACGGTGGTCGCCCTCCTGGTCTGGCTCTGGGTCTGCCCGCTGCCGGCGAGGCTGCTGCGAAGGCAGTGTCGGCGGCTGCTGGTCTGCGTCTGGGTGTCTCCGGGGCGGGGGCTCCTCTGGCTGCCGCTCGCGGTCCGGCGTGGCTGCGACTCCAGGCTTCATGATCCTCCTCCTTCCCGGGGGGCTGGCCCTGAGCCCCCGCGCCGGGGCAGCGCTGCCATGCAACCAGAGGCGAGGCCGGCGTAGGGTGGGGGAGGCTGAGGAGTGGGGAAGGGAGGTAATAAAAAATGAGATGGTACTAGTGGAGAGAAATAATTCGGTTCTCAAATAATCGGGAAGAGTGCTCCTGGAGGGGTGGGAGCGAAGGAGGGCGGCTGCCGGGTCCTCGCCGCAGCAGCTCTGCCCCCGCTACCCCCCACCAAGGGCGGCCTCGCCGGCTCTCTTCGCCCCCAGCCCCCACGCCGCCACTCCCTTCTCGCCACCGCCTCTGGCTGGCTGGGCTCGCTGTTGCTACCTCTCTCGGCAGATGCAACGAGGTAAGAAGGCTGGTTTGCGGTGGGTGCCGGTGGAAGGTGGGGAGAGGGAATCGAAGCAGTGTGGCCCAGGTGGGATGTCGTCCTCACTTGGCTCCGGCTTGGTTCTCGCGACTCCCCAAAACCGTTTATAAATATATCTCTCCTACCAGGGGAGAGGAAGCAAATCAGATTCCAGGCTGCTGCCAGGTGTTGTCTCGTCTTCCGCCGTTGCTCAGCACCCGCCGCCTCGACTGTTGCCCCCCTGGCTGGGGTCCCAAAGGGTGGTGCTGGAGGAGAGGTGGCGTGGGCTGTGAGTTGACTGTCTGAGAACTGGAAACAGTGTTCGTGGAGCGAGGAAACCTCCCAGTTATCTCTGCCGCTGCCGCTGCTGCATTCAGCACCCCAGGCGAGTGGACAGCTCCCACCCAGACCACGCGTGCCCTGCAGGTGGAGGCCTGGCGCAGACGCGGAGGGATGGAGGAGGGAAAGAGGGTGAGGGAGACAGAGGCTAGAGAAAAAAAGGAGCCAGAGGAGAAAAGGACTGAGCGAGGGAAGCGGGTGGGGAGGGACCAAAGGAAAGGGAAGGAAGGAGGAGAGGGAGGGATTTAGAAAGGAAGGGAGGAGGGAGTGAAGTGGAGGCAGATGGGGGAAAGGTAAGTGGGCTGGAGGGGAGCAATTCGGGTATTAACGTGTATTTTCCCCCAGCTAAAAAGTATCCGTGGAAAGTAGGGTTGTAGAATTTCTTCCCACTGTACATTATCGCCGCCCCCATCCATCCCTCAACGCACATATATGGACTTTTACATCTGAACCGGAGAACATTGCTCTGCTCAGATAAACATTTTAAGCAGATAACAATCTTCAAGCTTTGGAAGAAATAAAGTTTTATGAATCTCAAGCCGATAGTGGCACTTAATGGAGAACAAGCACTTCATAACTAGGAACTTATGAGAGGAAATACTTCAAACAAGAAAGGGAACGCTAGCACCATTTTTGCCAGTTTCTTCTAGAATTTAAGCTCCAATGGCAGAGATTTGTTAAAGGGGATCCATTTCGATCCCATGTGTCTAGGTCAGTGATGGCATGTAGTAGATGCTCAATACATATTTGTTGAATGGATTATGATCACCACTTCTATCACCAGAGTCATCATTAATTACTCCAAGCCATAGACCTCTTTCAATTGTGGAGCATAAGAACCTAAAGTAATGTTACAGCCTCATCTTAACCAGTATCTCCAGCCTTTCGCTAAGCTACTGACAAAAGGTAATTTAAAATGGATTTGAAATTTCTTTTCTTATTCTTTATCTAACTCATGTCACCCTACTCCATTCTCCTCAAAAAGTTTCTAGTAAGCAGAAAAGTATAAAATTAGTCCCCAAATGTGAGGAGCAACAAAAAGAAAACTTAAAGTGGTCTGTACAATGCTCAATGTTTACAGCATCGCTTTCTTGCCTCTCCTCAGAGCCCTCCCCACACACACACACATGCACACACACCTCCACAGTCATAGACTTGCACAAGCTATCCCAGTGAATCATCCACACAGTTGTAGCAATGTCCTTAAAAATGGTGGAGCCATCGACAGAATAGCATTCAAAATCTCTGCACCAAAATATTATTGGCATGAAATTCAACCCTATGAATCAAGAGGAAATTACCCCCTTTGCTGCCATCTCCTTGAATGATTCATTCTTACAAGCTCTCAGGATCAACGACCTAAGTCTAGGTCCTGGGTAAGCCCGTGTGGCTGCTTGTTTGAATCATGCTTCAGTACCCACCAAGGCAGTGGAGACCTGGCCCAGAGTGAGGGATTTGAAGATGATGCTGTGCTATTAATAGGTACAAAATAATGTGTATATTATTGGTATCAGCACATGACCACTGTGCTGTAAAAAGAATTTCTTTGTTTAAAAAAATCTGTCTGTTCTCAAAGCAAATTCCCTGGTCTCCATATCACCTTGTGCCTGTCATTGTGCAAATCTCACTGTATAATAATGGTCTCATCATACATTCATCTCCCTTTACAAGACTCAGCTCCTCGGAGGCAGGAACCAGTATTTGTATTTGAATCATCAGCACATCATATAGCACCTACTGGTAAAGTCTGGTGGGTGACCAAGAAAATGAATACTGATTGAGTGAGTGAGTGAATAAATAAATGAATGGTCTTTTTGTTTAGTGAAGCTACCATATTTCTCCCCTTCAAGTTAGATGCATACGTGTGAGGACTCTCATACATGATAGAATAGCTGTTTTACCTAACGTCAACTATCTGTTTTTGTGCTGGTAAAATGCAAGCTCCGAGTGTGGCATGCAAGTAAATTGGGACAGGAGATAGAAAAGCCATATGAAGTCTGTATTCAGAGTCATGGAAAGGGGCAATATCCATAAGAAGATTGTCTTTCCTGACCCTCCCACTGAAATCAGGATATCTAGAAACAGAAAGCTGCTAAGGATGAGAAGCAATCACAGAACTGTCTTCAGAAAGACTGAAAGGCTTGAGAATTCTGTTTTAAATATAGTGTAAATCCTGAAAAGCACTTCACTGAGTTAGAGCCTCCTTGTGCTGCTGATGAAATAGCGGTTGTGAGCCCCAAGAGTAAAAGCCACAATAAAGAAAATGTTAAATCAATGAGTCTCCATTTAAGCATTCAAAAAATATTTACTGAACACTAATCATAGGCAAGGCATTATGTTGGGAGGTGTGGGGGACACAAAAATAATTGGAATTGCATTCTCAAGGGTCTAGTACTATAAATGTTGACATAAGCATAATGGAAGGTATAAAATAATAAATGCAACAAAGGTATTCAAAGTTGTGGAAGTGTTTAGAATAAGGTGGTAATTAATACTTTCAACTGGGCAGCAGTTAGGAGAGAAGTGAGAAGGTTAAGATCCCAGAGCTGTAGGAATGCCCTTTTCAGTAAGTAACATCTGAATTGAGTTAAAATATGTAGAATTCAGAGGAGGGAAGCATATTGTGGGAGTGGGTATGCTGGATAGATTAGCTCTTCCATTCAACTAGAATGGAAGGTACTTGAAGGTAAGTAGCTGGAAGTGAAGTCAGAAAGTTAGGCTGGAGCCAGGTCACAGAAGACCCCACACACCACTCAGGGAGATTTATTCATTGACCAGGTACTTGTATTAATGGGTTTAAAGAGTTGGAGCTGAAGGTGAAGAGCAGAAATAAACTTTATCTCTGAGCAGGTTAATTAACTGGATGGGATTTTACTGCTAACAGGTGAGAAGCAATCAATATTTTTCATTTCATGCCAGAAAGTTCTCAGCTCCTTAATAGATTTATTCTTTTAAATGAGGTTGTTTTCAGATATATTTCATTACATGTGGAGATGCTGGGTCATGTGAATTAGAGCAGCAGAGGAATGAGAGCCACCAAGGAATAGTCTGCAGGAAGAAAAGAGACACGGAGTTTCTAAAAGAATTATTATGGAGGCCATTGCACTGGTTTCTCCAACCAGGGGAGCTCTAAAAGGATCCCATGCTAGCAGCTACTGTTTCTTCTTTACCTAGACAGACAGTATTCACGCTAGCAGGCATTTTACAGGGGCTGGGTAAAAAGTGAGCCAGAAAGATTAGGTAATTCTGTACCTAAGATCCTACAGCAAAGTATGAATCAGACAAAGGCTAGAACTTGTATATGTTCTAATCCTCAATACAGTTTACTTTGCTCTCCATCCTATTGCAGTTGACTATCTTCAAACATAAAGTTCTTTAAAAATAATTAAGAGTCCTAGCCAGTTCGATATAGTGGATGGAGCATTGGCCTGCAAACTGAAGGGTCATGGATTTAATTCCAGTCAAGAGCACATACCTCGGTTGTAAGCTCAATCCCTGGCCCTAATCAGGGTGAGTGTAGGAGGCAACCAATGGATGTGTCTCTCTCACATTGATGTTTCTCTCTGTGTGTCTCTCCCCCTCCTTTTCATTCTTTCTAAAGATCAATGGAAAAATATCCTCAGGTGAGGATTTACAACAACAAAAATAATAGATAATGCAGAATTACTGTTCACATGCAAATTATTAATAGCTACCATGTACTGAGCCACACACCTATTCATGTGTAGTTAGAAACACTTGGACACTTATTAAAACTAAAAATTCTTAAGCAGTCACTTCAAGTTTACTGGATAAGGCATTCTTGGGAAGCAATCTGGAAATATGCCTTTTTACATGTGCCTTGAGCAAGTGATTTTTTGGTCCTCAAAACTACTTAGGTGGTAGATATTTTCCATATTATTTTTGGATAAAAAGATAACAAGCTCAGAGAAACTAAGTCTAAGGTGATATAGATGATGAACACGAAACCTGCGATTCTAATTGCAACTTCTCTCAATCTAAAGTCTATGTTGTTCTTAGGATACAACACTGAATTTTAAATTAAAATTTCAGGTACCAGATACAGTACCCTGTACAGTTATTATCTGTCTGACAGACATACTGTGTTCCATGTGAAAAGATAATTCAAAATTCAGGTTCAGGTGTAGCAGGCAGCTTCTAGAAGAGCTCTTAATGATCCCCACCTCCTAGTATTCATGCCCTTGTGTGAGCCTCCTTTTGAATGTAGGCTGGACCTAGTGACCTGTTTCTAATAAATAGAATACAGCAAAAGTTCCTTCAGAGATCAGGTTACATCAGCCACTGTGCCCATGTTCTCTGCACCTCAAGGTACTCTACTCTGACCTCAAACAGAGTTTGATCATTCACAAGACAATACAAGTATAATGGGAGTGCTCACCAGGAAAAATAAGTATTTTGGTGTGTGTAATTGGTGGGCTGAACTTAAAACCTGGGAGAGCTTCTTTTCAACCTGTGTGCCATAAAGATCACCATGGTGCTTATTAAAAGATTCCTGGGTAGATTCTTACCTCTAGGGATTCTGACTTATTTGTCTGGAATGGGACTAGGGGTTGGTGTTTTGTTTTGTCTAGTTCCTTGGGTGATTCTGAAACCAAAACTGGTGGCACTTGAACTCCACAGATGAATTTCAAAGCCAGGATCCTACCCTCCCATTATCAGGCACCACAGAAGCAGGGCTAGCCACCCCCCTGCTAGGAGTTGATCATCTTCTCCAGATGTGAGTGAGTAAAAAGCAAGTTCCAAACCAATATCCAAAGGAGGCAAGATAGTGACATGGAAAAGGTGCAGAGAAGGTATTTATGTGTTCACCACTGGAGTTGGGACCATTCCTAAGGACAGGAATGCATCAAATGAAGGCTTTGTTCTCACAAAGTTCAGATCCTAGTGTAGAAAACAGATAAGTGGACAAACAAATAAGTTAATTCCATATGTTGATAAGTGCTATTAAAAAACTAAACAGGGTAACATGATAGGGAATGACCCTCTAGCAGGTGGGTGGACTGGCAGAACTAGGTGGTGAGAAAGGGCAAGATAAATTTTTATTGTGTTTTATCATGTTAAAAAAAACAGAAAATGTGGAGCTATTTATTACTACAGCATAATTTAACCATTCCAAGAATGGAAACAGAGGCTTGGGTTATAGAAACAGCTAGGCCCCTAATCAGCTATATGACTTCAGGGACTGACTACAATCTGGGCCTCCGTTTCCCAGTCTATAAAAATGTCTGCTTGGATCAGAAGAGCAATGTGGTTTATTCTAACTTCTCCAGTCTATGAAATACATATCAGTCAACTGAATTTGAGCCAAACCTGCATATGTGGGTAGAAAATACATCTCTGGTTTCCTTTTCACTTCATGTTCTGGTCACTTGATACCCGCTCAGCACTTCCTCTTCATCTCCAAGGCTGCTGACTGGTGCCTGAAGCCACCTGTGTGGATTCCTCTCTCTGGCACAGCCTCAGTCCAGAGCCTTCTGTAGGAGTTTGCAGTTTGGGATGCTCCTGGAGGGAATGGCTGGCCGGCCTGCCCCATGTCAGCCAGAGCCCTGCTGCTCATCTCCTGTACCGATGACTGTGCAGGCTTCTCTGAGCTCTTTTTCTGGGAAGACAAATGGTATTATTAAATATTCAAAAAGCCTAAAATAAAGCAGTGGACATGAAAGACAGAATCGGCTTTTCCATTGTGCTTAGAGGGCAGTTGCCTGTGCAGAGTGAGGCTAGGACAAAGTGGGAGGTGGTCTCAGCCGAAGATTCCCCAGGCTCCTCTGAATGTGCCTCTAATGTGTCCATCCCAGTCTGGTCCCAGAGCATGAGGGCTTTTTTCCATCACAGGGAAAAAGCTCTGCCCTCTTCAGTAATATATCATCTTGTCCCAGTGACATATCACCAATCATAGAATTCTAGGCATCTACAATGCATGTGTACACATACATACATCATCCAAAATAGAAATGTAATCTGTATTGTACCACAAACTTTCCCAGTTCACATGTGTGCTGATACATCCTGCAAATTTTAGCCATGAACACAGAACCCATTTTAACAGAGCCCACTTTAAAAAGAGCCTGTTTGAAATGGCTGTCCAATGTGCACATGTAGGTTGATAGCCAGACAGATAAGACTATTGATTTTTAGATACATACATAGCAATAATAAAACCGTGAACTTATGTAGCCTCCTCCTCTTGGGAAATTCACAAGATAAGTCAGGGAGTCCCTGTGTAGAAAGCACAAAAGTTTATCTGTGCCTGAGATGTGATGCGAAATGAATATAAACACAATGAAAGCCCCATAGCATCCTGGTTTATGCTACCTTGTACCTCATACACCCTGAGCATCTGAATTCACAATCCTCTAAAGTGGGGAAGTCTTGAGATCTATGAATTATAACAAGATGACTATAACACTATCCATGTGCATGCTGGATCACATGCTCTAAGTAATATTACCTGGAGATTAAAAAAAAATTGTACCTACATTTCTTGCAGTGTTTATCACTTCTACCTTTTCAGATTCCTATAGTTATGGCTACAGAGAGCCATTACATGAATATATAACTGTGTGAAAATCCATTAAGCTACCCACTTAAGATTTGTGCACTTTGCTCTGTGTAACTAAATACCAAATACTTCAATGTAAAAATGTAAGAAAACACAAAGTTGCCTCTTGAAATCCAGTATGCATTCTCATTGACCGGAGTCCAGATAGTAAAAGGTACTTAGTATGTGGGTGTATCTCAGAATCTGTTACAGCAGAGAGGGTGGGACATGGCGTCCTGATTGGATGGCTCTTGGTTGTATGAACTTGGCCTCACTTAATCTCTCTGTGCCTGTTTCTTGCAAGCAAAATAGAACCAACCTCATAGAGTGACACAAAGACTAAATGAGAAAATTGTGGATAGCCTTTTACATGGCATCTGGCATGTAGTCTACTCACAGTTGGCTATTCCCATTATGATGGTGGTGACCCCCTACTCCTCCTTGGGAATCATTTATGTGCCACAAACTCGGCCCCCATCAACCATCTGCAAAAGCAAAAAGGATTAAATATAATCAGGGACCTAAACAATGATTTTTAATCATGTTTGCCCAACCCCATCCACAACAGCCAGACAA
Organism: Lasiurus cinereus; assembly: GCA_011751065.1. NCBI lineage: Eukaryota > Metazoa > Chordata > Mammalia > Chiroptera > Vespertilionidae > Lasiurus > Lasiurus cinereus. The sequence goes on from JAAGEH010000022.1 coordinate 13,832,502, forward strand.
CTTTTGGTTTTCCAAACCCCCAGCTAGGTAGGCATTGAGTTTTTCAACTTCCTCAGCAAACATGACCTCTTCCCATCACTAGTGGCCCTGCCTATCATGCTGTTATTGCCTCTGTTCTCGTTTTATGACCTTGAACCTCCACCTCCTGCTTCTAATCCTATCTCCCAGAAGCTTCCCTTAATGGACACCCCTGCAGGTGTGTGTTAAATAATAATAATTATTATTATTATTATTAATATTATTATTATTATTATTAATAATAACTAGAACAGCCAGCATTTCAATACACTCATGTAGGGAACAGCATATGAGTGTGTGTGAGAATGAACAAAGCAGGGGCTGTGTAAGAAAGGCCTTGGGTATGCATCCGAGGCATATCCCTTAATGCAAGTCACTTGACCTCTCTGAGCCTTAGTATCCTTATCTAGAAGATGGGACTTTTGGAAGGTTGTGGTGAAAATGGACTGAAAACATACATACCAAGTAATTCCTAGCACTGAGGAAGAGAAACATGGACTAGTGGAAACTAAGACGTTTGTTGCCAATTCCTTGGGTAAGAAATTGTTTGCAGTTCTGTTGGGCAGGAAAACTCCTTATTAACCGAAATAAAATCCCATGTTTTCTTGAGAATTACTTTCTCTAAACGTTTTCACTGAGAGTTAGTCCTGGCTAAGGCTGGCAAGATTTGTGCAATTCACACATATTCGTGAAATTCAAGAACATTATCTCTGACAGACCACAATGACTGCAATAAACAGGAAAAACTCTGTTCTAATAAACAAGTAATTGTAGTTGACAATAAATGTGTAAATATGATGCTAATTAGCAGATCCTCTCATTGCTGTTCCCAGGGTGGGGACCCATGAGCACATACTTGGGAATATGGGTGCTATGTTCTCATCCATATGTATATGAATATGCGAGCAATAGGGGCCACCTATTTTGTCAATCTTTTTTTTATTAGAAAATGTTATCTTCTTCAGTCAAGAAAATGGAGTCACTTTGGCACCTTGGTTTTCAATGTAATCCCTTTAAACTCAGGTTTCCTAGTAACCTTGAGGGACTGATTATTACACAAAGTGCCTTTAGATTTGGGGACACTGGACTCATTACCTGGCTTTTTTCCAAACTTAGATACAGAGACATGGCCTGTCAATTCTTGGGATTTGGGAGTGATAGGTGACAGAAGGCTGAAAGGAGAAAATGGTTAAGATTAATAAATAGTCTTAAACCCATAAATGGTTTTTATTAAATCTTGAAAGAGAGAAGCCACACAGGGAGACAGTGACCCAAATGAAGACCCTGCCTGCTTGCAGATGGAGGGTTGTGTGGAACTTCTCTTCCAAGGCAGAGAGTTTTCCCATTCATGCTTCCCTAGAGATGGATTGCAAAATTGTTTTCAGTAAGGAACAGCTACAATGAATTCCCAAAAGCAAAAATCCTGAAGGACCTAACTATAAAGTTTTCTAAGGAATCCTCTTTTATTTTCTTTGTTTGTTTATTGATAAAATGAGCAAAGGAAAGATAGGTATAATTTTTTGCTAATCTCTTTCCTAAATCTTTTATTCCTCTAGTAAGAGTCCTCATGAACATCACTTTTTTTTCCCCTTAGGTTCCCTTTATCTGATCATTTCAAGGCCATAACTCTGAGAAATATTCTTGGATAGTAAGCCAGGGAGAAGCACTATTGTTCAGTGCCTACGGACAATGATTTTTGGTCCAAAAAGAGTTGGTTTTGATCCTATTTCCCCCACTATTTCAGTCAGGATAGGTTAGGTAATGAACAGCACCATATTTTCTATTTCTTTTTTCTTCTTGTTGCTGTTGTTAATCCTACCCGAGAATATTTTCCCATTGATTTTTAGGGAGAGTGGAAGAGAAAGGGAAAGACAGAGAGCAACATCGATGTGAAACTGCATAAGCCTTGACCAGAGCCCAGGCTGGGGAGAAGCCTACAACCAAGGTACGTGCCCTTGACCAGAATTGAACCCAGGACCCTTTGGTCCACGAGCCGACGCTCTGTCTGCTGAGCCAAACCAGCTAGGGCAATATTTTCTATTTCTTCACGCAATAAATTTAACTGCAGGGCAGCTGCCTTTATGAAGAGGCTTAGCAATCTAGACTGCTTAAATCTTATGGCACCCTCTCACCCTCTGCCCCCATTTCAATGCATGCTCATGTGACCACAGTTTCAGACAAATTAGGCATTACAGATCACATGCCAGCTCTGAAATGTGTCATTCCAGGAGTACCTTGTCACTTGAAGTCTCAGCCCATTGACACTAGTCACAAGACCCTCTCCACTTACAAAGACAGATGGGAGATATAGTTTTCCATATTTCCAAGAAGTATAAGAGAATCAGAAATATTGGTGGCCACTGGCATTAACCACCATAACCACATACCAGTTGTTTTATGTTGGGTAAGTTACTTAACTCTCTGAGCCTCTTTTTATAATTCCCTCTTCTATGAAATGAGAAGAACAATAGTATTGAACCCATAAATTCCTTGTGTGGATTAAATGAGATAAAGCATAGCATAGTTTATGCATACTCTAAGTGATCAAGGAATGGTATTCACCACTATCAAATCTAGCATGGTAGGCACACTTTCTTTTTGCTTATATTAAAGAGAAAAAAGTTGACAGGAATTGGAAAGAGAGAGGGAAAATAACCGTTGAATATAGCATTTTAACTAATAGGCTTCCCAAGAAGTCTAAACCTTAAAAAATAGGATATTCATTTTTTAATATATTTTATTGATTTTCTACAGAGAGAAAGGGAGAGGGATAGAGCGTTAGAAACTTCAATGAGAGAGAGACATCGATCAGCTGCCTCCTGCATGTCCCCCACTGGGGATGTGCCCGCAACCAGGATACATTCCCTTGACCAGAATCGAACCTGGGACCTTTCAGTCCGCAGACAGACGGTCTATCCACTGAGCCAAACCGGTTTCAGAAAAAAAAAATAATAATAATAGGATATTCTTTAGGCTCGTGAATATTGGATGTATTTGAGGCTCATAGTCTAACATGAGTGGATCTTGCACCTGCCCACTGTAACCATCAGGATTCTTGGGAGACCAGATAACACACTCAGAAACTTTCTAATGAAGATACTATATACAGATGTATAAATAAGATTAAGTGAACCAGTGGAAAGTGTGGAGACACCCAAGAAGGTAACAACGGAAAGTTAATGCCACCTTTAGGCCTAAAGGAGAAAAAGGAAGAGATAGTAATACTCTATAATAAAAGCCTAATATGCAAATTGTCCTCTCAAACAGGAGTTTGACCACTCACTATGACAAGCGCTGACCACCAGGGAACAGTGCATAACATTGTGGGCATCAGTGATACAGGACTGGCAGCAGGTGGCAGTGGAGGTGCTGCTGGCCCTGATGGGCCCTGGGAGCGGGACTGTGACGGGATGGTGGGGCAGGTGAGTGGGCAAGGTGGATGTGAGTGGGGCCCAATTACTCCACTGATCACTCCGCAGATGGCGACCAGTGGTGGTGATAGGGGTTGGGGCTGCCACCTGGCTCCCAGGAACTGAGGGAGCCAGATGGAAACTTGATGACTTAGGCCAGTGGTGGGCAAACTCATTAGTCAACAGAGCCACAAACCACTTACTATAGTGAGACCACTGACTTAGGCAGAGGGGGCTACACAGGGGCCTGGGGCCCACGTGCTGCCTGGGCCCAGAGGTAAGCTGGGACCTGCCCTTCCACAGCAGATGCTTGCACTTTGATCGCCATCCAGGCCTAGGGACCACACCCATGCATGTATTTTGTGCACCAGGCTTCTAGTATGAAATAAATGAAAGTGGCACCATGGAAGGGGAATCACCCAACAGAAGTGCTGGGAATAGAAGGATGTAGACACTGCCAGAATCATGACAAAGCAGGGAGTAATCATGAGGAATAAATATCTGAATCTCTCCTCCTTTTTTTTCATCTTCTGATAATGCCAACTGTTAACCAAAGCCAACCAGAAACCAGAGAACAAAAAGAGCCGGTGATGCAGTCCTAAGAGCTCAGCTGCAGGGCACAAAATCAGGTATGACTGGGAACACATAGCACACCTGTCTGTCCCACAGCTCATTCACTCTCGCACCTTTCTTAGCTGACACCTCCTTCCTCCCTCTCATCCTTTTCCTGTTCCTTCTGATTTCACTTTGCCAGGTTGACTGAGCATCTCCTTAGGTGAAAAGTGCTGCTTGGATAGAGGTAATTAAAGCCAAAGGAATGACCATGTGGAATGAGTAATTCACAGGCACCAGCCCAGAGTATTCCTAGACAGAGTGTTCCTTTGACCTCCTACTGCTGCTGCTGCTATTTTTGAGTCCAAGCACAAACACAGTTTTTTTCCTCTGTAGTCTCTTGGTGGGCATCTGCTGTTTTTGTTGCCCAGCATCTATTCCCCTCATCTTGATTATCATCCCCTGTTCTCTCTGGGATATCACCCTTTCCTTCCCCACTCTCAGCTCATGTCTTTGGGTAGAGCTGACTCATCCCTGATTCGGAGGTGGAACATGTGACCTCAACTCAGACCATTCATTACCTCTCATTCCTTGTCCATAGTAATTGGTTCAGGGATGGACATGTGATACAGTCAGACCAATAAAATATAGTGAGATCTTATTAGGACTATTGCTATGTTCCAGGTAGAACATTGTAGAAGACCTTATACTTGACTTCCTACTAATCATCCTAGGTGATTATCTAAGCAAGGGACTTTCAATCTCAGCACTACTGGACCAGATAGTTCTTTGTTATCAGGGACTATATCATGCACTCTAGAATATTGAGCAGCATCCTTGTCCTCTGCCCACCAGATACCAGTAGCACTGCCCATTACATTTGTGACAACCAAAAATGTCTTTAGATATTGTCAAATGGCTCCTCTGGGACATCTTCCCTAGTTGAAAACCACTGGTCTAAGCTAACCACGGTAATTTTATTCCACTTGCCAGTGATTGGTTGAGGAATGGGCAAGTGGGGCAGTTCTGTTCCATAAAATATGAGTAGGCAGTTCCATAAAATATGAGATTCTAGAAAACATTTTCTTTTTCTGAAGAAAGAGTTGGAGGAAGACATAGTTTTTCGTGCATATTGCTATGCCAGATATGACAATAATATGTCACCATGAGGGGAGCCTTTCTGAGAAAATAATTGATATTGAAAATGAAGGAGTAGAAAAATTTGAGCCCTTGATTACATTGTTGAGTCATTTAATTAACCAATCTGGACCTCATCATGTCTTTGGATTTCTTCTTATGTGAGGTGAAAAGTTTTTTAATTGCTAAGCTACCTTTCTGTTGTTTGCAGCTCAAATTCAACATGAATGTATATAACTCTGAGAGTTTCGGGATGTTCTCTTGTGATCACAAAGGGAAATCCTACCTAACATGAGAAAGTACAGAGGGTGCAGAGCTGAGAGGAGGGAGAAGAAATGAATTTTAGTGACAATGGTTCAGATATATGGGACAATACATTTTCTTTGCTTGGCTTTAGTCCATTAGAGTTGAGTTTTCTGTCCCTTACAATAAAAAGGGATCTAACAGATAGATGGAATAGGAATAGAGCCTCCAGCATCAGAAAGTCACCTCAGAACAGACAAAAGATAAAGCACTTTGGATGACAGCTACACTCAAGTTAATCTGAACCCTTTGACTATGACTATATCAGCAAATAAAGTAAATGAAGCACCACCCAACCTCCCCAGCCTGCCTTTCCCAAATATAACAAAATACTTCTGCATAAAATATTAATGAAATTAAGGAAAAGTATGGGCCTCAAATATAAACATTTGTCATAATTTCAAATCCTGCTGACTCATTATAGATTTTGCCTAAATGCTCCATACAGATATTTGGCCTTATTAGATGATACTGGAGGTATAAAAGGAAACTTAGATACATCCACTTTCTCATTTTACAGAGGAGGAAACAGGACCAGAGAGGGACATAATTTCCAAGGTCATGCGGTTACCAAGTAGCAGAACCACAGGGCCAGAAGCCATATGTCTTGACTATTCTACCCCTATTCATTCTCCCCCACTTCACCTTCCCAACACTGGGTCCCATTTTATGAAGCAGTCCATGCAGAAATTGGGCATTTGGCCTGACTTTCCCAGCATCCGAATCTTATATTAGTGGCACCCATGGGAACACGCACTTTAATATCTTCTTTCTGGAGCAGCTGTGTCAGCAGCCCTGGAAAGCTCTGGGACAGGCGGGAGGGACCCTCTTCCTTGGCTGGGACAGATGGCCAGTCTGACAAGGCTGGACTGGCTGCCTGCTCTCCTTCGGGTTGAATTGGAGCCAGCTGGATGCTGGAGGGCAGAATAACTGGAGACAGCAGAGTGGTAGAAGGGACTCTCCCAATGGCAGGAGGCACAGAATCTTTTGTGCCACCAAAAAATTGAGTCCAAATTTAAAGCTGACACACAGGTGGAGTGGCTGGGCCCCTGTGATTTGATGGGTTCTCTAAGGTTCTGGTTGCCTAAAAATACCCTCTCTGCCCACCTGCCTAGGACACCCTCCCTTCTTATCAGGCCTGCAATTCCAACCATTGTTAGAGTCATGAAGGTTTTAGATGACAAAGGATGGGGCATGTTTCCCAGCAGGTCACCGTTAAAACAGGTTTCCTGGGAATGGAAGGAAGGCCCTTGTGTCTGCTCCTTTTAGCACAAAGAGCTAATACTGCCAGAGGCTGAAAGAAGACAAGAGTGGCCTACTTTGCAATTTCACCTCCTACAAAGGCACCAATCACTCCATTCATTCGTGCCCATATGATCTGGCCCTTGAAGAAATTAGGCAGTAGACTTTAGCAAAAATAAGGCCAAGCGGCCCACAAACAAGGTATCATAGTCTGCCTTCTTTGCACTCCTATTTCATATATTTCTGTATGGAAATCTGGGTCCAAGTGATATCAGATATGTGACCCCACACTGCCATGGTGGGAAAGGGAAATCCCATATTAGGACACAACATGGCCAATTGGGCTCTTCAGAAAAGTCTCCACCCCTTTTCTGGAAAAATACTGCATATTCTTCCCCCTTGTTGAATGCCTTACCCCTGATTAAATGAGACTCAATGGAAGAAGTAAACCCCATGAGGGTGGTCTGCTCTGCCTGTGGAGTAGCCACTCTCTGTCCCACTGCTTCACTAATAAACTTTTACTTTAAACTCTGTGCTGGCTCATCTTTGAATTTTTCCCACATGAAGCCAAGAACCCTCAGTGAGTCATAGACCTTCAGGTCCCCAGACCACCAGAAAGTATGCACCACAAGTTTTCCTTGTGCTTGCTGCAGCCAGACATCGCAGTGTTCCTAAGCTCTATAGAGCTCTCCAATTATTGTCGCTGTTGTCCCATAAATTCTTTCCCATTTCTTGCCAACACTTCCCCTTGGCCAACCCCAGAAAGAAATTAAAAATCCTGGCATGCTCTTGAGAAGTATCGGGATGAAATGGTGGGGTGCAAGGAGGGGCAGTGAAAGAGATTCATGACCCTGATGATTGATTCTGTCTACCCCATTCTGACAGGTGTGAGTCTTCACTCTGCTCTGTCAGAGGCTGGGGTGAGGGAGGAAGATGGACAGGAGGGTCAGAGGGAATCATTGCTGGCAGGAAGAGCCTGTCAGGCGGCAGAGTGATTAATGATCCTGGGCTTGTAGAGCACACAACAGCCAAAGGAGGGGTTGGGCCTTGTGCTAAGAATTTATAAGCTCTGGCATGAAGGGGAAGCTCTCTGAATACTTAAGATGCTTATTGGTTGGAATCAAGGTGGGTACCTCAATTGGGTCAGATAATTTATTCATTCACTAGCAAAATGCTAGTGGGGAGGTCTAAAGAACTCAACTGAAGAAATGAATTCATGTCCCACCATTCTGTGATTGTCTTATCTGGGCCAGACATCTGGTAGAGGAAGGAGGTGGGGGAGGACTTGTCCTTGAAGCATTTGAATCCTAGCACAAATTTAATTGGATATTAGCTATAAGGGTATAAGAAGAAAGATGTACATTGGAAAACAAATATATTCTTTCTGGAGTAGGATATCGCTCCCGTTGGTGCCCCAAAACCAAGAACAACTCCGGGATATTTGTAGTGTGAATGCCTACTGGGGCAGAGGGAGGGCTGCCCTTTGCTAATCTAGGCAACCCAGCAGCCAAGCAAGTAAACAGATCTGGAGGATGCACCTGATACAGAGCAAGAGATTTTAATATTTCTGAATTTTCATAATTTCTTTCATTAATCCCAGACTTAGAGAAAAGTCTCCTTAAGATTCAAAGACTGTCTCTGTGATGCTGTAGCAGCTGAGGGAACCATTCCCTCCTTGAGACCAGAAAAGTAGGATGAGAGGCCATCACACAGCAGCTATGTCTAGTAGGAATAGCATGAGGGTCAGTGGCCAGAGCAGTGGCTCAGGGTAATACAGAGTGAAATAACCTCACAGACTTGTTCCTGGACATGGGTAAGGCAGCTCTCCAGGAAGCTCTCTGACATGGTTTGAGGATTCTCAGGGCGCTGGGATCTCAGCTCAAGCCACTGTGATGTGAAGCACTTTCTTTTATAACACCAGACATGTCCTGAGGGGCCCGACCTTGTGTTGGGCTCTACAGACACAGGAATGAGTTAGACATGATTTCTTCCCTTAGGACCTTCTTGACCACATGACTCTACCTAGGACCTCAGGTATGAAAAGGTATCTGAATCCTGGGCTCAGAAAGATCACCTGTTTTTATGGCCATCATCCATGTTTCCAGACCCTTGGCTCAATTTTAGGAACCACAGCTTTACAACATCTAGAAGAGAGGCTGGAGAGTGTCTGGTTCAGTCCTCTGATGTAATAGACTCAGAGGCATCTAAATGGTAAGATCTGGTGGGGGAGAGGGCATCCAGGCCTTTTCCCTAGCAAAAGGAAACTTTTTGCAAGTGATATCAGAGCATTACCCTGAAAGAAGGCGAGTCCTGTGGTCAAGTGGAGTGTCAGACTCAAGGATTCAAAGCCTAGTTCTGGCTCTATGGCCATGGCCACAGATGAATCTTTGAAAACCTTCATTTTCTCCTCTGGTCATGGCAGCTACCCACCCGCGCCCCCCCGCCCCCCGCAGGGAATTTGTAGAGGACTAAATGAGAAAAATCTGTGTCAAGGGCCTCGTGCTGTACATGGTACATTAAAAACGCTATGTGGATTTCAATTATTTAAAAAAAGCTTTTTCTCAAAATGTGCAGGAGTGGAATTGATTTGCCTTTTTTTTTCTGCTTCAAGTACATGTCAACTGTAAACCTTGCTACTTTTAATATCATCAGTCATTACTAATCGATGAGAATATTCTTGGTGAAGCTCTTGACTCTTCCATTTACCTGCACCTCCAGTGCTTTTTCCTGTAGCTCTCAGCTTCTGTTATAATACTTTAGGAAAAATGGAATGTTCTGCTAATCTATTGCTACATAACACTACCCTACAATTTAGTGGCTTAAAACAACACTGGTATTCATTATGTATCATGAGTTTATGGGTCAAGATCTTGGGCTCCATTCATCTTTTGCTCCATTTAGTGTTGACAGAGGTTATTTAATGATACTCTGTTTGCATTGGCACAAATGGCTAGAATTCTGGGCTCAGCTGGAATGGTCAAATGCTTGCACATAACCTCTCCAGCATGGTGGCTTAAGGTATCAGACTTCTTACATGGAGACTCAGTGCTCTACCCAGCTTCTGCATTCCTAGGATAGCATTTCTAGCATGTTTAAGCGATTCTCCAAAGCCAGATTCAAGAAGAAAATAATTAGACTCTACCTCTCAATATAAGAGTAACGAAGAATTTGCAGCCATACTTAATCTACCAGAGGTGATGAGAACAATATTTTAAATATAAATATACAAGCCATTGGATGGAAAATAAGTAGTAGGCATAATTGTCTATTCCCTCAATGGATGGAGAAATTCTCTAAGCATGAAAGTATTGGAAAATACACAAAGGAAATTTTTGATAGAGTGCAAATGCCTGTATTTCCAAAGCACTGTAATTAAAATGACGCCATAGGAAAATAGCTACAACATATACTAGGTCAATATCTCTAAGGTAGAAAATTGATACAAATCAATAAGAAAAAAATAAGTTCAGTACTAAACTAGGCAAAGCAAATGAATGGACAATTCCCCCAAACAAGAAATGCATATGACTAATAAATATGTGTAAAAAAAATCAATCTTAGTCCAAGAATAGAAATAAAAAATATTTTGCAATCTCTTTGACTTTGGTTGACCATGAATACTCTATTGGGTACCAGCAAAGATGTTGGGAGTGTCTGGCTCAGTCCTCTGATGTAACAGACTTGGAGGCATCTAAATGGTAAGATCTCGTGGGGAAGAGGGCATCCAGGCCTGTTCCCTAGCAAAAGGCATTCTCAACAACATCCTGAAAATCAACTTGACAATATATATCAAAAGCTTTTACAATGCCATATTCTTTGAACCACTAATTCTGCTTCCAGGAAGTTATCCTAAAGAAATAATTATTAATGTGCTCCAAGATTTAGAGACAAAGATATTCATTACAGTATTGTACAAAATAACAAAAAATGAAAAAATCTAACAAGACATTGCTTAAATAAATTATAATATATTTGCATAATATACTAGTAATATTACATAGCTTTTAAGAAAAAGATAAAATGTGCTATTGACATGAGAAAAATTTCACAATGTATTGTTCAAGGAAAACTATGAAGAATGATTCCATTTTTGCAAGAAAAGTTATATTTATTTACATAGAAGAAAATGTTTGTACCAAACAAATATAATTGCTCCTGCTACTCACAGCCATTTATAGGCATAAATACATTGACTATTTCACTGTGATTGTCACGGATTGAATTGTGGTACCCCAAAAGATGTTGCAATCCTAACTCTCAGACCTTTGATTATGACGTTATTTGGAAATAGGATCTTTGCAGGTGATGAAGTTAAGATAAGGTCATTCAGGTGGTCCCTAATCCAATAAAAAGAGGAATTTGGATACAAACATATACACAGAGGGAATACCATGTGGAAATGAAGACAGGGATTGGGGTGATGCAGCAGAAGCCAAAGAAAGCCAAAGAGTCCCCCAGACCACCAGAGGAACCAACCTCACTGACATAGTGATCTTGGACTTATTCCCTCCAGAACTGTGAGATGTTGATTTCTGTTGTTTTAAACCACACAGTTTATGATAGCCCTAGTAAATTAATAGACTTGTGATCCTGCGTCTGCCTGGTCCAAGCTGGAATAATCAGTCTTCTTGGAACTTGGAATTGGGACACTAACAGACTGAGCCAATGAAAATGAAACATCATGGAAACTCCAGGGAGACAGGAGGACCACGTGTAAATGAATGAATGAGCAAAAAGAGTGGTCTTCAAAGAAAGAAGATTAGACCAGATGAACAGATGAAGCAGAGGTTCCTTGGGAAGGAGATCTGAAGACCCCACAGAGTCAGAAAGAGCAGTTTTGGTATCTGGTGGAGTTTAGGTCTCTTAAGGCCCAGGGATACTTGATAACAGGCCTGTGTTTAGGGCAGCCAGAGTAGGTTTCCATTCCTTACAACTCAAAGAGCACTGATGAAAGCATTTAAGAAAGATACATAGCAAGTACCTGATATTTCCAGGTGGTCATTCTTACTTCATCCTTAAGACTTATCATAGTCTTTCTACAAGAAACCCATATAATGAGTTTCATGTTTTTAAGCTAACTAGATTAAATCATTTATTCATTCACTTAACAAACAGTTGAAAACATCCTGTGTGCATTTGCCAGGCACTGTTTTAGATGTTAAGAATGTGATACACAAAGCCACAAAAATCCTTGCCCTCGTAGATACAAAAATAAAGAAGATAGATAAATAAAACATATAGTATGTTAAATACTAATAAGGGTTATAGAAAAAATAAAGCAGGAGATGAAATTGTCAAGTGAGGTGGAAATTTTAACTTTAAATCCAGTTACTATCAGGAAAGGTTTCAATGAGAAGGTAAGTTTGAACCAAGACTTGAAGGAGATGAGGAAGCAAGTAATTTGAATGTCTGGGGAAAGGGTGATTCAGGCAGAGAAACCCACAAATGCAAAGTACCTGAGGCAGGAGTGTGCCTGGAATGTTCCAGAAAAATCAGGGTGGCCAGTGTATCTGCAACAGAATGAAAGAGAGGGCGAAGACTAAGGAATAGGTTCAAAGATATAACTGAGGAGAGGAAAGCAGACCACCTACCGTCTTGTAAGTCATTTGAGAAGTTTGAATTTTTTAGATTATTTATCTATCAGGGTGTAACAAATTATCTCAAGACATAGTGGCTTAAAACAGCAAAAATAAGTACCTCACAGTTTCACTGGTGTAGGCTTGATATTGCAATCAAGATGTTAGCCAGGGCTTGAGGGAAGCTGGAGGATTCACTTCCAAGATGGGCCACTCACCTGACAGGAAGGTGGGGCTGGATGGTGGCAGGAAGCTTCAGCTGCTCACCAGATGGGCCTCTCCAAAAGGCTGCTTTAATGTCCTCATAATATAGGGACTAATCCCCTTGGCTAACGACCCCCCTTCTGACCCAAGACAGAAAAAGGTGAAAACCTCAATGTCTTATATGACTGGGTCTTAGAAGTCAGATTCCACAATATTTTGCAATATTTTATTGCTTACATAGCCCTGTTCAATGTGGGAGGGAACAAACCAAGAATGTGAATGTCTCCTGCCAGTGTGGCTCAATGGTTGATCATCGACCTATGAACCAAGAGGCCAGGGTTCAATTCCCAGTCAGGATACACACCTTGATTGCAGACCCAATAGGGAGCGTGCAGGAGGCAGCTGGTCAATGATTCTCTCTCATCATGATGTTTCTATCTCTCTCCCTCTTCCTTCCTCTCTGAAATCAATAAAAATAGTTTTTTTTTTAAAAAAATGTGAATGTCAATAAGCAAGCATCATTGGGAGCCCATTTGCAAGCTAGCTAGTACAGTTATTCTATCTATAATAATAAAAGTATAATATGCTAATTAGACTGGACAGTTGAATGACCTTCCGGACGTCCTTTTGGACGACCTTCTGGATGAAGCCGACGCTATGAAGGCTGAGGCTTCGAAGGCTGAGCCCTTGCACAAATTTTGTTCATCAGGCCTCTAGTTTAAATGTAATTTCTAATATATGTAAAGATAGACAATTTGCCAAGTAGGATTTATCTAAATATAACTACATTGAGGAAGCAAATAATTCTCCAATTCTCACTTCCAAGGGACCTCATATGTGGTAGCCAATCTTTAATCTTAAATCCTCTCCTGGCATATTGTCTCCAGAATGAAAACATCCTACTAAGATTCTTCAGTTTAAATAATTCAACTTGAGCTGCTTTGAACACAAAGAAATGGAAATTTGGGGAAGGATGCTGCAGTGTCTTACAGAAACCATGAAAGCACTGAATGGCTGAACCCCATGCAGGACAGGAAACAGGGTCCTTCTGGAGACCCCTGCACCCACAGTGCACGGCTTTTCCTGGGAGTGCTTTCATGTGACTCAGCTTACAGCCCAGGCTCCTGTGCCAAGCTCAAGTGCCAAGCTTCTGTGAAAGATCATCCAATAGGCTTGAATGGGTCAGATGGGCCCCCCCACCCCCCACCCCCCCCACATACACACACCAAGAACAATCTACTTGGACAGAGGTCACATGATGCACACTCCACACCTGAGGGCTCACCTTGAATGCTGTATGGGGGAAGTTTCCAAAGAAGAGTGAGCCTTTGTGAACTGAGCAGCCATCCCGGGAAGTGTTGCCTGTAAAGCTCATAAACATATTGTACTCAGATGCTCACTGTTGAGATTTATTTTCTTGCATTATTGTATGCACATTTGTCTGTATTTTTACATAAAATTATTTTGTTATATACCAAGCAAAATGAACAAAAATTATTTCATATCATCCCAAGTCCAGTTCAAAAGCTCTTGATTGTATCAGGGTTGGATTTTTGTTTTGGTTTGGTTTGGTTTTACATTTAAATTTCATGGTTGTCATTTAATTTTTTCTACATTTAATTTGATTCACATTTTTCACTTAATTTCATTAGATTCACATTTTAAATTCCGGTCTAGCCCAGGATCATTCCCCTATGGGACATTTTGGAAAGGTGGGAAGTGTTTTTGGGTTGTCCTGATGATGGGTAGAAATCCCATACCTAACAAGCAGAGGCAAGGACCTGGGCAATTTTGTCCTTTGCAATCTGCGTGACAATTCTGTGCATGCCTTCCCCTGTGGTCCACAACTTTAAAATGTCCCACTAGACATTATGGGGCTGGAAACTTACTTATAAGTTGAGCTTTAGGATGTAATTTGGTTTATATGTAAACAGAAGGACTTTTTAAAATGGTTCTTAATATACACTAAGTATACATTAAGAATGGCACTACTGTGTAAATTATAGGAAGAGTATATTTTATTTTGCTCAATACTTTACCAGGAGTTGCTCACTGTTGTGGAAAATTATAACACTAACAGAAATGCTGCTAATGGTAACCGAGTCTCCCAATATCCCTGCATTCGTCTTCATTCATAGCTGTCACATTGGTGGTGATTGTACTTTTGGGAACTCGCATCTATTTCATCATGTCTTCCAGGGTAGTCCTCGCTGAGCTGTTTCTTGTTGAAACACACCCCTCAGTTCCACTTTGAACTCTAAGTGCCTTTCAGGCCCTCTTCTTAGGATGCCCAAGGCAGACACGGAAATCTCCAGCTGCTTTTTCCTTAGGATGGCACCTGACATCCAGGTTTGGAGTGGGGACAGGCAAGCATTGGACCTGGATTTCCTGAGCTCCCTGATATTTGTGAGGGAGAGGAGGCATGCCCCTATGGGTCACAACAGAAAGATAACCAGTGGCGGTTTACGGGGAGGAAACTTTCTATTGTCTCACTCCTGCCACTGCTGCCACCCACGGCTGCCACCATCATCACCATCCACCTTATAACAAAGCTGCTAATTTACTGGCTTTGGATTTAACTTACATTTCCCCAGTGCCTCCCCTATGCCAGCCTCTGTGCCAGATGTCTCACTGTGAGGTAGTCAAGAAAACAGAGACTCCATTTCTACAGTATAAAACAGAGACTCCGTTTCTACCATATGGAAACAATCTCGAGTAGTCCTCCCAGAACCTTCACCCTGCTTCCAGGAAGGGACAGAGGGTCCATTCCAAGTTCAGACAAACCCAGGTCTCCTCTCTTTCCATTGTCTTTGTCCCTTTTTTTGTGCCTGTGCGGGCTCGGAGGAGAGGGCTGGGAGGAGTTCTGGCCAGATGGCGGGGTAATAAATAAATCTGATTTAATAATGTGTTGCTCTCCTCTTAATTAAAAGGCTTTTCCCTAAACGACTTGCTGATCACACAGCAGCACACACTGGCTGGGCATGGATTGGGGGACGGGGGAAATCTGGACTGCGATGAGGAGTTAGATGAAGAGGCCCCAGAGGAGCAGAAACAGCCCACCCTACGCACACAGGCAGCTTTGGGGGCTGTGACTTCAGGTCTGAAGTGTGTTCATTCTGATGACAGAACCTTGGGGTGCTGGTTCTTCTCCGGACCCTGTGTTTGTCTAGAAGCTGTCTTAACCATAAGGCTTTTGAATTTCTAGGTTGAAGATATAAGTTCCATTTTATCTAATACGTGGCTTGGAATTCAGTTACACGCCTCCCCCATCCCCTCCCTCCTGCTCCCTCCCCAACCAGCCCCATCTGGCCTTGGGAGTGATTAGATGGCCTCTGGACCATTTGCACATGCAAATGTTACTTATTCACTTGATGTGTAGGAGCAGTGGCCCCTATATGTTCAAGCATTGTCAAGATCTGCAATTCCAATCAAATGATGCTCTTCAATAAACTATTTCTTCTATGCAATTCATCCCTATGACTAAAATCTGCTTTACAGTAATTATCATACAGAGGCATGTTTTCAAAGCCTCAGATGTAATTAGAACATGTTATTGATAAAGTGTTAGCTGAAGATTTAGACTTGGAGTTTGTTCATGAGGGACTGCCTTTCTTTTTTTTTTTTTTAATATTGATACCCCCTTTAATTACAGTTGAGAGACTGAGATGCCAAATTCAATCAAAGTCCTCATAACACCCCCACCTAGGGACTCCCGGCCCTCCCTTCCTCGTTCAAACTTGTCAAAAGGAGCCCAAAGAACATGTTATTTGAGAAAACAACCTGTCAATCTATAACTCTCTCTCTTAAATATTATTTCATTTAATTAACCACATTTTCTTCAGCATTTGTGATTCTGTCAGATCGAATCATCCTTGCAACTACCATCTCCCCTATTATTTCTGGATGTCAAATTCCCACGGATCCTTCAAAGACCAGTTCAGATGCCTTAGCCTTCAGGTCACTTAGCCTTCCCTGTGTACCCACTATCACACCAGCCAACAAGCAGCTCACCAGTGCCCACAGCAATTTCTTCCTTTTGTGTTACGTTTCTGACTCACGTCTGCTTTCCTCCCCTAGATGGGAAGCTCCTTGAGACAAACATTTTTTGTTTTGTTTTAGTGTTTGTATTCCACCCACGAACAACAGTACCTTGCACAAAAATAGTAAAGACTTGAGTAGCAGAGGCTTCTCATTTTGTTTCATTCATCTGCTATTATTTATCAGGACCACAGTGTTCATTGTACTTTAAATATTAACAGTGGAGTAATAACATATCTATGGGTAACTTACTGTGTTCCATGTGATAAGCTTAGTGCTCTACATTGTCTCACTTAATCCTAACAGGAAGTCTCTGGGCTAGGCACAATTATTTCCATCTTAAAGACAAGGAAACCAAAATGTAAAGAAATTAACTTACTTCAAGGCAAATTCAAACAGCAGAATGCAGAACAGCAGGTACAGCATGTTAGCACTTATTTAAAAAGGATGAAGGGGTAGACATGCTTTTACTTAAATGTGTATCCAGAAAAATATGCAAAAAAAAAAAAGCGTTGGTATTGGTTGCCTGTTGGGAAGGGAATGTGATGGCTAAGTGACAGGGATGGTGTGGGTATGGGGGGCAGGGGGAGGGGAGTACCGAATTAGGCACAGAACCTTAGAAGAGGCCTATGCAAATAAGGGTCCCTGAAGTCGAAGCCGATTTCACTTCATGTTAAATCTGCTTTCGGCTGGAAGAAAACATTTCACTGTTGTGCTCTCGCATGTATACGGAGTTTGAATCATGTGAATGAATTGCCTATTCAACAAATACATATTTTTAAAAATTATTATATGTAAGTGCTACCTCTCCAACTGACAGCATAAGACAGAAATTTAAACTTTTTCAGAAAGCAAATAATTTTTTGTTTCAGCAGAGAAGGGTATGCCTGCAGCAAGCTGGGGGTGGGGGTGGGGAAGGTCCATGAGAAGGAATTACGGAATCATCTGCTCACTAGAAGCTGGATAGTGGAAGGTCAGATTTACTACCAGCATGTGGAAGTCTCCAAGGCTTGAGTATGCAATACTTTACTCCACATCACTTGCTGTACAAGCAGGGTTAAGAAGAGAGCCCCTGTTCTTTCAGAGGCTTAACAAGAGAAAAACAAAATAAAAACTCAATAATCTTTTGCTAAGAGGGAGCTGACTTCCAGGAAACAAGCGCTGGAAGACCAAAGAGGCAAGTGAACTGGATGCTAATGCTCTTTCCCAAATGGATCTGATGGCCCGTGGTTTTCTATTATTGCATCTAGGAGCGGGAGGCCCCTTACTGTAAACTACCTAGAAAGCATCCATTCTCTTAACCACTCAATTAGGATAATTTACCCTCTTGATGAATGGGACTGTTCCTCCTCTCGGAGTTCTTCAGAGCGCGCCTCCCTCTAATGCAGATGTAAATAGGTCTGCTGGAAGCAGGCGGTCAGCCCTGGCCCTCGGCACACTAACGCTGAACGGTCAGCCCTCAGCACGGGCTCGGCGGAAGGAATTGATCACAGGCCCCTCAGGTCAACAGAAACATAAAACACCTTGCAGCTCCCTCCATAGATCTTTCTCCTGTGGACAGAAGCAATCTGAACTTGCAGAGAATTTGGAGTGGACACTAAGGAGAATCGTCTGACAGTAAGAAATGTGAAATACAGGCCTCAGGGAAGGGAGGAACCCCACACTTTGGATGGTTATTTAGATACTGTCTCAGTGACTTGTGGAGATAGGATACAGCCCTCAAGGCCTCTTAAAACTTCCGCTGCTCTTGAAATTCCTTAACAATTGAAGTACTTTTTTGTTTCTATTGAAGGGGAGGCCACATAAGTAAAAAAAGAAGAAATGAGTGGGGAAAGGCTAGGGAAAGGGACTATAAAGTGTTTCACTTGTACTCTTTTTTAAAAAATAGATTTTTATTGATTTTTTACAGAAAGGAAAGGAGAGGGATAGTTAGAAACAACGTATCAGTTGCCTCCGGCACGCCCCCTATGGGCACTCACTGCCACAACCAAGGTACATGCCCTTGATCAAACCTGGGACCCTAGTAGTCCACAGAGCTGCCTCTCTATCCACTGAGCCAAACCAATTAGGGACACTTGTACTCTTTCAGAATTGCAAACCAGGAGCAATGCAACACATACAGCACACTACTAAAAATAGTTTTAGTTCCATGTGGACAGACTCCATATGGGTAACATCTCTGGGTTCTTACTTACTGTTGCAACCCCTGGGCCTTTGCACAGTATGTGGCCCATAGTACATCCTTGAATTGTTGTTAAATGAGTATGTGCATGAATGGATGAACAAAATGGAATTTAACATATTGGAGGAGCAGAGAGAAAAGAAGGAATAATAAAAAGGTAATAAAACTTAAAAGAAAGGCGTAAAAAGAGATAAAGCATAAATATAGAGAACCAAGAGGTAAAGAGGGTCCCAGCGGGATGGGTAAAGGTGACATTGGCTGACTTTCCTGGACTATTATTTGCCCCCTAGTGGCCCTCAGGGATATTGCACCAAGCCAATGGCAATCCAAAGTTAAATTACACTGTCCTGTTTCTCACCTGTAGACACAAAAATGGGGCGTCACTCCTGGGCAATTTCCCATGGGATGGATAAAACTATGTGAAGAGTAGAATATTGAGCGAAGTCTGGTGGCTGGCCCCTCTGGTTTGGGACCTATGGGGCAGCACAGCAATGAGGAGTAGAAAGTAAGACATCTGCGATGGAGTTTGGCCTCGTGTTACCTAGTATATCCTTGAACAAGCTACTTAGCTCCTCTTTGACTCCATTTTTCATTAATAATAATGAAGGAACATAATTGTTCCAATTCATACTCCTGTAAAGAAGCTGTCTAGTATACAGGGGGAAAAAGTAGTCTACCAGTTTACTATTCCAACTTTCTAAGCGAACTTCATGTCCACTGTAGTGGGGCTCTGTGTGTGTGTGTGTGTGTGTGTGTGTGTGTGTGTGTGTGTGCGCACGCGCGCACGCGCGCGCACGTGCATGCGTGCTGGACTCAGACATTCAGGCTCCCTGAGAAGGAGGCATGGTGCTGGCGTCTTACCTCTAAGCAGCTTTCCAGATCAACCATCTAGCCGGGCCACCATCCATCTCTTCTTCAGGCTCCTGTCACGGCTTCCCAGAGGCCTTGCTGTCGGGCCGCATGCCTTCATCCATAGCAGGCTCAGCTCAGCAGCAAGAGCAATCTTCCTAAGACACACAGGAGAGACCCCCACTGTTCTCAGAAAGGAATCCAAACTTGCTGGCCTGAAATTATTGGTCCTACTTGCCTCTCCAATCTCATCTTCTGCCCCCCTCCTCCTCTCACCCCATTCTGCAGCCACACTGGCCTTCTCTCAGTTTCTCAAGCACACCCAGCTCTTTCTTGCCCAGGTCCAGGGTGCTATCCGTGCCTCTGGTTCAGAATCCTCCTCCCTTTGACATTTGCGTGGCTGCCTCTTCTCCCCATTCAGGTATCAGCTTCAATGCTTCCCCTTAAGGAGGCCATTCCTGACCACTCTGAAATAGTTCCCCCTTGAGTCTTGCCCTGGGACCCTCCTTTAGGTCTTTTAAGCATTTATCATTTAGTTTGTTTGGCTGGCTGGCCTCCCCAACTAGACTGTAAGCTTTATGAAGAAAGGGTAACATCTCTGGGTTCTTGTTTACTGTTGCAACCCCTGCGCCTTTGCACAGTATGTGGCCCAAAGCACATCCTTGAATTGTTGTTAAATGAACATATGCATGAATGGATGAATAAAGTGGAATTTGACATATTGGAGGAGCAGAAAAAGTGAAAATTTAGAGCTCTAAGAAAACAGGAGCTGGGTGTCAAGGGCGATGCTTTTGGCAAAGAATGGAGAAGCCATTTTGGCAGAAAACGTGCCAGATTCGAGAGGCTTGTGAAATAATCACAGCCACCAAGACCAAACAGTTTGAGAAATTAAGATTCGTGGAGAAACCTTGCACCAAATTATGGGATGCACTGTAGATATAACATTGGAGTTTCTGTCTTTAAAATACATTTAGAGTTTGGGGGTGGGGAGGAGGGCTCGGGCAGGCAGATGAGAGGAGGGAGAAAAACTGAACTATCAGACTCGAAAGCTATTAAGTCCAACAGAACAGAACAACCACTAGGAAGGTGAATTTCTTGGCTTATAAACCTCCTCATTGCTCCTCTGTGCTTTGGATATGCAAATGTCTCTGCCAGCTGATCTTGCAGAAGAGGGAACAGCCTCCTTATCCACCCAAAGTCTTGCATCTGCTCTGGGATCTTATCACAGTGCTCCAGGTGTAATTAACCTGAGTGATGACATGCCCTTGAGGAGGCTGTCGAATCGCCCTCCCCAAAGGCTGTCGAGGCCTCTCTCCTGGGGATCAGAAATGGGAAGAGGGAAGCCTGGCCTGTGAGCTCCTGGAGAAAAACTTAAATCCATTGTCAATGCCCAGGCAAGGGCAAGGGCAAGCCGAAACAACTATGTGTATGTGTATGTGTATGTTTAATTACTAGTAGTGTCTAGAAAGAGCTGATGTTGAGACTGAGGCATCCTGTTTAAGCGTGGCCTCTGCCTGGTCTGTGACATGGGGCAATGGGTTTCTATAACACAAAAAACTTTTATTTCGGTAAATGAAGACATTTATAACCATCATCACTTCACTAAGGAAAAGCCAGTTAAACATTAAAAACAATGAGATGAATTCTCAAGTCATTTTATATAATTACATATAGTTATATAATTACACTTTATGCAAATTTCATCAATCATCTTATATAGGGACGAGCAGCTAATCTGGCCTCTTTTGCCTCACCTAGGAAACCGGATAGGCTCTAAAGCGTCTTCTAACTTTAAAATTCGACATAGCAGTATGTCTGTGATTCATGTATCTTTCAGTGTATATTTGTTTGTAGCTCAATTAAGTTCTGTGCCACTGGTAATAGGAGTGAACCGTTTTTTTATGATTGTCAGATAAAATATAGAATACCCAGTTACATTTGAATTACAGAGTAACAAATACTTTTTTAGGATAAGCATGTGCCATGCAGTATTTGGGAAATTTGCTAAATCTGACAATTTTAGCTATTTGTCTTCTCCCTCCAAATACTGTAATCTTTGGTAGGGACAGGAACTAGATCTCTGTCATCTCTGGAATGCCTTACAATTGTGTCTGTCAGATTTTTGGATTCACAAACATCATTGGATTTTTTCGAGGGAAAAAACAACTTCTTTTTTTTTTTTTTTGCTAAATAAAGGCATTTAAAAACATCACTTTACTAAAGTAAAGGCAGAGAAACATTAAAAAATGATGAGATGAATTCTTAAGTCATTTTACATCTATATATATATATACAAACCTAAGCAACCAAACGACCGATAATTCTGATGCGCACTGACCACCATGGGGCAGATGCTCCATGCAGGAACTGCCCCCTGGTGCTCAGTGCACTCCCACAGCCAATCTTCCGCAGCCAGCCAACCTCCCATCGTCCCTCCACCCTGGCGGGCTAACCTCCCGCCTGCTGACCCTGATTGGGATTGGGTAAGATGGCCCCGATTGGCCCTGATCACTGGCCAGGCCGAGAGACCTTCACCCATGCACAAATTCGTGCACCAGGCCTCTAGTAATTACATATAACAGTATCATTATAAATTTATAAATTTTATACATCATTTTAAAAATTTAACTTTACAAAATACTCATCACATTATCCTTTTACTTGTGTATTTCCAAGGCAAGCAGGTGACCTTTCACCTTTGAACCAGCCTAGCACTGCCCAGCTGATTGTGTTTGGAGGCTTCAGTTGTGTGGTATTTATTTGAAAGCCTTGCCTAAGTTTTTTACTTTTTTGCTTTAGCTGCCTGGAAGCTCCGAGTCAAATTGGAGCGCAGCTGCTCCAACTATTCTCCCCTTTCCCTGCATTCCTTGGCTCCTATACTTTCCTTCAGGCCTTTATATCATTTAATGAATGAATTTCCACTGTAATTTGCCTCAAAAACTTTGGAAGTATAGGAATTTTTTTAAATTAATAAATCTTTATTGTTCAGATTATTACATTTGTTCCTCTACCGCCACGCCCCCAGCTCCCCTCCACTGGTTCCTACCCCATCCTCTGCCCTTACCTCCCCCACATTGTCCTCATCCATAGGTGTACAATTTTTGTCCAGTCTCTCCCTGCACTCCCCTCACTCCTTTCCCCCTGAGAATTGTCGGTCCACTCCCTTTCTATGCCACTGATTCTATTACATTCACCAGTTTATTCTGTTCATCAGATTTTTTTTTATTCACTTGATTTTTAGATTCACTTGTTGATAGATATGTATTGGTTGTTCATAATTTTTATCTTTACCTTTTCTTCTTCCTCTTCTTAAAGAGTACCTTTCAGTATTTCATATAATACTGATTTGGTGTTGATGAACTCCTTTAGATTTTTCTTATCTGGGAAGCTCTTTATCTGACCTTCAATTCTGAATGATAGCTTTGCTGGGTAGCATAATTTTGGTTATAGATTCTTGCTATTCATCACTTTGAATATTTCTTGCCACTGCCATCTGTTGTTCAAGGCAGCAGTTTAGGTGTTCACCTATGCCACCATCTTGTTTCTCTTTGGAATTATAGGAACTTTTTTAAAGGAGATTTGAATATGTTAAAATCTCAATAAAAAATGCTATTGACAGAGATGAATATTGAGTGGTAACTGATTAGTTTACTCTGTAGATGATTTTTTTTTACTGAATTCTTACTTTAATTTCTGATTCTTAGAATTTTAGAATGTTAGAACTAAAAAGGTATGTACATCTTCTAAAAAGTCCAATTTCAGATTTGGGGTCCAATTGGGATTTGGGGGATAAGATCTATGAACCTATAGAAATTCTAAGATCCAAGGTTTACTCATCCATCAGCTATCTTAGCATATATCACAGGGCAGTATATCATTTTATAGATGTGATGAGTGAGTACAACCAAATGAAGTGACCATCACATGAATTGGTGGCAGGCATGGATGAAGTGCACAGCCCCAGCTTTCTTAGCAAATTAACTGACTCTGTGGGAGATAGGAAAGGCAGGGAAAGGTGTTCATCCATTTCTGTCCACATTATATAGTAGGAAGTGAGTGCCTGCCAGGTGTAGAGAAATGAAAAGACCTAAGATTTACCTCAGATAATAGCAACATCCCTCTCCCATCTGTTCTGAGATTTCACAGTTCACTAAGCACTTCTCCTACATTATCTTGCTTTGATCCTCACCACATGGAGATTTAGCAAGATGGTAATATTTTCTATTTTACTTTACAGATGAGAAAATGGAATAACAGTCACTGTGTTTATGTGGCCAATAAAAGGAGTAGAACTGAGATTTCAATGTTTCTAATAGTAAATGTCACTCAAGTCCAGCAAGACAGAACAATGGTTTTGTCATTTAAAAAAAAAAACACATTGATTTACTGTTTCAAAATTCACACAAGGTGTAAATGATTATTACAAGAAAATTCAAAGAGTTCAGAAAAAAATGTAAATTGAAACATAGAACAGTATATCTCATCCTATGTCAGGTCTTGAAGAGTTGGTGAGTTTTTTTAATTTATTTTTTCTATGAGTTTACATGTACTTATAGATACAAAAAAGAATTTTAATGGTCAAACTACATACATTGCTGTGCTTTGCTTTTTCTTAAAAATATGGCTTGGCCATTTTCCAAAATTCTGAAGTAGCGATCTACCTCTTTGTTTTAAGACGAGCCATATTTGAAAACAGAATAGCACCATTCCTGTGTATATTGCTAGAATACTGTATTTACTACCAATGTGTAAAGTGGCATTGGTTGTGTAAGGGAAAGGGTGTTGGTGCTGAGAAATGGAGTAAATTGACACAGATACTGTCAGCTGACTAATTTTTCCTCAAAATTGGGGGTATCAGAGTCAGAATCACAAGCCTAAAAAGACCCTGAAAAAGTTATCGAATAGCTGCCTCAGTTTTGCTATCTGTAAAATGGAATACAAATGATATATATTCCATAAGGGTACGATGAGAATGAAATAATGCACATTAAATGTTCAGCACAATGCCTCATGATGACGACAGTGACGACGATGATGGACAATGATGGTGATGCTAATTCTCCAGTGGAGATGGAATAGTGCGTGGGGCTTAAGTTGTAAGGTTATCAATGCCAGGAAGAATGCCCCAGGGGATACTTCTTATTAAGAGCTTCCACACAGTTCCGACTGGGATGCGCTCTGGAAGCCACGCTGACAACCCTCTGGAGACCGTTCTCACAGCGAGACTCCAGATGTGCACACCTCCACGTCCCAGGCTTTCAGGAGCTGCTGCTTGAGGACTACAATTCCCAGGGTGCACCACGTCAGCCCCGCCTCGCCTCGCCCACGAGCCTGCGTCTCGCCAGGTCCCCCGCCCAAACTACAAATCCCAGAAGAATCTGCGGCACCGCTTTGGTCTCTGGGTTCAGCACACCCACTTTTGAAGCGTAAGTGCGCTCGTGTTGCCCGCTGGGAAATGTGCCCCACACCCTTCCCTTTTCAGGCCCGGACGCCGCCATCAGGCGCGCGAACGGGCAGCGCTCGGATGCCGGCGCCTAAAACGCCCGCTCGGAAGCGCAGTCTGGCTCGGGAGGCCTCGAGACGCGGCCCGGCTCGGTCCGCCGGGAGGGTGGCCGTGCTCCAGGCCTCGCCGGGCGGGAAGGTAGACGGGGAGGCGGACGAGACCAAGTGCCAGGCTGGCGCGGGGAGCGGGCTGAGAGGAGAAGGGTGAATCCAAGTGGCGATAGTAGGGGGGGGGGGGAATAGGGCGTGGCTCTGCACTAACGGGCCGGCGGGAGGCGCGCCCCTGAAATTTTTACATGTCCCATCGGGGAGAGGAGCAGCGGCGTCCGTACAGTTCGATGGCTTGGATGGTTTGAGACTGATGAGTGGAACTTCACCCCGTGGCCCGGCCCTTGGGGGCAGTTGGCACCCCGGGTCGGGGGCGCGGAGAGCGCGGGGGCGGGCGGGCCCAGCTGGGAAGTTCCCCGGGGCGCCCGGGGCCTCCGCCGTGTCCCAGAAGAAAGCCTTTCCCAGCCCCTTGCTAACCCCTGGCGATTGAGGTGGAAGGTCTCGGGCGATATGTTTGGGGTCCTGAGCAAAGGGAATCCCAGCAGGAAGGAAACCTTGGAACCTCAGAGGCATAAAACAGGGCGGCCAGAGTGGCCCCTTATGTCATTCTAAGCATTACATCCTATTCCATGGGGGTGGGGGCTCTTTAGTCTGAACCAACCCAGGGAGATTGGCGTCCAGCTCCCTGGCTGTAGACCATTGTAAAAGTGGCTCTGCTCATAGAAAAAATGTAAATTAATTTTTAAAAATAAGGTACAAAACAGTGTGTGTATTGTCCCCTCTATTTCCCAAATAGGGGACATGGGTTTATGGCTACGGATAGAAAAAGAATCAGAATTATACTGTACTTTAAACTCTGAAGAGTGGTTTTATTGATGGGTGGCGAAATTACAGAGTAATTCTACTTTTTGCATCTTTTATGTAGCATCTGAATCTGTACAGTGAGCAGGCATTGCTTTTTATTCCCCCTTATTTATCCAAAAGAGTCACTGGATTGCTCTGAGGGGATGCATTTTGGAAGGCAGGCACTGCTTGCTCTGTGGCTTGCATCTCTCGGCCCCCCTGCAGGCTGATTTGCCAAGAATTATAAGAAGATTGAATTGGCGGGGTGATTTTATGTGCCTTCTATGGGAGGCTAATGCTTTTTTTTTTTTCTTTTTCTAGGTTGGAAAGAGTCTGTGTTAGCAAGTGTCACATCATGGTATGTGGTTGTTTTGATCTATGTCTGTCTAACCCATTATCCTTTCTAGTTTGAAATGTTCTTCTCATTATCTGGTGGATTTGGTTTGCACTGCATAACTTCCTTGGGATCTGATAACTCAGTTGGCTAGGGCCGTGGTCGGCAAACTGCGGCTCTCCAGCCACATGCAGCTCTTGGACCCTTGAGTGTGGCTCTTCCACAAAATACCATGGCCTGAGCGAGTTTATTTTGAAGAAGTGGCATTAGAAGAAGTTTTAAGTTTAAAAAATTTGGCTCTCAAAAGAAATTTCAATCATTGTGCTGTTGATATTTGGCTCTGTTGACTAATGAGTTTGCTGACCACTAGGCTAGGAGATGAGAGGGAGAAAAATGTTTAGCTGGAATGCCTCTTCAACTTTGGATTTGATCCTTTTTTCTCTTTTGTCAGGGTTTCATTGTAGCCTATGCTACCTAGTATGCCTGTGTGTGTGTGTGAAGGGGGGGGGTAATTATAAAAGAAATTTAATATATCCACTGTTGTGCTTCTTGTGCATTTCCTGGGACAAAAGTTTGTTAAAATCAAGGTAGGCATATGATAAATACATACATCTCATGTTTATTTCAATTTTTTTTCCCCCAGCTTTTACCACATTTCTGATTAAAGATTGACGTTACTGCATAAGCATTTTCCTGTTACAATGTCCTTGCCTCTTACAGAGGAGCAAAAGAAAAAGATTGAAGAGAATCGACAAAAGGCTTTGGCCCGCAGAGCCGAGAAACTAGCAGAACAGCATCAGAGTGCAGGATCGGGCTCCTCCATTGCCGCCCTTCCTTCCCAGTCCAAGCAGGGTCCTTCTCACAGTCTCCCTAGGGATTCTTCTAAGCCAGTGAGCCATGGTGTTCTTTTCAAGCAACAGAAAACTAGTGGTTCATCTCACAATCCCCACAATTTTCCTCCTAGCACTCTAGAGCAGGCAAAGGGGACATGGAAGAAGCCAGAAGAAATGCCCACAGCCTGTCCACACCACAGCCCACCAAGTCAAGTGACTCTCACAGAGATCTCCCCTCCCTTGGCACAAAGTTTCCCAGAGGTTTCCAACCAGCAGCTCTTGTGTCCAGGTCATCCTCAGGTTTCCCACGGGACCAAATCAACACCCTTTGCTAACACAACTCATGAGCCTTTGGCCACTGCAAAGAGTTCCCAGGATACACCAGCTTCTTCCTCTGGACAGCTCCCCAGGGAAGCTCAATTAGAGGCCAAGGCAGCCAGACCCTCCACCTCGGGGCAGAACACTTCTGATGTCCATTGTGGCTCTGGGAGTGTGATGCCCAGGACTGAAGGAAGACTCCCACAGAAATTGGGGGCCTCACCTCATAAAGCAGTAAGCTCCCAGGAGGGAATATGTGTAAGGGATGGAGACCGTTTCCAGGTGAAGATTGGGTACAACGCAGAGCTCATTACCGTGTTCAAGCGTCTGCCCAGCAGAAATTTTGGTAATGCATCTTCATTCAGTCTAGTTTTTCAGATTTTTTTTTTCTATTTCTAGAATCCCTTTTAATCTAGCAGTTTCTCATAAATATGAAGAGAGTGCATTGGCACATTCTGTCTAACCAGTTGTTAACATTTTTCTATTTTAGTCCATGTTTTCTTTTGTCATAGACGTTCCTTCAAACAGCTGCCAAAATTAGTGGCTGCCACACGGCCATATGGAAAATGGATGAGTGTTTACTGAGAGGCCAGCTCCTCTGCCAGGTGTTTCATATGCCCTGTAGCACTTAAGTCTATCAATTTTTTGAGATAACTAGATGTTATTGTGAAGAAGATGGGACTGGCTCAGCAAGGTAAAATTACATGCTAGGTTGGTGTGTCTGAAGGGCAGAACTGGAATGTGGCTAGCTCTGCCTTGCCTCAGTGCACGTTCCTTCTCATACCTGAGCTTTGCCAGACTACACAGGGTCCCACCTCTGCCCTCAGCCATCTGAGGTGAGGCCCATAATATGTCAGAGCCTGGCTTAAATTTCTTGATATGGAATAAAAAGCATTACTAAGGATTTTGTAAATCAGTGGGGGCTTGTTCAGCCAACTTTTTTTTAATACATATTTTTATTTTTTATTTTTTGATTTAATAAATCTTTATTGTTCAGATTATTACACTTGTTCCTCTTTTTCCCCCTCCATATCTCCCCTCCCCCTGGCTTCCACCCCTCCCTCTGCCCCTACCTCCCCCGTGTTATCCTCATCCATCAATATATGATTTTTGTTCAGTCTCTCCCTGCACTACTCTCACACCTTTCCCCCTGAGAATTCAGTCCACTCCCTTTCTATGCCTCTGATTCTATTATATTTACCAGTTTATTCTGTTCATAAGATTTTTCATTCTCTTGATTTTTACTGTCACTTGTTGATAGATATGAATTTGTTGTTCACAATTTTTATCTTTACCTTTTTCTTCTACTTCCTCTTCTTAAAGAGTACCTTTCAGCATTTCATATAATACTGGTTTGGTGTTGATGAACTCCTTTAGCTTTTTATTATCTGGGAAGCTCTTCATCTGACCTTCAATTCTGAATGATAGTTTTGTTGGGTAGAGTAATCTTGGTTATAGGTTCTTGCTGTTCATCACTTTGAATATTTCTTGCCACTTCCCTCTGGCCTGCATAGTTTCTGTTTAGAAATTAGCTGACAATTGTATGGTTGCTTCCTTATAGGTAATTAACTGGTTTTCTCTTGCGGCTATTAATATTCTCTCTTTTGCTCTTGGCATTTTAATTATGATGTGTCTTGGTGTGGTCCTCTTTGGATTCCTTTTGTTTTGGGTTCTGTGCTCTTCCTGGGCTTGTAAGTCTATTTCTTTCAGCAGGTGGGGGAACTTTTCAGTCATTATTCTTGCTCTCTCTCTTCTGGCACCCCATAATTCTGATGTTGGAATGCTTGAAGTTGTCCCAGAGGCTCCTTACACTATCTTCACATTTTTGGAATCTTTTTTTTTTGCTTTGCTTTTCCAGTGGAGTTTTTTCTGGTTCTTTGTATTTCAAATCTTTGACTTGATTCTTGCATTCCTCTAGTCTGCTGTTAGCTCTCTGTATAATATATTTTATTTCAGTCAGTATATGTTTAATTTCTAGTTGGTCCTTTTTTATCTTTAGTTGGTCTTTTTTCATCTCCTGTTAGGTCTCACTAAATTTATCCATCTTTTCTAGGAAATACTTGAAAAACCTTATCAACGTGGTTTTGAACTCTATATCTGCTCGTTTGTTTTCCTCCATTTCTTTCATTTATGATCTGTTCCTTTGTCTCTGCATTTTCACTACACCAAGAGAACTTCTGTGCTGGAGTCAGCCTTATTATACAAGACTTGCAAAATTGCAAAAGCCTCTCTATTGAGCTTGGATTGGGTGGAGTCTCAGGGCTGAGCAGAGACAGCTTTGGCTTCCTGTCAACCCTGCCCTATGCAGCCCCTGGGTCTGTGTCCCTTGGTAATCACTGCGGCCCTCTCTGTACGCTCACACGCACCTCCAGACCTCTGCCTTTCGGGTTCCCGTGCGCTGGGGACCTGTATGAGTCTGGGTCCCCAGTGTCTTGCCTGAAACTGGGGTTCAGTGCAGTCAGAAGTGGATTTCTACACTGTTGGGAGGTTCTGTCTTCATTCCACTAAAGAAAGCCAGCGGCATAATCAGCAGTCCATCCTCTCTGTGCGCAGTGGTGTGCGCACCTCCAGACCTCTGCCTTTTCGCGGCTCCCCTAAGTTTCCGTGCACTCCTCCTTTTTCACAACAGGCCAGATTCCCCCCGTATGACTCTCACCCAAATCTGGGGTTCAGTGCAGTCCGATCTGGGGTTCACTGCAGTTGGGAGTTTCTGTCTCCCTCCCACCAGAGGAAGCCAGCCAAGCACTCTGCTGCCGCCCATCCTCTCCACACACGTGTCTCTGTACCTCAGCTTTTTGCAGCTCCTCTGAATCTCCATGAGCCCTTCTCTTTCCTTCTACTTGCAGAATTTCCACTCAGCCAGCTTTTCTGTGGTTCTGGATGATGTCTGTTCTATCTAATACTTGTAGTTTTGAAACTGTTGTACGAGGTAGCAGTTTAGGTGTTCACCTATGCCACCATCTTGGTTTCTCCCCTAGCCAACTTTTTTGAATTTAGCATTCATTCATCATTAAACAAGCTTTTATTGAGTGTCCAAGTACAAATTACAACAACAGTCATCAATTTCATTGTGGACAGACCAAGTATTTGTGTTTCATTTTAGATCCTGATACCAAGATGTGGAACTTCAGCATGTCCGACTACAGTGCCCTGAGTAAGTAGGTGTGTTGCCACCCTCATGCAGGAAACACTGGTATTGAGAAGTTTCTCTGGAGTCACACATGTGGTCTGGCTGGTGGTTCGGAAGGCTTTCAGGCCACCATCCCAGTGCTCTTCTTCCTTCTCACTATGGCCAATCTAGTGAGGTAGCTCATTGGGTGATAGTCACTGCTAATATTAACAAAAGCTGGCATTAAATGGAGACTGGTCTCTTCCAGGCTGTTCTAAGGCCCTTACATGTGCTATAACTCTTTTATTCCTTATGACAGTCATTTTACAGATGGGAAAACTGAGGCCTGGAGAGGGTATGTAATGAACTTAGGGTCACGGAGCCAATAAGTTGCACAAATAGGATTCAAACCCAGACAGTCTGACTTCAGGGTGCATGTTCCCACTGGATTGCTGGCTCCAGCCATGGCAGGCAACTATGCCAGCCACTCCTCTCAGGAAGGTTTACAGTTTATCAAACCACCCAAGTTCTCACAGCTAGATAACTAGAGATTGCAGGGAGGGGCAGGCTCCAGCCAAGGTCAGGTCTGGGGAGAACAGGGCAGGCTGTTGTCAGGGCCTCTGGGTGCACACACTACTTCTGAGATTTTGTTGACTGTCCCTACTCCAGGATGCCTGAAGTCTGCTTTTCTGCCCTGGGTGTTCTCACATCTGCCAGCAGCCATTTCTATTCCCTCTCTTCCCTCCCAGTTCAAAGAGGGAAAAGATGAGGATACATGGTGAGGTCACTCCTCAGAATTGGAGCACCAGTAGAGTTTCTGGAGAGTGATGGTCAGCTTCCAGCAGAAGTTCCTGTTTCTCTCCTTGACCTCCCCATCTTGAAATGTGTGACACTTGGTGATATCCTTTTCTTTGGTAGCTGTCAGTGAACTTTTTTTGGGAGGGAAGGGAGGGGGCCCATTTTTACTATTAATCCATTTGTGAGGTGTTGGGAAAGGGAGACCAAGTGTCCTAAGTTAAGGTTTTGAGAAACCAAGATGGTGGCATAGGTGAACACTTAAATTGATGCCTTGCACAACAATTTCAAAACTACAACTAAAAGACAGAACGGACATCATCACAGGAAAGGAAAGCTGGCTGAGTGGAAATTCTACAACTAGAAGGAAAGAGAGGGGCACACGGAGACTCAGAGGAGCTGCAAAAGGCTGAGGTACAGAGACACGTGCTCAGAGAGGATGGACAGCTGAGTGCCTGGCTGGCTTTCTCTAGTAGGAGGGAAACGGAAGCTCTCAACTGCACTGAGCCCCAGTTCCGACTGCGCTGAACCCCAGTTCTGGGTGAGACCCTGTGGGTACAGACTCATATGGAGGGAGTCTGGATTGTCAGGAAAAGAGAGGAGCGCATGGAAACTCAGGAGCTGCGAAAGGAAGAGGTCTGGAGGTGTGCACGTGAGGGCATGCAGAGAGGACTGCAGCGATTACCAAGAGACACTGAGACCCAGGGGCCTCATAGGGCAGGGCTGACAGGAAGCCAAGGCTTCAGCTCAGCCCAGAGACTCCGTCCCATCCAAGCTGAGCACAGAGGCTTTTGCAATTTTGCAAGTCTTGTCTCATAAGGCTGTTTCCAGCACAGAAGTTCCCAGTGTAGACATAGCTGATCCTCACAACCAATTAGCCTGGAAGTCAATTTTCCCCAGTGATACCGACAACAATCAAGACTTAACTATAACAAGGCTGTACACACAGTCCACAAAGGGGTGCACCAAGAGTGTCCACCTCAGGTGATTGGGGAGGCAGAGCTACTGAGCCATATAGGACACCTAGCACACAAAGCTACTCTACCAGCTCAGGGA
The DNA here is from genome assembly GCA_011751065.1 of Lasiurus cinereus. NCBI lineage: Eukaryota > Metazoa > Chordata > Mammalia > Chiroptera > Vespertilionidae > Lasiurus > Lasiurus cinereus. The sequence goes on from JAAGEH010000022.1 coordinate 13,864,851, forward strand.
AACAGTGAAAATGAGGAAACAAAGAAACAGATCATAAACGAAAGAAATGGAAGAAAACAAACAATTGGTTATGGAGTTCAAAACCAATTATTAGGTTTTTCAAGAATTTCCTAGAAAAGGCCGATAAATTTAGCAATACCCTCAAGGAGATGTAAAAGGACCAACTAGAAATTAAACAAACACTGACTGAAATAAAAAATATTATACAGAGACCTAGCAGCCAACTAGAGGACCACAAGAATCAAGTCAAAGATTTGAAATACAAAGAAGCAAAAAACAATCAGAGAAAAAAAAATGAATCCAAAAATGTGAAGATAGTGTAAGGAGCCTCTGGGACAACTTCAAGCATACCAACATCGGAATTATGGGAGTGCCAGAAGAAGAAAGAGAGCAAGATACTGAAATCCTATTTGAAGAAATAATGACTGAAAACTTCCCCCACCTCGTGAAAGAAATAGACTTACAAGTCCAGGAAGCACACAGAACCCCAAACAAAAGGAATCCAAAGAGGACCACACCAAAACACATCATAATTAAAATGCCAACAACAAAAGACAAAGAATTTTAAAAGCAGCAAGAGAAAAACAGTTAATTATCTGCAAGGAAGCTCCCATACAATTGTCAGCTGATTTCTCAACAGAAACTATGCAGGCCAGAGGGAAGTGGCAAGAAATATTCAAAGTGATGAATAACAAGAACCTACAACCAAGATTACTCTATCCAGCAAAGCTATCATTAGAATTGAAGGTCAGATAAAGAGCTTCACAGATAAGAAAAAGATAAAGGAGTTCATCAACACCAAACCAGTATTATATGAAATGTTGAAAGGTACTCTTTAAGAAGAGGAAGAAGAAGAAAAAGGTAAAGATAAAAATTATGAACAACAAATACATATCTATCAACAAGTGAATCTAAAAATCAAGTGAATTAAAAATCTTATGAACAGAATAAACTGATGAATATAATAGAATCAGGGGCATAGAAAGGGAGTGGACTGACAATTCTTAGGGGGAAAGGGGTGAAGGAGGGTGCAGGGAGAGACTGGACAATAATCATACACCTATGGATGAGGATAGTGCCGAGGATAAGAGGGGCGGGGGAAACGGGTAGAGAGGAGCTATGGGGGGAAAAAGGAACAATTGTAATAATCTGAACAATAAAGATTAAATTAAATAAATAAATAAAGGAGTCTAATGAGACGTGACCATTAAAAAAAAACAACAACAAATGTCTGGCTTTGTAAACCAAGGTAGCACACCTTAGTGGTTCAGAACATGAAGCTGAACTTAGGTTTACCAGTGTTAATTCCCAGCTTTGCAACTTTGTAATATAACTGGGCCTAAATGTCCCCTTCAGAAAAAATGAGGTAGAGATAGTGCTTTCTTAGGAAGGTAGTTGTAATAATTAAATGAGTTGATATTTAGGAAGCTTTCATAACATCTACTGGCACTGAGTATGTTATATAAAGGCTTGTTAAACAAGCAATTCTCATGTTTTTAGGCAAGACAAGCTGGAATTCCATGATTGTTGACTGCCAAATATGCTATAGATACATCATATGTTTTTGTGTAACCACAAATCATCAATCCAGTTAAGCAATAAAAAAAAGCTATGCATTCCAGCTGACCTTCTGGTATCTGTGCAAGTCATCCACCTTATCACATCTGTCCTCCTCTCCTCTTTTGCAGTGAAAGCAGCCCAGCGCCTTCACACGGTCACCCTGCAGCCTTTGGAAGGGGCCAGCAGTATGGCACAGACCGGCTTGCCTTCAGCTCCCTCTCTTACCTTTGTCAAAGGGCAATGCATGCTCATCTCTCGGGCCCGCTTTGAAGCCGACATTGGCTATTCACAAGAGTTGATTGCACTGTTTAAACAGATGGATTCTAGAAATTATGGCAAGTAATTGGCCCCTGCCTGCTTCCCAGGGTGGGTAATGGTCTGTGGTCTCGGAGTAGGGTGTTTTTCTCTCAATTTGAACACTCAAAAATGGCTTTCTTGGTAGGGCCTTCCTGATCTGCTCCTCTTGTACAGAGGTGATGCCTGTTTTGTCCTCAGAAGCCTCCCAAAGAGAAGATCTCTCTCCCTCCCCCCACATCCCATTTTCCCCAGCCACTTGGTCAGTGTTTTCTTGGTAGAAGCAGATAAATTCCTGCTTCAGCCATTTAAACCTACCTGTTTAGATTTTGTAGCAGAGCTACAAAAACAGATGGTTTAAGACCATAGTTCTCAAACTTGAGCATCATCAGAACCACCAGGAGGGCCTGGTAAACCCAGAATCAATATTGATGCCTACTTCCCACCCAGAGATACTAAATTCATTGGTTTGAGGTAGGCACTGGTAGTTTTAAAAATCTCCAGGGGTGGGGGGGCTAAAAATCAGCCAGGATTGACAACCACTGGCCAAAACCAAACAACTTTGCTTTATTTTTTGTGAGGTTCTTCCAAAGCTGTCCCATCCAAATAAAGTGCAGAAATCAGCTTCAGAATTCTGAATCCCTGGAGTTCATGGTTAGCGTGGGCCATGTAGTTTTACAAAATGATGTGGCTCACATGGATTAATTAGAGGCCTGGTGCATGGATTTGTGCACCGGTGAGGTCCCTCAGCATGGCCTGCAGGGATTGGGCCAAAACTGGCAGTCCAACATCGCCTGCTGCTCCTGCCTGCCTCTGCCACTCATTCCGGCCCCACTGCGCCTGCCACAGGCTTGCACCCATTCAGTCCTGATCGGGAGAGGATCACACTGCTGCAGTGCACTCACCAGCCATTAGCCCTGCGTCTGGTGCCTGTCGGTAAGCTGAGCAATGCTCTGGCTGTGGGAGCATACTGACCACCAGGGGGCAGCTTCTGCATTGAGTATCTGCCTCCTGGTGGTGAGTATGCATCATAGCGACTGGTCAAACAGACGTTTGGTCGACTGGTTGCTCTAATATGTAGATATTCACATTCTTGAAATGATTTTAGCCTTTCCCTGGGCAAGTAGAAAGCAAGGTCTTAAAAGGTCTTGCCTTTAAAACATTATGGTCACCACACTATGTGAGCTGTCTAGAGGGTTAGGAAATCAGGGACTGAGTGTGAGGACGAAGCAGAGGCAGGCTGACACTTTTGCTTATTTTGTTTCTTCTTGTTGCAGATGTCAAGACCAGGAAGTGGAACTTTCTCTTGGAAGAGCACAATAAACTAAGTGAGATGCCCACCTTGCTTGTTTTATAGCATGCTGTTGTTAAGCTTTAATTATCTGCCTTAAATTGAGTGTTTTAAAAAATTCTCCTTCCCCCGTGGTGACTGCACATGCTGTGTACAGGAAAGGTGGATATGTTCTCAGGCACCCCCCGCCCCATCCGCTGAGATAGTGGCTTTACAACAGCCCAACAAACAGGGGCCTCTGCTTCCCTCAGTGTGAGGTGGTACTGACCAGATTCCAGAGGCCGGGAAACCTCCCTCCCGCCCATCATAGAAGTGTGGGGATCATAGGTGAGCGAGGATTGCCTCGCTTAGTTGGAACCTGTTTTGGACGCCCTCTGAGGACATGCTCTCAGATTACTGCTAGAACCAGGTGATTGACGAAGGTGGGAAGGTCTCAGCAATATTGGGCTCCAGGTGGGCTAAGATCTGCCAGAGGTGTGGCCTAGGCCAGGGCACACAGCTTTAATGAGCACTTTGGAGATGGACCAAAGGAAGGGATATGTGTACAGATATAACTACAAGAAGGAGAAGTCAGTTTGGACTTAACATTTTTCTTCTCTGTCTGCTTGGGGGGTGGATAATACAATATGTCTGAGGAAGGGGGATATGGTCTTATCTTAGCCTGTCCTGAATGTCAGTCTAACACCCATCTTCTATGCTGTCACAGCTCTACAGAGGGTTTGCTGCTGGCATCGGCATTCCTCCTGTTTGACCCCGATGACTTGTGGGCCTCCCAGCCAGTGTTTGCACTGGTCAGGCCAGGAAGGCTGAGACATCGGCCCTCTTGCCCACCCGGCTGGGGCTTTAACAAATGAAATCTGGGTTTCTTTCCTCTGCCTCCTCCTCATGTGACTTACTATGGGACATCAGGCGGATTATTCAACATTCTGCGTCCCATTTGTCCTTTTAGTAAAAAAAAAAGAAAGAGGAAAAAAAAAGTGGGGGGTCTTTAATCCATACCTGCCCTTCTGCCAGAAATTAAATGTAAGAGAAGGGCTTTGATCCTTGAGGAAAGACTTGTGGCAAACTCAAGGCTAAGTTTGAATATGATGAGATACTTAATATCAGGGAACACTAGCTGAAGCAGAAAGGATCTGAGACTTTATGGCTGCTGCTCTTTGGAACTTGTGATTCAGAGCGAACTCTAGCCAAAGGCAAATTTTTAGTGAACAATAAGAGTGAGTTTTTTCCTTTCTTCCCTTTGTCTTTCAACCACAGAAAGACATAAATATGTTAACTATAAAGGCTTGATTTTCATGGAAGAATAAAAAGCAGGATACTTACAGCATTCGCAGATGAATGTAACTTTGAAAACCATGACTCTCGACTCAACACAATCCTATATAATAAAAGCCTAGGTGGTGTGACACCCTTGCACAATGTCATCATAAGATGGCCGGCAGGGGAGGGCAGTTGGAGTGATCAGGCTGGCAGGGGAGCAGTTAGGGGGCGATCAGGCTGGCAGGCAGACACAGTTAGGGGCAATCAGGCAGGTGTGCAGTTAGGAGCCAGCAGTCCCGGATTGTGAGAGGGATGTCCCTGGCAGTCAGATGTTCCCCAAGGGGTCCCAGATTGGAGAAGGTGTAGGCTGGGCTGAGGAACATCCCCTCCTGTGCATGAATTTTGTGCAGCAGGCCTCTAGTATTATATAATGGTTCCATGTCTTTAGTGGGCCACATATTCTTTGGAATATGTGATGAAATAATTCTTCATCCAGAAAAATTCTTCATCACACAATGGCCAGACATACAGTTTGTGTTTGTCATCAATAACCCCAAGGATCTGGAGTTAAGAATTCTAGATTCAGAGTTCAGATTTACTGTTTTCCATGCTGTCTGGTCATTCCAATGTCTTGTGGAAGCTAAGACTTATTCTCCCCATTTCATAGATTGGAAAGCTTAGCCCAGAGATAAGAAATGTTTTCCTTATTGGGAGCATTGCAGGTCATGATAAACTCAGACTCAGACTAAACATTGAGATCTTGAGTTTGTATCATCCCCTGTATGGAAATTTAGAAGCCAGACCATGCACTACAATGCTGAGGAGACAGGGCCCTGCAGAGTGTCGCAGGTCCGGGTGAGCTCTGGTTCCATCACTATCGGACAGGACACCTCTCCTCATCCCTGGTTCCTCTGTGGAAATTAGATGACTGACCCTGAGCTAGTGAACATGTGCATGGAAAACTAATTAAAAATGACAGTAAGACCTGAGTAGATGAATGCTTGCTGATGACCTGGTGATAATTATTTTCTCCAGATTAGGTGACTAAGCATTCCTCTCTCTTTTCTAAGTGACTTGAGGCCTTTGCCCACAATGAAATTGGCATAAGGCCCTTTGTTTCCCCAACTGTCACAGTCCAGAAGGACTCTGCATCCTCCTCAGCCATCCTGTCTTGTCAGTTGCTATTTGAAAACATTCCCATCTCTCTGCTGGGCGGCTTAGTGGTGATGTGCCAAAGCGCTTTCACAGAAAAGACTTCTAGATGGCTCATGAAGCCCCACACACGCTCCTGCCACCTCCCAGACCAGGGACAGGACCCAGCCACAATGCATGGGGCTTTCTCAGAAACACACCCCATTGGCCCAAATAGCAGCACAGGGATTTGGAGACAGTAGTCGGTAGGAAGCAGAGTGGATGTTTTTTCCTCTTGAGTGGCTGAAAGAACATAACGCTTACAAAGCACTGTATTTCACAGCAGCCGGCTCATCAGCCGTGTCTCAATTTTCGTCAGGTATTTGAGTTCTGAAGGTCACTAGGATTATAATGAAGATGGTTTCTGAAAGCACATGGAGTGCTCAGTCTCCTGATGTGTGGCAAAATCAGCATGCTCAGATTTAATTTGGAGGCATAAAATGTACTTCTGCATCAAGATGGACAGTCTCTTTATGATGAAGCTGCCAACCTTACCTAATTTCCTATCCTGGTGATTCTGTTCTTGCCAACTGTTCCCAGAAATAACTTAGTGAAGGACAAAATGGATTTAGATGTATTGAAAATACAAAGCTATTTAAGGTAGTGGGTGTCTCAGTCCTCCAAATTCACATCAATATTTGCAATTGTAGCCAATTGGTTGTGTGGCAAAACACCTTGTAATATCTTGTGAAGATATTAAGGAAAAACATGACCATATGGAATAGAGAACCAACAACCTTAGAATTTCAAATAATACTGGGTAGAAATGAAACATGCCCATTTTCTCTTTCCTGGATTCCTGAGCACAGTAAGCCCCTTGGTTTTACTATGACTCTCCCAGGGTGCCCCTGAAAAGGAAAAGGATAAAGAGCAAATGAGGATCTATGCACAGTGGTCACTCGTCTAACTTGATTTTTCAAAGGACAATGCTGAAAGGGAAGAACATTAGAAAGCTACAACCCATAGGACAGCAGGCTGTGATTGGTCGGTTAATGATTCTTCTACCACCAGTGATCTCTAAGTCTGTCCTCTTTTCTCTAACTTGGATTTTTTTAATCTTCCCCTGCCCATTCCCCACAAATTGTATGTTTCATTTGTATCCTAGTTTATTCTTTTTCCTTTTCTCTGTTGAAGAAGTCTTTTTCCTCTTAATTTTAAAATCAGGTGAGGCTTAAATTCTTTCAAAGGGTAAGATCAGTAAGATTGTTTTGCTTCCATTTCCATGTAGATCTCAGATAATTTCTTTTTCCCACTTGGGTTAATGGCTTCTGACTAAAAAAAGAGATTTCCCCATTCATTGTATGGAGGTCTGGTTCCTCACACTTGAAAGGTAAGTAGAGACCCCTAAAGAGGAGCTGTAATGGAAAGTCAGGCTTGGTAATATCAGAATTGGTAAATGTTTTTTGTAAAGGGCCAGAGAGTAAATATTTTAGGTTTTGTGGGCCACACGGTATTTGTCCCAACTACACAACTCTAGCATGAAAGCAGCCATGATAATCCATAAACAAACTGGCAGAACTGTGTCCAGTAAACCTTTATTTACAAAAACAGGCCGATTTGGCCCACAGGCCTTTGCTTGCTAGCACCTGCTTTGGAAGCTGGGTAGAGAGCTAGCAGGCCACCTCAGGACTAATGGATTTTCTGGCTGCCTCACCACTGATATCGCTACTGTAAAACTTAACCTCTCAAGGGGAGGTCATCGTTCTCTTGCTGAAAGGGTCAAGAGTGTGCAGGGCCACATGCATTGTTACCAGTTGTGGCCTTTGCCCTTTGTTGTTGTTTGGAAGTAAGTACCATCTTACTGATCTTTCTCAGAAATGCCTAGCATCTTCTCTGTATGGAGCTCAGTGCTTCCTTGCCTGTTGAGAGCAGGTGACTTAGAGTTCTCTGACTTCTCAAACATTGGAACCAAAATAAAACAAGGAGAATGGAAAGGAGACAAGGTTTTTCCATTTTAATTCTTGCTTTTTCTGGGCTGATTTTTTTCCTTATTTGAATGGGAATACTAAGATAATTTTTTTCTACATTACTTTAGGTTAAAAAAAATCAGTCACAAAAATCACTTTGTATTACTTTCTAGTGTTTGTGTAGAATAGAAAATCAATTTTGTGCGACTTATTGCCCTCATATTTGCAGAAATTAAGGGATAGAGAGGGAAGACTTATTCTCTAGCATGCGTCTGTCAGCCCTGATTTTCTGTTCAGTTAGTTTTTTAAGTTGGCATGCAGCAGAATTTCAGCCATTGAACTTTGTATTTTGTAATCCTTGGATCTCTTGGACATAACACCCCAACTTATCTACCTCTCTTCTTCCTCCTAGTTGAAAGGGTGCGCTGCCTCTCACAAGTGCAGCTGAATCCTCTGCCCAAGACACTCACCCTGGCCTTTGCTTCTCAGCTGGAGAAGACGTCTCTTTGTCTCACAGTGGACATCCCTGAGGCTGACCTCTCTGGAGTGGATCCCAAGCTCGTGTCCAGTCTAATGCCCTTCCAGAGAGCTGGAGTCAAGTAGGTGCCTGGTCTTCCTCTTGCTCCCTTTCCCTCGCGTTTCATCCCTCCCCACCAGCTGTGTTCAGATGCTCCTTCTTTTGTGAATGCTCATTTTTCACAGATGTCTGGAAGCGGTTAGGCATTAAACAGCCAGGTGTGCTGTTACCAGAGCACTACCACTGATTTAAAATTCTGTGAGTTAGCCGGGCTCTGCGTTGCAGGTGTGCAGAAACCTACTCAAGCTAATTGAAGAAAGAGATTTCTCAGTGCATCTAATAGAAAACCCAGAATCTAAAAGGATCTCATCAGACTCTGTTCCTCTCTCAGCTCTGCTTTCTTCTTAGTTTGCTTTATTTTCAGCCTGATGCTACTCAGGTATGGCAGCTGGGGCTGCCAGGGACTTCCAGCTCACATCCATCAGCCCAGTATCCCAGCGGAAGCCCCTCTTTCCTCGGAATCCCACACTGAAATGCATGGATCTGGACCTAGTCAGTCATTGTGGCCCGGAGCTTGAAGTCTTGTTGGTGAGGCTGGGTAATAGGCCTGCCCTACAAGAATTACTTGGACTGACAGTGGCAGGTGGTAGTTTCCCAAAAGAAAGCTATGGTGCACTTATTATAGAAAGAAAAAAGATAAACTCATGTCCTGACCTGTCCTTTTTCCCAGAGTTTCTTGGGAGAAGCAAAACGATAGATTTGAACTTGCCTTCTAGTGAATATATGGGAGAAGGCCTTGATAGTCCATCCAAAAATATGAGAGCTAGATGTGTTAGTAGGCAGTGTGGTTGGAGAAGAGCCCTGTGCATGGGAAGGAACTGAACTGCCAATAGTACTGGCGAGCAAAGGCAGTCTGCCTGTGTGCAGCCCACTGTAGTGTTTTAAAGCTCGGCTACTATCTCAGACAGGATTCTGTCCTGGATGTGGTTTTGGCACAGCACACCTTACTGCATTCCCATGACCCCAGCTCCACCCACCCTCTCCTCTTCCTATCCTTCAGCCTCTGTCCATCTAAGGCAGTGGTTCTCAACCTGTGGGTCGCGACCCCTTTGAGGGTCGAACGACACTTTCACAGGGGTTGCCTAAGACCATCGGAAAACACAGGTATTTACATTATAATTCATAACAATAGCAAAATTACAGTTATGAAGTATGGTTGGGGGTCACCACAACATGAGGAACTGTATTAAAGGGTCTCGGCATTAGAAAGGTTGAGAACCACTGATTAAGGTAACACACTTTGCCATTTCGGTCCTGCATCTATTGTGATCTGTAATGTCCTTTGGGCCGCGTTTTACCCAGACTCAAGGCAGTTTTTTCCTTTGCTCTTTTCTTCCTCTGACTCCTTAATGACAATGTTGCCCACTCTGTCTTCAGCATCAAGTTCTTCATGGCTTCGGTAGAGATCCATGGGCCTATGTAGTACTACCTGCTGGCCTTGCCAGTTAACCTCCTCACCACTGGGGGGCGCTGTGTGAGGGACCAGGCCGGTGCACATAGAAACAAAGCTCCCATCTTTTTCTCTAGGGCTCTGAAAGTACTATGGTACTTAAAATCTGGATTTAATTAGAAAGTGTTGAAGAAAGGCTGTAAGTACCAACACTTTCTAATTAAATCCAGATTTTAACTTTAATTCTCTGGTTTGAGGGAAGAAGGCTATGAATTCCACATGTTTTTTTGTTTTGTTTTGTTTTGTTTTGTTTTCAGTTGAAAACTCCCTTATACTTACGGAGTAAAATCTCTTAGATATATATCAGCTTCCTCTAATGACTAAATAAACCAGTGAATTAAGACTCTGGCAGACAGCCACCTGTCTAAGGTCTCTTAGCTCCAACAGTGAAATTGGGACTTAAATCACGTTTTCTGATGAGGGCAGAGCTTCTGTTATGAAGCCTGCCCTTTAGAGGAGGCATCAGCTGTGTGATTGTTTCTCTGTTTACTCAGGTGTTTGCTTTGTTCTCATTTTTGGCCACTTGGTTCCTGAGCTGGCTACCTCAAGGTAGGGAAAAAGCAAAGACTGTGAAATTCAGGGTTCGTTCTGCTTTGAACATGACCAGATAGACTGAAGTGCTTCAGTGCTCCCTTTCTGCCCTGGCTGCCAGTTTCGTAAACCACAAAGTAAGATAGAGAATAAATCTGTTCACACTTGCCCTCCTTCCATCTGAGTTGTGGTTCATCCCGAAAATGGTCCAGAGGTTTAACCCAGGTCCGAGGTTGGTGTGCCAAGAAGAGGCCTGTTCAGGGAGGTGAGGTGGCAAGCGGCTGGGCTCCCTGCCTTTCTACTGAAGGAACGTGGTGGCCACGACCTAGGGTGCTCCCTCTCCTGGGGGGGACAAGGAAGTGCAACGATGTGACGCCCATTGTCTCCGTGTGCTGCTGAGCCTCATGCCACGCACAGGTCTGCATGTCCATTCTCCACCTTCGTCAAACACTGGCCTTTCCAGGCAATTCAGAAAGGCCGCATGCAGCGTAGAATTCTTGTCGGCCAAAGCAGCTGCTACTTAAAAGAGATTACGTTCTCTGTGTTTACTGTGTAAGAAGGAAAGAAAAAGAGTCATCTTGCTTATTACCAGGTTTCTGAGCAGATGATCAACTTTTGCAGAAATCATCTGAATGGGGATGAGTGTGTGGAGCAGGAGACCAGACAGTTGGCATTCGGAATCCCCTCAGCCTTTCACTGAGTCATCAGATGACTCGAGCAAGTCATTCTTACTGTTGTGCCTTTTTGTCACATAGTAGCTATAAGAGAAAATTCCTCTGACCCTATTTTAAGTGCTTTACTTATTAACTTCATTAATCCTCGAAACAGTCTTTGGGGTAGATCCTGTTGTTATTCCCATCTATGGCTGAGGCACCAGGAAGTTAGATAACTTACCTCTGAGTGATGGAATGGGGATTCCAGCCTGGCAAATTGGGCTCCAAAAGGGTGGACTACACCCTTATTTACAAACCAATTGCAAGAGTTGTTGCACTGGAAGGCTTGGGGCCTGGAGACTGCTGACCAGTGAGCACCTTTGCTGAGGTTGCTGCTCCCTCTTAGATAAACTCCCTGTTCCACCCTGTCCTCTGACTTCCCCTTCCTCTGTAGCATGTTCTGTCTTTGCTGGTTCCTTCCCTCTGCCCTTTGCACTCAGCATCCTCTCTAATCTTCATCTCTCATTTCTCTCCTCCCCTCTAGGTAGGTCTCCTATGTGAACAAGGGTACCCCGCCCAGCCCCTTATTAGAGACCGTTTCCCACTGTCCTTGCACACCCCCGGGCCTCCCCTACATTGGGTTGAGGGTGACTCGTGTTTCAGACCTTTATGACCTGAGTATCTTACAGAGCTTCTTATCTTTGACCACCATTTCACATCTTCCCGATTTTGACTCCTTTTTAAATTATAATTCTGCTCCCTGATTAGCTCTTGCCTTTCCCTCTTTGGGGAACAGATCTCTTCTCATGAGCAGGACTCATACTGACTGCGCACAGCCTACACTGAGCCATGCACACGTATCACTTTACGTGGTGGCAGGTAAACTTGTGCCCCTGGGGAATATGTTGTGTTATTGTCCTTACCTTGTCTGCTTCCAGCTTTGCCATTGCAAAAGGAGGCCGCCTGTTGCTTGCTGATGACATGGGCCTGGGGAAGACCATCCAGGCCATCTGTATCGCCGCCTTCTACCGGAAGGAGTGGCCGCTCCTGGTGGTGGTGCCCTCATCTGTGCGCTTCACCTGGGAGCAGGTCTGTGCTCTTTGTGTTCGGATTTTAACAAAGACACTTTCCTCGGGGTTAGAGGAATCAAGTAGCAGCTTGGGGACAGGGCCTGGGATCTTTAAAGTCCTGCTTCAGCTGAAGGCAGAATGGAGAGGAGGTGCCCCCTGAGCCTGGGCTCATGGGCTCCAAAGTAGAGCCCCATTCTACCTTCTGGGAAGGAAGCCATGGAGCCACAGAGAGCTCAGACTCACCTCATTCTGTTGGCAGACACTTCCTGTTAGTAGCACCTTTCGCCTGTACTGCACTTAATTTTCAAAATATTATTCCTCCTTTAGTTCCCATAATCCCATAATAGCCATGTGCAGCAGGCGCAAGAGATATTAGCCCATTTACGGATGAGAACACTGATCTCAGAGAGGATAAGCTCTGCACTTCCTGCTAATGTGGAGCAGTGCAGAGCCTAGAGGCTGCGTGCCAGACTTCCTGGCTCGGGGATTTTGCTCTCTGTGGAAAGGAGTAAGGGCAAGATGTTTCCTGTCTACCAGGTACCTTTATGGCTAAAAAATCTGACATGAACTTAGCTTTGTTATCAGTCAGCGTTGAGCTTTGTCTGCCATACATCCAGGGATCAGAGTGGTTCTGTGACATGAATAAAAATCCATGTAAGCCAACTTGAAGAAGGAAGCCCCATGTCTTGTGCTGCCTGTGGACTTCACTTCTGTGACCCCCAAGATGCCAAGTTTCTGCAGAGAAAGAACGTGATTCTTTTAAGAGAAACGTTTAGCAAAGCTTGGTACACTGAAGACACTAATGGTGATAGAGTAGCTGCCTGACTACACTTGCTATGCAGGAAGGAAGTGTTCTGCTAGGGAAAGTGAGGGGAAAGAGTGGGTGAGAGGAAGATGGAAATGGTAGCTGTTTTGGGGACAGGGTTAGAGCCACTGTGGAAGAACGTGGAGGGGTGTTGACTTTTCAGGGACCTGCGACATTGGTCCACAGTGAGAATGCAGTGGTGGGTCGGCTGTGGTCACAGCCGGTAGCTGCCGGGCCAGGTCATCATTTTGGGTTTGTTCTCTGTTCTCATCCCCAGGCCTTCCTTCGGTGGCTGCCGTCTCTGAACCCAGGACACATCAATGTCGTGGTGACCGGCAAGGATCGCCTGACAACTGGTTTGGTCAACATTGTCAGTTTTGACCTCCTGAGCAGGTTGGAAAAGCAGCTAAAAACTCCTTTTAAAGTTGTCATCATTGTAAGTGACTTGGAAAAATCTTTAAGTACTTGATCCCAGTGGAAACGTTCTTCTTTCATACCTGTACTCTCATGAATCCGACTCGGTCTCTAGGAGAACAAAAATCATAGTCTCATTTTGTGGTGAACCAACATTTCATTTCTCTCAATTAGCAGTCCTCAGCCCTGACTAAGTATTAGAATTCCAGGGGATCTTTTTGAAAAATGTGATTTACTAGGTCTGCACTGGGGTTTCAAGCCTGTCTCTCCCCAGTGTGAGGTCGGCTGTGGAGGCCTGTGTGTGGACTCCGGACTGCTGGGGCTCCAGGAATCCCAGCCGTGTGCCTTCATCTGGTGCCCTCTTATCAGAACAGCTCAGAACTATTCCAACAGTTCCTATATTTTCTTCGAGCCAATAGAAGAACACTCCCACCCCTCCATTAAAAGCACTCTTTATTCTAGTCCTTTTTTAAAAGATGACTTTACTTAAGTCCAGATGTGACGGCATACCTCTCAGGGAACTGGCTTTCCTTCTTTTGGTCTTTAAAGAGACATGTCCGTGCCCCCTGTCAGCACTCACTGGATGCCATGGCTCAGAAAAACAAGTTCTGGAGGGTGTGCAGCTTCTTGTGCCCCTACCCCATCTGTCCAGTTCCCACTCCCAGTTCAGGAACCACTAACCGGCATTCAGAGGCACAGCCTATGATGGGTGATTTCCAATGGACGTTTACCCTCCGTGTTCCTGTTGGTGTAACAGCAAAACCCAATGCCTCCAGATGACACACAAGGTTCTTTATTACTCAAATATGTGAATTTTAAAAGCTAGTGGCATTTTCCTTCTCTTGAAAATAGAACTCTCTCCTGATTGTGGCTTCTCAAATCTTGATACTCAAGATTAGAGTGTGTGTCATGTAGAAGGAAAGAAAGGAAAGAGCTTTAGGAGGCCCAGGAAGTGGGGTCTGAGTCGCACTGGTCAATAAGGGACCTGTGCTTTGAGCAGTAGGGACTCCATGCTTTGAGCACGGGGCTGGCTGTTGAGGGTTGGAAAGTACATTCACCCAGGTGTTCATCTAATTAGCAGTTGTGCACCAGCTTCGAGCCCCACACAGCACTGTGCACTAGAACTGTCCAGTAGGACAGACGGACACATGCATGGGTCATTAGAATACATCTTAGTGCTTTCATAGACTTGTGAACCAAGTACAGTGGCAATCAGAGAAGGATCTGTTATTATGATGTAGACATGAGAATCATACTGTTCATAATATAAGCAAACTTAAATGTTTATATTTTTTATAAGCTAAAAAAATAAATCTTTGGGGGAGTCATTTCTGGTTTGGCACAAATTCAAGTGTGGTGAAAAAAAATGTCAGCAATCATGTGGAATAAAAACATTGAAAGAAGTACTCCAGGATGATGGTGATGCTTCTACAATGTGTAGGAAGACTAAAGCCTTCATTTCTCATGTGTGTTCCTCTATCAGGTACTTGATGTATAATCGCTGATCTTACAATGGCCCCTGGGCAGAGAGTGTCCCATTTCTCAGCTGATGAAAACTGACAGTGAGAGAAGTTACATAATTTGCCTGTAGGCACGAAGCTGGCAAAGTGGAGTCACTGATCACAGCTGGATTGTGTCTGGCTGCAGAATTCCTGTGTTTCTGTTTCTGACTCAACACTTAATCAGCCATGAGATTTTTAGCAAATACCACCATGGATGGTTTGTTCTTCAGTGAATTAAGGTCCCTGTCCTCCCGCTACTCCAGAGGAATGTTGAAGGAGGGAATAAAGTGACGGTCCTGAGATATCACTTTTATATATGAAGAAGCTACTCCTTGTGGTTGGTTATAGTAGTGGTTACCCATTGGTAAAAGGGTCCATTCCCTTCCATATCTCTGGACTTTGTGCTACTTTCTCTGTAAAACCCTTTTTCTTTACTGTCAGTATGGGCTTATCTTCACACAGGAGCACAAATGTTATACCTCAGGTTTATGGGAATACATGCAGTGACATTTGGAGGTTGATCTCACATTCCCATATACAGTGGTACCTCGAGATACGAGTGCCCTAACATACGAGATTTTTGAGATACGAGCCGTCGAGCGAGCGATGTTTGCTTTGAAATACGAGCAACATTGGAGATAGGAGTAATCGCGCGGATCGGCCAGCTGCACACAACCCACCAGTTTACCGTGACTCGAGCATCTCATAGTTTCCCACGCCTCAAGGTTACGGAACGAATTAAACGCGTATCTCGAGGTACCACTGTATTTTGTTTTTGAGCTCATTTTTTGGTTCATCTTAGCTGAAATAGAACTGAAGGATGGGTCTTATATGTCATCGTTAGATCTAAAGAGGCAGGATCTTCCTGGTATCCACTGAGTGCTTATTAAGTGACAGGACTGTTCTAAGGGCTCTATGTGTCTTTGTTTAAGACAACCCAATACATCGGGTGCTGGTATTATACCCATTTTACAGAAACTGGCACTGTAGAGAGGTCAAATAGTTGATCAGAGTCACATGAGACTCTGCAAGTAATTTGATCAAAATAGAAAACCTTTCCCCAGATACTAAGAATGTATTAATTCCTCATTGAGCTTTAGAAAACATGACATTTTTTAGTTTGCTTATGCACAGAATGCAGAGCTAGAAATAACCAGGCTCCATGTTCTAAGCATGGCAGGATTCCTGTCTTCCTCCCTACTCCAAGTTCCCACAGTACTTTGTCACGCTTGACTCAGTGACAGCACTCGTAATATCATATGATCAGTGTAGCTGACATCCTGCCATCCCCTAGGGAGCGAGGCCTGGGCCCCAGTGTAGGGCACACAGTGGGTCTTCAGCACGTTTTGCTTTAGTGCCAGGCAGATGTTAGGTATGTGTGTGTTACAAAAAAGAAGCCACCTTTCAGCAGTTTGTTCAACGCAGCCTGTGAGGTGAATAGGACAGAGGAGTCACTAACCCCGCCGTATAGGTGGGAAACTCTCAGAGAAAGTGATTTGCCCAACTTGTGGTGGAGGAACTTTCCCGGGCCCACAGCTGTCTGAATGAGAAAGGGCTGAGGGAAGAGTCCTCAATATGACATTTGCTACCGTCAAGCTTAATGTGGGCTCTGTTTCCTTCTACACAGGATGTGACCTTGTTCACCTGTGTGACTGTTTCTTTTCAGGATGAGTCTCACTTCCTCAAAAACATAAAGACGGCCCGCTGTCGTGCAGCTATGCCCCTCCTCAAGGTGAGTCCTGCTGAGAGTGGACTAGAAGTCTGAACCCACTTGGCCTGGAGATCCTACTGTGGTTTGCTCTGGCTGGCAAAGGGTCTAAGGAGAGCAGGGCCTGCCAGGGGGGGACGGTGGGCCATGGATGTGGCTCAAGGCATCTCTGCTCAAGGCTGTAGTGCTCAATTCCACTTCCTTCCTACCATCCTGCTAAAGAACTTGTGGTCGATGCAGTGGTTCCAGCCTCTTAGAGATGAAAACCTGCTGATGGTCAGGACTGCTCTCCAGAGCCTCCTAGACTCCTGGGCAAGGCGGAGGGAGCACCCCCAGCAGCGTGTCCTGAGCAGCTCACTGGAAACTGCCTGTCTTCTAAGTGGCTGTGGAGCAGAGCTCTCAGTGCTTTGAACCAAGGGAGATGAGTTATGCAGACAGGCCAGTGGGTACCAGCAAGAAGCGCTGGCAAAGCTAAGACATGCCCTGTAAGCTGATGCCCTTTTCTCAGGCTGCCCTAAGCAGTTTTGTTAACAAAGGAAGGTCAGCCATCCACATCCCTTTCTGGGGTGGTCTGAGCTTGTGCTTGAGTACTTTGGCTGGTTGAGTCCTGGCTGCAAGCAGGCGTGTATGTGCGCATGTGTGCTTCAACATAGCTTCAGATCTTCATGTGAAATTATTCTGCTGAGCGGTGTAAGCGCCCTGTCTCATCTCATGCACTTCTGTGCCCAGGTTTTGTGTCCCAACAGAGGGAAGGCCCTCCAAAATTTCCTTCCATCTTTTTGCGGTGAGCTTTTTCCTAATATTGGGAGGAAGTAGTACAGGTGGAAAAGTAGCTTTTTCTTTCATAACAAGGCAGAGATCTCTGAGGTAGTGTTGGGGAAATCTACTTCTGTTTGTATAGATTGAGAAAACAGGAGTGCATGTTTAACAGTATGTTTCACCAGCTTACACTGCTTTTTAAAAGAAGCTTTTGAGTTATACTGAAACTAGGTAAAGTTAGTTTGTCAAATGTTGGGGGAGCTTAGTAGCATTTGAAAAATAACTTAATTTTTCCACCTCCCCACAAAACACACACGTGTCTACCATTTCAAATTTTGTTTTGTTTTAGGAGTAGCAAGTTATATGATAATTACAAGTAATATGCTATATTTTCCAAAGGAGGATTATGTCATTTGCTCCAACTTTAAAAATAAAAGTCCTTTACTTTAAAACCTTGATCCTATGCTCAGATTACCCATCAATATGAAAGCCATTTGTGGACACACTTAAATGAAATGTTTTTCCCGTACTGCTGACCCTTGTTTCCTTTTGAAAAATGTTAATAGGCCTCAGTATCGTGGTTCCAATATTACAGCCATAACTAAAATTAAATCTGTACCCCGGATTGTTTAGACAAAAACTGCACATGGATAGATTATATCATTAAAGGTATAATGGGAAAGCTTCTCAGCGACTGTCTTGTTAATATTTCATTGCCTGCTCAGGCACTCTTGGCCACACACTGGGCCCCGTACTGGGTCTGAAATATGTGTTTCTGAGCCAGACCTCTTAAAGCAGCATTTACATCTTTAAAGTAACATATTCAAAGCAAATAATTTAACTGTTAACTAGTATATATTACTCTGCATTTGCTGTAGAACTTGGATGAATTAATGATAAAATAGGAGCCATGGGTCCAGTCTGCTGCTTATGAAGGTGTGTGAAAGCCATTCTCTTCCCTAACGTTGACTTCACACAATGTTGGCCTGCTGTCAGGATTGGGCGGAGTGGGGAGAGGCAGTTTGCGTTATTCTGTTAACCAAACCTTTCACTCTCTGCCATATTTTCATCTAGCTGGAATTTCTCAATCTTGTCACTACTGACTCTTTGGGCTAGATAATTCTTTGTTTTGCAGAGCTGTCCTATGCATTGTGTGATGTATAGCAGCATCCCTGGCCTTTCCCACTGAATGCCACTTGTGCCCCCATGTTGTGACAGCCAGAATTGTCTCTAGATCAGTGGTTCTCAACCTGTGGGTCGCAACCCCTTTGGGGGTCAAACGAGCCTTTCACAGGGGTCGCCTAAAACCATCGGAAAATGTAGTAATGTAGTTTACTGTTGTTATATTAAGACTGTTACCCATGCTACACCATGATTCAAGACAAAATTTCATTTATTTGTAATTAGAAATAAATATTTCACAATATCTAATTGTGATTATCACTATGCTTTAATTATGTTCAATTTGTAACAATGAAAATATATCCCGCATATCAGATATTTACATTACGACTCATAACAGTAGCAAAATTACAGTTACGAAGTAGCAACGAAAATAATTTTATGGTTGGAGGTCACCACAACATGAGGAACTGTATTAAAGGGTCGTGGCATTAGGAAGATTGAGAACCACTGCTCTAGATGTTACCAAACATCCCCTGGGTGGCAAATCACTTCTTCCCATCTTTGTTGAGAATCACTGATCTAGATACTCAAAGGAAGTGACTGAATATTTTTGGAACAAGAAGAGAGTTAGGAAGAAGTAAAAATGTGCCATATAGAAAGGGGTGAAGACAGTTTTATGTGGTGAAGGAGCAACTAGACTTTTGGGGATGATCTCTTTGTAATTTATATAGATGTCAAATTATCAAGTTGTACACCTAAAACTTTATAAGGACCTAATTTATGAGGACCTAACTTAATACCACTTGACTGTCCCTTTAACGCATGCATCTCTTAGCACTATATTCTGGTAATATATTTCAAGACTTTTAATAGTTCAAGATTTTTCAGCAAATGTGCGTGAAGGAGTAATGAGTTTATATCATACAGTCTGTGAGGTAGCCGGGCCAGATGGTATCGAGAAAAAGTGGGGTTTGTAAATGACGACAGCAGGCTCAGGTTGTAAAAAACTGTGTCACTGTCCCCTAGGAGGTGTGACAGCTCTCTTTCTTCACAGCACTATTTGCCTGGACTAAAGCAAAGTTCTATTTTTATATATAAACTAGAGGCCCAGGTCCCTTGACCTGGCCTGTGGGGATTGGGCCAAAACTGGCTCTCTGACATCCCCTGAGGAGTCCCAGATTACAAGAGGGCGGTTCTTGGGTGACACACCCCAGAATTGGGCTCCCTCTTCTCTGGTTCTGGATGTGTCACCCCAGAACTGCAGGTGCCAAGTCACTGCAGCTCTGCAGCTCCTGGGTTGAGCATCTGCCCTCTCATGGTCAGTGTGTGTCATAGCTACCAGTCAAATGGTCAACTAGTCATTAGGCTTTTATATAGAGAGAGTAGAGGCCCTGTGCATGAAATTCATGCACGGGTAGGGTCCTTAGGCCTGGCCAGTGATCAGGGCCAATTGGGGCCTTACGGCTGCTGGCCTGAGCTTCCCCTCCCCGGCTGCTGGCTACCGGCTGGGACCTTCCTTGGTTCTGTGCCTCTCCCTGGTTATCAGTGCATATAGTAGCAAGTGATTAACTCCCAGTCTCCTGGTTGAACTCCCAAGGGGACACTTTGCATATTAGCTTTTTATATATATAAATGTGGTCGGCAAGACAAAGCTATAAAGAACATTTTAATAATCATTTTTAAACCTTCCAACAGTGAAAACCATTATGAACAGTTTGTTTATTTTCTAACATGTAAGTCATAGGACAAGACCATCATTTTTAGTGGCTCGTGAGCAAACAGTTCCATAGACACTCTTCATAATTTAACCCTTGGTATTGGACATTGTGATGCTATTATAAATAGTTCTGCAAATGAGCATAATCTATATATTCGTAGCTTTATTATTTTAAGACAAATTCCCCTACACAGAATTGCTGGGTCATAATTTTACCTTTTGTAGACGCCCCAGAGGTCCAGGCTGACCAGGCATAACCGTCTCCACTCCCACTCACCCCAAATTACAGGGTCTTTTTCGCCACTGACTCCAGCACTGAGGGTGTCTTAGCAGTATATTCTCTTTTGAGCCGCGAGGGGTGTTTGGGTTTTCTTTAGCTGAGTGTTATTTACAGTGCTTTTTATTGTTATAACAGTATTATGATGTATTAACAGTATCCTGATTGTAGTTTTTTTTTTAGAGGGAGAAAGGCTCTCAGAGTCCCACCATCCTTTCCTAATAAATGTTTCTCTTTTGTGTCTACTTCTTGTATGAACTTAAAACAACTAAAGCTCTTATCTCTACAGTAGAACATTCTCTTTGCTCATTTAAAAAAAAAAATCTTTGTGTAGGTTATCTACTTTGAGTTACTTTATTGGATTCTCGTTGGTAAATTATATATTCCTATTTGTTCTGCTATTCACCTGTAGGGCTGCCCCATCTCAAGACCCACAAGGAAACTAAACCTAATCTTTAGGTCGTCTGACCCAACAGTGTCTACTCATGTGAATCACATAATTTCTATCAGATCAAATATAAATTATTTTTTCTGTTGTTCCTGTGTAGGTTCCTTGGGTGTTGCTTTCTTTTGTTAGAGGAGTTAATTATAAAGTGTTCAGTTTAGTGTTGATTTATGTAGTTTTGTACATTTATATTTTCCCAGAATGGAAGTTCTCAGAGGTGGAGGATGACATATATATCATGGCAGCTGGGCACAATTGAAGTCACTATGGGTGACAGTGGTGACAGTTCGAACATGTTGAAGCTGAGCAGGGAGCAGGCTAAGCCATTTCATAACAGATGCGACTCCATTGTGGTTTCTATTCAAAGCTGGTTTCTATTTCCAAAATGCTGCCTCTGCTTCCTAACACCCGCAAACGTCCATTAGCAACAGTTCCATTGCCCCCTGGTCTGGGCAGTGTATGGGGGAACCGAGTGAGTGTTAGTCTGTTCTGTAAATATAAGGTGGAGGACCCTGGAGAAGATTTCCGTCCCCCTGAGCTGAGAGCTGCTGCCCAGGCTCCATCCCCGGCAGCAGTAGCAATGACCTGGGGAATAGGTTCAGCTGATGGGCTGATTTTCTCTTATTGATAAGACTTTTCATTTTCCTGTTTCATTAATATGGTGTTGAACTAGTAAGGCAAGCAGTGCTGCAGACGCCATTCAAGAAGCTCATTGTTATTTTAATGAGTCTGCATTAAATGCGCAGGAAATTAGAGGTCCTGGGTAATTGAACTGTGGAAAATTATAGCTGGAGAGGCTCACAGCTCTCCTGTCATAATGAATTCAGTAGAGGTGGCTGCTAAGAGGGCAAAAGTGCATCTTGAGAATTGTATATACTGTATATTTATAAGGAGCCATGTCTCTTCTCTCGGTTGCACCTTTATTTATTTATTTTTATGAGGCAAGTGTATTCATTTGAAAACCTAATTTACTCCCTAGGTGATTTATTGCATGCAGTTGCCTTATACTCTTTACACTACTGTCATTAACTCAAGGTTATAGTGGTTAACAAGCTGTTTCTAGACAACCGAGCTCCACAGTAGGATCCCTTTCCCAGAGCTAAAATGAATTTTACCTCCTGTAATCTTGATTACTTGTTCTAATACAATGGAACGTGTCTTTTTTTCTTTCTTCTTTCTCACCCTCTTTTCCATCTTAATAAGAAGAGGTAGGATTTTGGGGTCTAATCCCCTTGGACCAGGTTGGTGTCAGGGTAGTGAGAAACCTGAAGTTCATCAACCAACTGTGTATTCCCACTCTGCCCACTGATGAGCTGTTGCAGACCCGGACTGAGGAATGTAAATGGATCTGTGTCCCACCTTTCAAGTCCTTAGTACCTGCAGCTTCAGTCAGGGATCTCCAGCTCTGAGTATTGTGCTGCTAAGTTAGTGAGGGCCTTTTTTTCCCTCTAAAGAAAATCAACTCATGGCTTACACACTTCATCCTGGGAGTGAGGTAGGGCTGGTCCTGGGTGTCATTATCTACTCCTAGGTTCAACATGGATGCGGCTGTACCTCTGCTTCTGCTTCCTCTTCCAGTGCAGGGTTCTTTGGGTTTACTCTGTGGTCCCCAGGGCACTACACAGCTTCCTTCTGAATAGTTTTCAACATATGGTGAACATTTGTTAGTTACTTACTCTGTGCCGGGCCCTGTGCTACAGAAATGAAGGAACACAGCCTAGTCCTTGCTGTCAGGAAGCTTGAAGCCTAGTGAGGGAGACAGAAGATACAGAATTCGATGTCACATGCTAAGTGGCAATGTGGAGATGGCAGAGGGTGCTACAAAGGCTGCTTAGGAGATGACATCAGTTGCTTACACAGGCCCTGCCATGAGGCTCTGGGCACACACGTGCTCTGTTTCTCTCATCGCAGTACCTTCACTTAGAGATCCCAGGTTGTGGGCCACACCTAACTCCAGAGCAAGGCTGATCTTCACAGTCTTTGGAATCTGGAGCCATCTTAATTTTGTGATGATCAAACTTGAGAACTCCAGCAGTCAGGATGCCCAGGAAGTGGAAGACATTTGTGTTGCTTTCTTGGCATTGCGCTGTCCCTGGGGCTCTCATCTCATTGGGGCATTTGGGAAGTTATGTTCTCAGCACCTTTGTCTGTTTGTTTCTTAGATGGCCAAGCGTGTGATCTTACTGTCGGGCACACCAGCCATGTCACGACCTGCAGAGCTGTACACACAGATCATTGCCGTCAAGCCAACCTTCTTCCCTCAGTTTCATGCCTTCGGACTTCGCTACTGTGATGCCAAGCGGGTACTTATTCTCTCCTTCCTTACCAACCCTCCATCTGTCATGTGATTTTGACCCCTACCTTTCTGTTTCTTCTTTGTCCATGGTATGATCAGAAGAGCACTGACAGGGAGCTGAATTAAGATTTTAGCTCTGCCCTGCCCCTAATTCTGACCTGAGAGTGTCCTTGGAGTAAGATGAGAGCAATCCCTCCTACTTTTTAAAAAAATTTTATTTATTTTTTACAGAGAGGAAGGGAGAGGGACAGAGAGCCAGAAACATGAATGATAGAGAAACATCCATCAGCTGCCTCCTGCACATCCCCCACCCGGGGATGTGCCCGCAACCAAGGTACATGCCCCTGACTGGAATCGGACATGGGACCCTTCAGTCCACAGGCTGACGCTTTATTCACTGAGCCAAACTGGTCTTGGCCAATCCCTCCTACTTTTAATGCTTACAGTGGTTCTAGCTTAGTGTTTTCCAATAGGGACCCTGGCTAACGCATGAAGTGGCAGAGGAGCCTGTAACCACAACAGTCTCTGCAATGAAAATCTCAGTTTCTAGAACCTCAGTTTTTTGGTGTGGTTTTGTTTTGTTTTAGTGAAAAAAGAAATGTATATTTAATAACATGGGGAAATACAAGAGTGAAAAAAATAAGATGCAGAATGTTCCCTCCCTTCTGTTCTGCTTTCCTCCTTTCCTTCCTCTCTCCCTTTTATTCTTCTCTCATATCTGACGGGACGTCAACATGATTATTTTTATAAGGAGGGAAAATCAACATTTTAAAAATGTTTAAATTACATTATTCACAAATCCCAGATTCCTCCTGCTGCGCCATTGCATTCTTTCGTGATCATTAACCTGATCAAGCAGCTGAGCGTGAGACACTGTCCTCCTCACAGGTTCCTCTGCATCTCTCCGGAAGCCCCCATTCAAAACATTGACTCCTTGTTCCCAGTCGGTCTGCTGTGACTTTGTAAACTTTGAGCCACACCCTGAGCTTCATTTGCCTCTTTCTTGTGGGCAGTGGCCCTGCCATAGATTGGATAGACTCTAAAACCTTATTAATTCAACCTTAAAGATTTCCACTTTGTGATCAAATCACAAATATACCCAGCCACTATTTGTATCAAAGACATTGACTTTGGAGAACTGGCTGGGACTCACTCATTGCTTGTTGACCATGCCATTCGTGAGAGAAGAGCCTTGCTCTGCAAGTTCATGATGTAAGTCAGACTTTCAGCCTTATTGTTAAATACTTTTTTAAAGAAAATAAAACTTTTCAAGTACTTTAAAAATATCCACTTACATTCATACTAAGTATTTATAATGTAAATTGTAGTGCTTTGTAAAGTTAGTTGCAAACTGTTTTTTAGCCTGCTACTGAGACAGGAAATTTCTCAGTTATTAAACATACTTCTTTAACACTTTAATACATTTATGATGCACTCTCCCCTTGGATCAATCCAAATTGTATATACTTCTCATGTTTCCTCCAAACCCTTCATGTGTGATTTGTGCCTTAGTCCTCTTTGCAAATAATCCACTTTCTGGAAAGGATCTTCTTCTCTTCCTTGACTGTCTGGGCCCATGGGATACTTACTGTTCAGCCAGTGATTGAAAGGGCAGAAGATGGAATTCGTTGCCTTTATTCCCCAAACTGTGCCCTCCTTTGTTCCTAGTCTCCTCCACCCTCTCCAGTTTCTTGTGCCATCCTCATATTCACCTTTCCCCTCCTTCTTGCTGCTTCTTCCTGACACCACCCAATAAAACAGTCAGGGGCAGTGCCTTCCTCATCTTTGTGTTCTTCTTCCCACCTAGCCTGGTACCTGGTACGTTTTCAGTGAAAGCTTGTTAGATTGTGATTATTTTGAAGTCCAATTTAAAATCTTTGGTATGAGTTTTAACCTGCAAGATGAAGAGCCGATAATATTAGCATTTAGGAGCATGATATCCACGTTAATTATATCCTCTTGTTCCCAGCATGATTTTTATTCTGTGCGTCCGCTAGCCCAAGGCTTCCATTTTGTGTGTGGGGCCAGCTTCTCGCATTAATAGAAGCCACTGAAGAGAGTGCCCCATGCCGAGCTCATTTTCAACCCCATAGCGTGAAGGCATTGGCTGAACCTCCAGTTGATTTCAGAGTGTTTTTTTTTTTTAAAGAAACAATTTTTGATTATTTTATTTCTCTACCTTTGACTGTCTCTTTGTATTCTCAAATTCAGCAAAGGTTTCATGGACACCTACCATGTCTCCACAATTATACTAGGTCCTCTGGCTCTGGAAAATTAACTGGGTGTGCTCTTACCCACGTGGTGCACAGTCCAGGGGGGATGAATGGCTAAAAATTAAGGAAACAGACACCCTGGCTCCCTGACTGTGGAAGTCAGTCATGTTTCCAGGAAGATTGTTAGTGAAAGATGGTGTTATTTTAACTAGTAACATCTCTAGCTGTGGGACAGGGGGTAAACATTCTTGCTCACTGCCACCCCCCACCCCCCCGATCAAATGAGGGAGCCAGGTTTATGCAGGATCTCCTCTGGTTTCAGCCAGATGGGCAAAAATCTGTGTTCTGGCTTCTCCCCTCAATCCCACCACCACCATCACTGCCGTTGTGTTTATGACATAGCTATTGAATATGTTGGTGTGATCATACTGGGAACAACAGGTGTTTACATCCCTGTAAATCTCATCAAATAAAGATTGCTGACATTAGGTGTTACATTGTACAATGGACCCTGTAGGATAAGCCCTAGGAATGTTATTTCTGTATATAGTGTACAGGAAAGTGTGACAGGTGTCTTGTTTGTTTTTTAATGTAGTGGACACCAAACCACTGATACCTTGCATTTGCTGCTAGAAAGCAAATTAGTGCCAAAGTGTAGAATGCCGTGATAGGTGATTTCTGTCCCACTCTTTCCTGACTCCCCTTCCCCTTTTCCTTCCTGTTTCTTATATGGTATTGTTTTCATCCTTTAAAGCCACTTGCTGTTCGCTGCACAAAGCCAGGGAAGAGGAGATTGTGAGAGACGGTGACAGCCCTATTCCTGGGCCCTGGGGTCTCACGTTTGTCTCGGTTCTCCCCCACAGCACACCTGGGGATGGGATTATTCTGGCTCTTCCAACCTGGGGGAGCTGAAGCTGCTGCTGGAGGAGGCGGTCATGCTGCGGCGCCTCAAGTCAGACGTCCTCTCCCAGCTCCCGGCCAAGCAGCGCAAAATGGTGGTGGTGGCCCCGGGCCGGATCAGTGCCAAGGCCAGAGCGTCCCTGGATGCTGCGGCCAAGGAGATGACCACCAAGGACAAATCCGTGAGTCTGGGGCTGGAGACCGGGATTTGGAAGTTGTGTTCACAGGTGTTTCTTCCCAGCGGGGGTTCTGTGGAGATTACCCAGAGTTCTCTGAACCTGCCTCTCCGTCACCACTCCCTGGGCAAGGATAGTGAGCCCACTTCATTTCTCAGCCTGACAAATCTACTTTGAAAATCTTTTAATTTGCAGTTTTTGTGGAGATCATTGTTGATGGGTCATCGGGGCAATCTGCAGGATGATGATATGTATTCTGAATCTCTCAGAGAAAGTTGGAATTTATGCTTAGTGTATTTTGAGAATGCCTCAGTATATGAACAACTTCTAGAAATTAGTTCTATGTGTATTTAACCATCCCATATCATTTGCTTTAATCATGTAATTTGCTCTAACAAATTAATGATTATTTAACAAAATCGAGTTTTCAAACCTTCTTAATCCTTTGTCGTCCTATTACAGTCATTTATGGTTGGCAGGAGATTGGTAGGATCCTCATTTTACAGACAGGGAAACTGAGGTTCATAAAGGCTATGATTTGCCTAAGATATTGTGACTACTGTGTGGCAGAGCTGAGGCTATATCCAAGCCTGTTACCCTTATATTTTAGGGCTATTTCCACTATGGTGGTTTTATCATTTCAAAACTTTTATTTCCTATCTGTTGTTAAGTGTCTTACTATGCTATGTACCACAGATAATCTACACCAGCTCCATTTCTGTCCTTGTGGAATGAAACCTAGCAATTTTCATTGCCAAGAAAATGACATTGACATTTTTGACATTATCATAAAGCATTATCTGGGCCTGGTATTACCCTGCATGAAGAGACTTAGATCTAGATGAGCTCTTAGCCTTCCGGAAGATTACAAAATAGATAAGAATGATGAGACAGAATGTGTAGTGTGTGTGTTTTGTTAATGTTATTTTACCATGTGATTGAGCAGACTAACTGGTAACTTTTAAGAAACAGAGGGGGCCTGGTGGGTGTGGCTCAGTTGGCTGAGCTTTGTTCCATACACAGAGAGATCACTGGTTTGATTCCTGATCAGGGCACATGCCCAGGTTTTGGGCTTAATCTCCAGTAGAAAGATTGCAGGAGGCAGCCAATCGATGTTTCTCTCCCTTTCCTTTTCTCTTTCCCTAAAATCAATAAAAACATTTTTTTAAGTAATATTAAAAAAAGAAACATAAGGTAGGCTAGAGAATACATGGATCAATTATCAAGCAGTATTAATTTTTGCCATATTATGTATAATTATTTGGATATCCTAGAGCAGTGGTCAGCAAACTGCGGTTCACGAGCCACAGTTTGAGAGACGCAGTTTGCCACTCTGTTGACTACTGAGTTTGCCGACCACTGGGCTAAGGGGCTTAATCACAAGGAACAACAGCCTGTAATTACTGGAATCGAGAGTCTAGGTCAGTGGTTGGCAAATTCATTAGTCAACAGAGTGGCAAACTCCGCTTGCGAGCCACAGTTTGCTGACCACTGGCCTAGAGTTTTCAGAGTTCACAAGTTAATCTGTATGTATAGACCGATGGTTCTAAAGTTGTATTTCAGTGAAACCACAAGTGGAACCAGAGCATTCTGTTGCTAAAATCAGTCTTGGTGATCTTTTCTGGTTTCTACAAATGAAAATTAAATGAATGGATTTTTTTTCCTCAATTTTAAGATTTTTTTTATAACTGTCTTAAACCATTAAGGTCTAACTTCTGTCTACTGTGAATTCTGCCAGATAAGAAAGTCAATGAATAAATACAGCAAATAGAACATGAACAGAAAAAATTCAGAAGTGTGATATTTTTAGATGCGAATTTGTCAATGCAGTGGTTTAGTTCCTTGCATGTATGATGGGAATAAGTCTATCTGCATTTCGTGGGCTTTCCTGGAGAACACCCTTGCCTGCACCTGGTCCACTTTCTGAACCAGGTTGAGAACCTACGTAAACAACTGAAAAGGCAGTCAGTGGCATTAGAATTGAGGATGAAAGTCCCATTAACTGGCCAAGAGGCAACTATAAGTTGTGCCATGTGGCCAACAAGAAAGAGGTGTATGGGAATTCTGTACTTAGTACAGCAAGATTTGAAAGCATTTTTTTTTTTTAACTTCCCACCAACTTGCATCATTCCTCAGGTTAGGTGAGTGCTCATCCAGTGGTTTCAGATGTAACCTGAGAGTTTGATTTCCTGAGTTTACAGGCTATGCTGTGAAATTGATTCGGCTAAGCCATGGGAATCAAGAATGTTGGGTGTTTTATAACTCCGCTAGCTATGCAAGTCTCTTAAATTATTTGGCATATTTTGATGTTTTCTTACCTAAAAAATGAAGCCATGGCCTGCCTCATGGGCCTGGTGCTGGAAAAATATATCAGGAGAATGCCAACTGCTCAGAATCCCACCTGTAGAGTGATTATCATCCCACTTCTTCAGCATCCCAGAGTCTTAATGGTATTTTGCAAATTATGAAAATGAAGGCTAATTTTCAGTGTAATTCTTAAAAAATCCAGCAGAGAAAGAGCCTGGAGCTCTCCCTAGGCCCATGCTTGAGAGTTGCTGCCTGCTTCCATGGGGTCTAGGAAAATGAAGAGTTTGTCCCTGAAAGAGAAATTGAGTTGTTACAGATTACCTTCATTGTGATGCTGAAGCCAGATACTACATTCTTCCGATAATAAGTCCTTGAAAATGTGGTTCTCCTTTGTGTTCCTGAACGTAAATTCATTTTTAAGTAGAAAACAAGCTTATGAGTGTTGCAGTTTGGACCATCAGAATCTTTCCTACTCTAAGGCCACCGATTTGGCACCATCCTAACTTATCTCAGAAGGGGATTCAGTGTCAACTGGGGGTTGGACTAGATGGCCATGGACACCTTTCCAAACATTGACGAGCCATGAAATCCTGAGCCAAAAGAGTTAAATGGGGAATCATTGTTTCTTGGTTTTGGTCAAATAAGGAGGCCCTGTGGATCTATAGGAATTTACCCTCCCCCACCCCCCATTTTTATAGTTACTCTTTAGGCCTAGGTTTCCCTGCAGCTTTTATAATTTCATGGCTCCAGCAAAGCACTGCTGACCCATCAAGAAGTGGGTTTTCCTTTGTTTCCTCACACCTTCCCATCTGCAGGAAGACATTTTTTAAAAAGCTTTAAGTCACGGAAGCCAAGGTGAAACAGCCAATTTATAAAAGGTAATGTGCGGCTAAAGCCTTTTCTCATTTTCTGCTGAAATAATAGATACTCTTCACCAGCTAAGAAAAGCTGGCTCTAATCATCTTTGTCTAAAGCCATTTTTTGATCAGCAAGACCAAGAACAGGAATGTGGAACATCCGCACAGACTTCCTGGTGACAGTATCAGTTCACCCTTCCGCCGCTTGACAGTCCGTTCGGATTTCCAACATAGAAAAAGAAATTGGAAACCCCAGTGGGTCTAATTTAATAAAAGTCCAGTGGACAGGGACAAAAAATGCAGGTAATTTAAAATTTCCTGGCCCATGGCTAGCAAAAGAAATGAGATCATTAATGGACTAGTATTGTGTCTAACCAGTTTGGGGGAGTTCTTTTTTAAAGATGAAACTATTGATTTCTCCCACATTAAAAATTTAATAGATACCTATTGTATAAAATCTGAAAAATAAAGTACTTACAGTAAGTAATATTTATTAAACATTACACTATAAAATTGATTCTCTCATCTTTTATATCACCGAATTTCAGCATTTGTTATTATTTGGATTTTTAAATGTATGTATATTTTGCTTTAAAATACATATTATTTATATATACATTTATACTAATAAAAGGGTAATATGCTAATTAGACCAGACTGACTAGATGTTCGACGTCCTTCCAGACAAAGCCATGGTGGCAGGGGCTGACGCAGAGGCAATTACGGGCTTTCAGACCAGCAGGGAAGAGCATTTAGAGGTGAGATCAGGTTGGCGTGGGGGAGCAAGCAATTAGGGGGTGAAATCAGGCTGGCGGAGGAGAGCAAGTAGTTAGGGGCGAGATCAGGCCAGCAGGCAGAGGCATTTAGGGGCAATCAGGCCAGCAGGGGCGCAGTTAGGGGCGATCAGGCTGGCAGGGGAGCAATTAGGGGCAATCAGTCAAGCAGACTGACATGGTTAGGAGCTATCAGACCAGAAGGGGATCAGTTAGGGGTGATCAAGCTGGCAGGGGAGTAGTTAGGGGCATCAGGCCGGTAGGCAGAGGCAGTTTGGGGTGATCAGGTTGGCAGGCAGGCAAGTGGTTAGGAGCTAGTGGTCCTGTATTGCGAGAGGGTGCAGACTGGGCTGAGGGACACCCCTCTCCATGTTCAAATTTTGTGCACTGGGCCTCTAGTTTATATGTAAGTATATATAACTTATGTATGTCATAAGCAATGTATATATATTTAAAGCTGAATTGGAATCATGTAAACATACTTTAAGGTTACAAAACCATATCATGAATACTTTTCCATGTTATTAAATGTTCTTTTAAAACAGGGGTGGGGAACATCTATCCCAAGAAACCACTTGGTCTGGCCCTGCCAAAGCATTTGGAGTGAGTTGATTTAATGTTTGACCAAATATAGCAGGCTATTTTTTAAGTTGATAATTTTGTATGGCCCATGAATGATGTTATAAATATCCAAATAGCCCTTGGCAGAAAAAAGATTCCCTACCACTGTTTAAAACATAATATTTAAACATAGCTTAGTATTTTCTCACATGGTTATATTAAAATTTTGCCAACCATTTTTAGTTGTATATTTAATTTAACTGTTCACTATTCTAAGTATACTACATTGGAAAAGTAGCTTACATGTAAACTTATGTACATCTGATAATATAAGAATAAATTTTAAGGAGTAAGTTGCTGGGTCATCAGGTTGGTATGGTTTTTTTGTTTGTTTTTTTATTGATTTTATAGAGAGAGAAAGGGAGAAAAACATTGGTGTGAGGGAGAAACATTGATTGGTTGCATACTGACCAGGGATCAAACCCAGCACCTTTTGGTGTAAGAGACAATGCTCCAACTGAGCCACACTGGCCAGGGCGCGTTGGACATTTTTGGAGGCTTTAGTATACATCTAGACATAATTCCCAAAAGGTCAGCCAGTGTGCCATCCCACCAAGCCATACTCACTTTGTGATAAATCTTAGGACAGAGTTTCTGAAAGTGCCCTTTGCCATCTATTATGCTCTCTGCCTTTCTTATTAGCAGATGCAGAGTAAGTGAGTGTGGGTGGGAAGAGTTTTGACAGTCTCCAAAGGACACAGTAGGTTAGAGGGACTGACTTACTGCAAGGGACCCTTTGAGGGTATATGAATGGACTTCATAGCTCATAGGCCACAGGCAAAGGTTGCACATGTGTTCAGAGTCCCATCAGGATAAACTGGGCCTATAGCTGAGAGATGAGTTCAGATGCATCTTCAGCAGGAGTTCCCGGGACATTTGAGCTGTTCGGTTGGACTACGGCCACCAATAGGAGGGAAAG
This sequence comes from Lasiurus cinereus, assembly GCA_011751065.1. Classification (NCBI taxonomy): domain Eukaryota; kingdom Metazoa; phylum Chordata; class Mammalia; order Chiroptera; family Vespertilionidae; genus Lasiurus; species Lasiurus cinereus. The sequence continues at coordinate 13,896,449 of JAAGEH010000022.1, forward strand.
TGCCTGCACTGCCAGGACACATATAAGTGAGATGGGTACAATCTCTGCCAATGTCCCCCTGAATTCCTGTGGTTCCTGGGTATCTTTCTCCTTGTCAAGACCCAGAGGAAAGATACTGTTTAAAACAAGAAGCCCTTTTGACCAGACAGCATTTTTTAAAAAATATTTTATTGATTTTTTTACAGAGAGGAAGGGAGAGGGATAGAGAGTTAGAAACATCAATGAGAGACATCGATTAGCTGCCTCCTGCACGCCCCCTACTGGGGATGTGCCCTCAACCAGGATACATGCCTTTGACCGGAATCGAACCTGGGACCTTGCAGTCCGCAGGCTGACGCTCTATCCACTGAGCCAAACTGGTTTGGGTGACCAGGCAGCATTTTTGCTAGTGAAGGAAACAGCTGCCCTGCGTCTCTGGGAGCGCAGCGTGATAGTCCATGTTACCTTGCATTCTGATGAAACTATTTGAACATCTCCTGTGTTCACATTCTTGATTAGGATTTATTTAGGTGCAAACTGTAGAAAAAATGTATTTTGTTTTGTTTTTCTCCTGGGAAGTCATTTACCTTGTGTGGGAGACATGCCAGAAACACTTGACTAATGGATTGAGATGTTGCAAGAATAAACTAGTGGCAGTCCGTTGGAATTGATTTAGCAAGTCTTGGATGGAGATGAGCTTATCAGTTGGGTATGGACACAGCTTGGCAGAAGAAGGGGGACCAAAGAATGTGGGCAGTGCCATGTCGTGTGTAAGTTGTCCCCAGGCCATAGGGAATAGGTGTGCTTAGCAAGGCTGCACGTCTGCCTTTCATGCAAGCATGGCATGCATGGTGCAGCTTCCCCTGAAATGCCTTTCCAAAGAGCTTCCTCATGCCTTGCCCCTGGGATTCTCACACCAGTTCTCAGAGGGTGACAGAGTGGCTACCATGTCTCCGATGACAGAACAGAGCTCAGGTAGTTCTGTGGCCGAATTGAGTGGTAAGTCAGGGTCTCGGCTCTGGTAACTGGTGTTGGAGCTGTAGGATTTGTAAAGCTCATAATAGCAATAAGTATGTCAGCTTAGCTCAGAGTCCTCAGAGTGGGAGACTTAAACCCTCAACTTCTCTTCCCACAGAAAGGACAGCAGAGAGAAGCCCTCATTCTCTTCTTCCACAGAACAGCTGAAGCCAAAATCCCATGTGTCATGTAAGTGGTCACCGAATGTGGACTTCTCTCTCATCTTTAAAAGGAACACCTGTTACCTCAGTCTGCCAGAATGGTGGTGGTGCTCTGCGAGAAGGGATCAGAGACTCTAGTCACTGCCACCCTGAGTATGAAGGTTCGGGCCCCACAGCCTCCTCACGCACAGGCATGGGCAGGTTTGCCTTGAGCGCTACCTATTGTGGTGGGTCCCTGTGAGATCCTGTCTTAACCGAAGTGAGCTGGAGCTGCTGTCACTCATGAGGAGCGTGGGGTGACCCAGACACTAAGGGAAGTTTTTCTCTTGATAAAAGTACTGCTCACTAGCCTGTAGGAAAATGTGCAGGGTTTTGTGAAAGAGTATGTGATTCTCTGTTCTCCAAAGACATGAGAACAGTCATTTTTACCTACGTGAAAGCAGAATCTCAGTTTGTTCAAGTGGCCTTTGCCACATTGAGTTCTCCTTCCGCCATATAACTAAGTCTGAAGTAATTTCTATTCTTAAAATTATCCACTGACTTTTAAAAAAATCTCAATTGTCTGCCCTTCTTAAGAAAGAAACACCCACTCATGTTCGATATCACCAGGGTGGAAACTTGAGGCAGTTCTAATGATGTGCAGTTTGCCTCATTTTTCATTGTTTAACATTCATGTGAGACTCTGGCAGGATAATGATCCAAGTGATTAAATTTCAATGAAAATGAATTTGGTGTGGGTTGAGCAGAGCCAGGTTGGCCGCAGGGACCAAGATCTGTGGGTGAATTGAGACCCACAGCCTCCCCTCCTCACTCAGCCATCAGCTTCTGGCCTCACCAGCCTCTCCCTCCACACCTGTAAGTGCAGTAAGAGTGAGTTCACTGTGCTGTTCTGATCTAAAATTCTCCACAAAGCTGCGGAATGCTGGCCAGCTGCCCATCACCCTGTGGGCATGGCCTTTTCATTTACAACACTGTGGCAAACTCCAGATGTGTTTTTATGGCCCGCAAACATCTCCCAGAAACAATCCGAATCACCCTCATCCACCAGCTCAAGAACTACAGTCCCTTCCCTCAGCTCGTGAACTACAAAATCTAGGGTTCCTGGAGTGCTGGTCCTAGAAGCAACCATTTTCCTTAGAAATTGTAAAATCTAATCATTTGCCACCTTATAAACTTGGTAATATCTTGTCTTAATCGATTCAGGCTGCCATAAAAAAAATACTATAGACTAATCAACTATGGTGGCTTAAACAACAAATATTTCTCATAGCTCTAGAGCAGTGGTTCTCAACCTTTCTAATACCGTGACCCTTTAATACAGTTCCTCATGTTGTGGTGACCCCCAACCATAAAATTATTTTCGTTGCTATTTCATAACTGTAATTTTGCTACTGTTAATGAATAGTAATGTAAATATCTGTGTTTTCCAATGGTCTTAGGTGACCCTGTTAGTAGTTCTCAACCTGTGGGTCATGACCCACAGGTTGAGAACTGCTGCTGTGGGTCATGACCCACAGGTTGAGAACTACTGCTGAAGAGCCTAAGACCATTGGAAAACACAGATATTTACATTACTATTAGTACTTTCGGTACCGTCACACTTAGGGGTTTTGGGAGGGAACACAAACATTCAATCCATAACATACCTTGTTCACACTTTTTCAAAATTCCATGATAAATTATGTAGTGCTTTATCATTTCCAACAATTCTGATACCTGTTAACTCATTTCACATTTATAGCCTCTTTGTGATATCAGTAGGATAAGTCATATTAACCCCATTTCTTAAATGCAGAAACTGAATATATCTCATGGGAATCTCTGGACCTGAGAGTCACATAGTTAATAAGTAGAAATTAGATTATAAATCTTAGCCCTGGCCAGGTAGTCAGTTGATTAGATTAGAGCATTGTCCTGATACGTCCAGGTTGTGGTTTTGATCCCCAGTCGGGGCACATAGAAGAAGCAACCAATGAATTGTTGGAGTAGCAGGTTGATATTTCTCTCTCTCAAATTAATAGAGAGTTTAAAAAGGAGAAGTGGTTAAGATGGTGAGCTTTAAAAAAAAAATCTCAAAACTCTAATTTTCTTTATTTGTTTTTTAACTTTTTATTTGTTTTTGCTGTTGTCTGTTTTCATTTTAATGGGCATCTTTCAATACAGAAGCCAAGGTTATAGTGAGAGGTGAATATTTCCAGCCTGGTGACTTAAGGGTGTGAGGAAGGGCAGAGCAGAAGCCTGTCTGCGATGTAAAGGGGAGAGAGGCATTTGGCCAGTTGGGGCCTGTGGTGATTATAAGCTGGCCAAGTAATTTTATGGCCTTGTGACTTTTTAATACTGTAGCAATAAACATTTTTGCTTATATCATTGCAAATTTTATGTATCTCAAACTAATTAGATTCTGTTTAGTACCAATGTTCCACAAATTGAACTCAAATCCATACCCTGGCTGGCCATAGTGATATTTGAAAATAAATCTTAGATGCTTCAAGGACAGTTCACTTACCTTTCTACCACCTGCTTATAACAGGAAACCTTAGATCTGCTCTGCTCTAGAGTGGACAGTGTCTGTTCTCTGCGCATCCTACCTGTGAGGATGGCCTCAGGCAGAGGAGGGCTCCTTCTCTCCCCGAAGCTCAGCTCCCTGCTGCCCTGCAGGAGCCACTGTGAGGGTACTGGAGTGTGAATCCTCTCCAGGGGTGCTGCCAGGTGACTGTCCCCTGCCTTTAAGGCCCCTGCTAAAGATAAGGGTGGGAAGTCAAGAAGAAAACACAGAGTACCCTGTCCCTTGCGGCTCAGGTGGTTGGAGTGTTGTCCCGTACACCAAATGGTGGCGGGTTCTATTCCTGGTCAGAACACATATCCAGGTTTCTCTCCCACATCGAAGTTTCTCTCCCATATCGATATTTTGTTGGGTGTTTTTTTTTTCCTCTCTCTCTCCCTTTCTATTCCCTCCCTACCTTCATTCTTCCCTCTTTCCCTCTTCAATAAAAATTTAAGAAAATTACATGAAACAACAAAAAAACTATTTAAAAAAGAGAGAGAAAAAACAATAACACACAGTATACAGAGGAGAAGAGGAGAGAAGTAAATTAAAGGGAGGATAAAGACCAAGCAAATCAGGTCCTTCACCCTATATTGATTTGCCTCAGGAAAGAATTCCCTTACTACTGACTGACCTGCTGGCCCTGCAGTGAGTGATCTAATGCAGGAGAGAGCTGAGAGCTCTTCCTGACTGTCTCTTCAGGATTATTACTTAGATCTCAATAGTACACGTCCAGGAATTTGATTACTGACAAGAATCCCCTAATCCCTTGCCTAGTCATTTTTCAGATCTATAGACAACACTTTAATTTGTATTAAAAACACATTATAATGATGTTAGCAGCCAAAGTGCAAACTGTTAGTTACCTTCATGATCCCAGGTAATAAGGGTGTTTCAGTAACATAACAGAGATACATAAAACATAAGGCTTCAATTTCTTTGTATATCGGAGATGACCAGAAAGTATGGAAGAACTTGCGCTGCACATGCCAGAAGATGGCTTGCTTCCCACAGCTCCTAATCTCTCTTCTATTCAAGTGACTTAGCATAAGGGAAAGAGGGAGAGGTGAGCTCTCGGTAAAGGGAAAGAATGGGCCACGCAGGGCAGATACCCCAAAAGTGTCTGATACAGGAGCAGTCATTTTTCAGTAATTAACCTGAGCGGATGAGCAGATGTTTCATTTGTGTTTGTCATTATCAAATGCAGTGAATATATCCTGGACCTGCTGGAAAGTGGAAGAGAGAAGTTTCTAGTGTTTGCACACCACAAGGTGGTTCTGGATGCAATTACTAAAGAGCTTGAGAGAAAGGTAAGCTTCCTTTGAAAGTCCACACCAGATGCTTTTATTGTTTGTGGCGGCTGCTAAGTTGTTCTGAGCAGGTGGAGGTCAGGTCAGCAAAGAACTGAGAGGATGGTTTCTGGAAGCATTGCTAAATGTTTCGGAAGAATCATTCTTGCTTGTAGAACCACGGGGCAGGACAGAATATTCCAGCAGTATATTTAACTTCCTCCATCCTCTGTACAGATAGCCCATGAATCTTGTTTTGGGAACATCTCCCAGTGGGTCTTCCATCATTCTGTGTAAATAATTAGAAAATTGACAAGAGATGAGGTAGCAGAAATCATCTTTCTATGTGGGGACAAGTTCCTCCTTATCACCGTTGAGGTGGCTTTGTTAATTGCACACGGCCGTGCATAGACTTTAGAGTTTTGTGGCCCTCAGTAAATCGGGTGAAAATCTTCCTAAAAGATTTCCTAGGAAAACTTAACACATATTTTCACCCCCTTTTCATTTTTTGTTAAATTTGTGATCATAGGTTACCGTTTGCCTTCCTTCATCTTTTATATTTTTGTACTATTTTAAATATGCGAGAAAGTATAGAGAAATATACAACTCCTGCCCCCCTATTCAGATTGAATAAATGGAAAAGTTTGCTGTATTTATTTCAAAGCTTATATCTCAAGTAATAAAATACCTCAGTAGCCCTCTGTTCCATTCCCCTTTCTACCTCCGTCCTGACGCCTCCCCATGCTGCTCCTGCAGAAGGTGCAGCACATCCGCATCGATGGCTCCACCTCCTCCGCCGACCGGGAGCAGCTGTGCCAGCAGTTCCAGCTGTCCGAGAGGCACGCCGTGGCCGTGCTGTCCATCACCGCCGCCAACATGGGCCTCACCTTTTCCTCGGCCGACCTGGTGGTGTTCGCTGAGTTGTTTTGGAACCCAGGGGTAAGGGGTGCAGAAGACGTGAAGCCCCGGGCATGCTCATGGCTGCAGGAGGGAGGAGCTAGTGTTGGTGGGTAAGGCAAGGTGTCTGCAAGCTGTCCCTAGGGCCAATGATCCCCCATCTGTCTCCATTAGCCCTCAAGAGCATTTACTTTCCACATGTATTGGCTAGCTCTTAGATCTTCATAACCCCCTATGTAGTAGTATTGACTCTATCTTATCAACAGGGAAAGAAACAGAAGTTTTAGAAGGCTAGAAGGATGCATAGTTGGGGGCATAGCTGTCACCAAAGAGGGTAGCTTATAACAGCACCAGGCCGCTGCCCAGGCCTCTGGCTTTCCATGGTGTCCCTTTTATTAGCCATTGCAGTAAGATGCTCTAGCCAGTGTGACCACAGTAGGGCGACGGCTGTGGGTATTCCCTGAACAGGGTCACTAGCCCTGTCTGCTCAGCCAAGGGCTGTGACAGCAGAGAGAAGGCATTTGTTTGGATGCATAAAGTTTTCTCCAAAGTTCCAGAAAGAGTTTGTTTCTCCTTGCGTGTCCTCACATACTGTGGCTTTCACTGGCCGCACAGGGCAACTTCTCTAGTGATGGGTGGGCTTCGGGTGGAATGCGTTTTATAATGGAAACAGGCTCCTGGTTTTCATTCCTTCAGGGCTACCTCCATGTGCCACCCTGTCCCCCTCACAGCTGGCCTCTCCCTTTGGTGCAGTGTTGATTTAGCTAGAAAATGACTGTTCTTATTTCACGGAGAGAAGAATGGAATGTGCCCGTTTCCTTTGTTTGCCCTTCATCCCAGCCTGATGGCAGAGCCAAAGCTCGCTCCCCCTTCACAGCGTTGAGCACTGGGCCCAATGTGAGAGGCCATCACAACTCTCCAGCTGCGGTTCAGTTCCCCAACCGGTGTTCTGTTTGGTTCTGTCTTTTGTCAGATGATAGGTCATTTGTAGGTAGAGGCTGACAGGTCCTCCACCGTGAGGCACGTCACTGAAATCCTTTGAGGAAGAAGTGTTGTGCTGGGACTTGGGGACCAGGGGCTGCCTGCTGTGGTGGGCTGAGCCGCTTCAGGCCTTGCCCCACATACTCTGATCCCCGGGCCTCGCAGGTGCTGATGCAGGCCGAGGACCGGGTGCACCGCATTGGACAGTCAAACTCCGTGGGCATCCACTACCTGGTGGCGAGAGGCACGGCTGACGACTACCTCTGGTACGGCTGGCCACCGGCCCGGCAGTTGGGCTTGAGCAAGGGTGGACACCGAGGACGGATTTCCTTTCCTCCCTAAGGGCTTCTGCTTTTGCTAAGGGCTTCCTCCCACTTTCATCATCAGCACTTCCAGCTCCCCCCCAGCATTCACTGGGGACCTGCAGGGCGCATGAGGAAATCATTCAGGAATAAGGAGGTGTGGCTCCTTCCCTACTGGCCTGAGACAAGGGAGGAGACTGATTGTGATGTGGCACTTGCTGAGACAGAGTGCAGTCAGTCCCCTTACCCCTTTATGCTGAGGCTGGGGCAGCTGCTGGGCCATCGGGAGAAAGTGGCTCACCCCGGGCCAGGTGCTGCTTCATCGCACAGCTGGGCTCATGTCTGGTACCTAAGCAAAAATCCCAGCATAACCTTCCCATTTCCCCCTTCCTGATAGTAAGTTTTCTGATTCTCTCAGTTTCCATTGCTCATCCTTTTCCAGCCTCATGACTAAGGGGTCTTACCTCTGTAGCACATGTAGCTCATCCCTACTTCCTTCTTTTTGGTTTAGTGGGTTTGTTAATTGGGCAGCTCGTAACAGCACCAGTTGTTGCAGTGAGGCAGCATTTATTTCCTACACATCTTCTAGTAGAGAGAATTTTGAACCTGATGATACAAGTACGAAATTGGTTGGTTCACAATTGAGAGGAGGCAGATCTGCAGGTGGGCCTTGAGAGATACAATGATGTGAATCAGCAAGCATGTCACTGCCCCTAAGGACAAAGAGGATGGTCTGCTTTCATCTGTGTTCTATGCAGGTTGGATTCACTGCGGCTCATTTCTTCCCAACAGGCCTTTGATCCAAGAGAAGATTAAAGTTCTGGGTGAAGCCGGGGTTTCTGAGGCCAATTTTTCAGAGATGACAGAAGCCACTGATTACATCTACAAGGTAACAGCTGCACATGACTCCTCACCACTGGGGCGGAAGGAGGCATTAAGCTGCCTGCCAGCCCTTGGGGCCTGAGCAGGAAGGCATGAATCACTCCTGAGACCACCGCAGCCCAGGAGCTGGAGATGACTGTCTGCAGGCAATCGCAGGCCAGTCCACATGTGCTTCCTTTATGGACAAGTGATGACACTGACTCCTGCTTTGGACCTTCCCTCAGAGAGTCTCATAACGCCAGGGGTTCCACATGCCCCTCCTATCAGACCATCTCACGCTGGCAGAAAACTCCCTGTGTAGCTGTTGAGTTATTGCAAAAAGTACATAGCAACACCTAGCAGGACTGCCCCCAGAACATGTCCTCAGCGCAGAAGGAGGCATGTTCAAAATCAGGTACTGCTTTTACACCGCTTATTGCTGCTCAGTCATTGCATTTTGTTCTCAGTGTCTCCCATTTTATAGAGGGGTAAACTGAGGCATGCAGAACAATGTGATTTGCCCACCACAAGGGAAAAGGGTGGGAAGTCAACCCTTTGTGATATCAGTAGGATAAGTCATATTAACCCCATTAAGTCATATTAACAGTCACAGGCCTTGTTTTGCCAGCCCCTCTTATGACCTAGGAGAGAAAGAGGCCAGTGCCTCCTTCCATGGCCTGAGAGGCCTTGTCAGCGTGCTGAGAGGAGGCTGTTGGCCTCTGGAAAGGACAGCTGGGCCCAGCAAGCCTGTCCTGGCCTATCGCTCCAGCCCAAAGGCTGCCACGGTATCTCCCTCCTCTGTTTCAGAGTTTCAGCGAAACAATGGAGGGGAGCAAGGAGCACTTCCAGAAGCTTGCATTTGCTCTTGGGTGGGTGACATGGAAGTGAGGACACAGGCAGTACTGCCTGCTGGATGGCGACTCCCGAGAGAATTGTTTCTAATGAGACCTTAGAGGTCGAGCCTGTCACAGGGAGGTGACCTTGCGGTTTCTGGTCAGGAAACGGAGGGGCCGTCTTTTTCTTGTGGAAATACCAATCTGACCTTGGAATTTGCCTGCTCCGAGTTAGCAAATACTAGTGTTACCATCACCATAGTCGAATGCATGTTAACAGTGATTTCTCCCTGGAACAGGCTGCCTGCATTGTGACACTTCCTTGGCCTTGCTGTTCAGATGGAGCGTGATGAGAGCCCAGGACAGTGAGGGGCTGGCCTTAGTGGTCTTTGATTTCACGTCCCATCTGAAAGGACAACCATGTCTCTTTTTTTTCTTTATCTAATGAGCAGGAGAGAAGATGTCACACACTAGGCAGCAAGGCTGTGTTAGTGATGAGCGGCCTGAGCTCGCCCTCGCACAGCATCCACCCGACACCAGGAGATTTACGACCCCTCCCTGTGTTCTCCCACCAGCCACATGGCAGGCAGGCAGGGTGCAGCTGGGTCCTTTCAACTTTCCTTTTCTTTCTCTGATGAAGGACCCAAAGCAGCAGAAGATCTACGACCTATTCCAGAAGTCCTTTGAGGAGGAAGGAAGCGATAAGGAGCTCTTGGAGGCGGTGGAGGCCTTTGACCCGGGAAGTGCTTCAGGAACATCTGGAAGTGGCTCCCAGGACCTGGGAGACTGGATGGATGGAGACACAGCGACGGGCAGTCCAGAGAAAAAAAGGAGATTTGAATTTTTTGATAACTGGGACAGCTTTACCTTTCCCCTATAAGAAGGGCAAAAAAAGCATTTAAAAATCATGGAATTCATTAATAAAATATAACTTGTTTTTAACACCTGTGCTCCTTTTATCATCATATGGGTGCTGGTGCTGGTCTCTACTTGCAACAAGTTTCCAGGTCAAGGGTCACTGTTTCCTTTCCAGCCTCACAATGTGTGGGTTTGGGTCTTAATTAACCTCAGATTTCCTGGTTGAGAAATAGAGACAATAGGTTGTAGTAGTGGTTATTCGTTTTGTTTAAATAATGAAATGCTTCCTCCACACCCCCCAAAATGTGAAATTTTAAAATTGATTGACTGAACAAATATTTATAAAGCACCTACTATGTGCCAGGCACTGTTCTGGGTGCTGGCAGTAATTCGCCGAACACATGAGGAAGTGTACACCTTTGCAGAGGCTATCATATCAAGGGAAAGGCAATAGTTATAGAAGAAACTATGGGTAGAGCAGGAGTTGATAAGTTTTTTCTGTAAATGACCAGATAGTATTTTTGACTTAATAGGCCAGGACATTTATATTGGCCAGGATATTTCTGCTGTAAGAGTGCGAAAATAACCGTACATAATCTGAAACAAATGATTAGGGTTCTTTTCCAATAAAACTCTGTTTTGGACACTAAAACTTGAATTTCATATAATTTTCATAGGTCACAAATGATTACTCCTTTCATTTATTTTCAATCACTTAAAAATGTAAAAACCATACATAGCTCACAGGGCTTGCAAAAGCAGGCGGTGGAGAGGATTTGGCTTGCAGACCAGTTTGTTAACCCGTGGTTTAGAGAAGCACTGTCCAGTATAATATAAGCCACATGTGTGATTTTAATATTCTAAGAGTGTTTCAGAAAAGAAGGATCAAATCATTTGATTTAACCCAATATTGACATTTGAACATATAATCACTAAAATTATCTCTCCCTCCCACACTTCCCAGTCTCATCCCCAGTGTCCTCCAAAGCAAATTTTATTTATACCATGTAGCCTATATATTTTCAGGTAAGCCATCTAAAATGTACTTCCGAAATTCATTGAGAGCCATCGGCCATTTCTGTGTGATTTAGTAAAAGACACTTGGATTTATTTATATGAAGACTAAATACCTTTGGGTTTAAGGAAGGATTTTCACACTAACTCCTTTTCCTTCTGTACTTTGCAGCTCAGCCCAGACACATACACCCCAACAGCCGCTGTTTTTTGGATATGTCAATTGAATGAAGAAAATATGGGCTCATCTCATCCCATTCCTGTCCCTGCCATCCATTATCCCCTTAAAGGCTTTTACTAGAGCCCCCAAACTCACCCTCCCCTCTGCTCCAACCCACTGGCCCTGTCTCTGCCTCCTTCACCAGGATCATTAAGTGGAATCTTGTTCCTAGTGACCATGGTTAATTTCTGCCTCTAGGACCTGGCATCCAGAAGATCTTGTTAGCCTTGATCCACTTGTGCTTGAATTAATCATGTCTTGTCCTTCTTGGCTCCGCACAATTCTTTTTCTAGGTCAGAGGGAGATCTGGGAATCAGCTGGAGGTGCTGTTCCCTCACTGGTGGCTCTTGGGTTTTGCCTTATCTGTGCATTCTTTTTTTTTTTAATTTAATAAATCTTTATTGTTCAAATTATTACAATTATTCCTCCCCAAAGCTCCTCTCCACCCGGTTCCCACCCACCCTCTGCCCTTAACTCACTCCCACTGTCCTCATCCATAGGTATACGATTTTTGTCCAGTCTCATTTCACACCCCCATATTCCTTTCCCCCCCTGAAAATTGTCAGTCCACTCCCTTTCTATGCCCTGGTCTACTATATTCACCAGTTTATTCTGTTCATCAGAAGTTTAATTCACTTGATAGATACGTATTTTTTGTTCATATTTTTATCTTTCCTTTTTTCTTCTTCCTCTTCTTCTTAAAGAGTATCTTTCAGCATTTCATATAATACTGGTTTGGTGTTGATGAACTCCTTTAGCTTTTGCTTATCTGGGAAGCTCTTTATGTGCCCTTCTGAATGCTAGCTTTGCTGAGTAGAGTAATCTTGGTTGTAGGTTCTTACCATTCATCACTTTGAATATTTCTTGCCACTCATGTCTGGCCTGCATAGTTTCTGTTGAGAAATCAGCTGACAGTCATATGGGTGCTCCCTTGTAGGTAATTAACTGTTTTTCTCTTACTGCTTTTAATAATCTGTTTTTTGCTCTGGGCATTTTAATTATGATGTGTCTTGGTGTGGTTCTCTTTGGACTCCTTTTGTTTTGGATTCTGTGTGCTTCCTGGACTTATAAGTCTATTTCTTTCACCAGGTGGGGGAAGTTTTCAGTCATTATTTCTTCAAATAGATGTCAATATCTTGCTCCCTCTCTTCTTTTGGCACTTCCATAATTCAAATATTGGTATGCTTGAGGTTGTCCCAGAGGCTCCTTACACTGTCTTCAAATTTTTGGATTCTTTTTTTCTTTTTGCTTTTCCGGTTGAGTGTTTTTCACTTCTTTGTATTTCAAATCTTTGACTTGATTCTTGTGTTCCTCTAGTCTGTTGTTAGGTCTCTGTATAATATTATTTATTTCAGTCAGTGTATGTTTAATTTCTAGTTGGTCCTTTTTCATATGCTGTTGGGTCTTGCTAAATTTATCAGACTTTTCTAGGAAATTCTTGAAAAACCTTATAACCATGGTTTTGAACTCTATATTCAGTCATTTGTTTTCCTCCATTTCTTTTGTTTGTGATCTGTTTCTTTGTTTCCGCATTTTTGCTGCTTCCCTGAGTTGATAGAGTGGCTTTGTGTGTTAGTTGTCCTGTATGGCCCAGTGGTTCAGCCTCCCCAGTTACCTGAGGTGGACACTTAGTGCACCCCTTTGTGGACTATGTGTACAGCCTTGTTGTAGTTAAGTCTTGATGGTTGTTGATATCACTGGGGGGAATTATTTTCCAGGTCAATTGACTATGAGGATCAGCTGTGTCTACGCTGGGAAAACCTTTTGTGCTAGAGACAGCCTTATGAGACAAGACTTGCAAAATGGCAAAAGCTTCTGTGCTCAGCTTGGATGGGGCTGAGCCTTGGCTTCCCCTCAGCCCTGCCCTCTGAGGCCCCTGGGTTTTAGTGTCCCTCAGTAATCACTGCAGTCCTCTCTGCATGCACTCGCGCATGCACCTCCAGACCTCTGCTTTTCGTGGCTCCCCTGAGTTTTTGTGCGTTTTTTTCTTTTCCCAACAGTTCGGACTCCCCGGTTTGAGTCTGGGACCAGGAACTGGGGTTCAGTCAAGTTGGGGGTTTCCGTCTCCCTCCCCCTAGAGAAAGCCAGCCAGGCACTCAGCTGCCCGTCCTCTCCACACGCGTGTCTCCGTACCTCAGCTTTGCAGCTCCTCTGAGTCTCCGTGAGCCCCTCTTTTTCCTTCTAGTTGTAGAGTTTCCACTCAGCCAGCTTTCCTGTGGTTCTGGATGATGTCTGTTCTGTCTTTTAGTTGTAGTTTGAAATTGTGCAAGGCAGCGGTTTAGGTGTTTACCTATGTTGCTATCTTGATTTCTCTCTTATCTGCATTCTTGACTATTGGAGCCTTTGGTAGCATATTCCCAATGCATACAATTATATAGAAATATATAACAGGTCCTCAAATTACATCATTTTATTTAATGTCCTTTCATTATAACTCTTTTTTTATGTCAATTAGCCTATGATAAAATTGGTTTTCTTGTATGTTGTTTCATTTAAGGTCACAAAACCTATTGCCATTAAGTGAGAATGTACTATATGTAGAATTTGTTCTTACAAAAACTGTATCAAACTCTCTTTATTGAAAATGGCTCATTTCTCATAATGTATTTTGCCATCTATATATATAAAAGCCTAAGCAACCAGATGACCAAACAACCAGCCAGTAGCCATGATGCACACTGATCGCCAGGGGGCAGATGCTCAACACAGTAGCTTCCCCCTGGTAGTCAGTGTGCTCCCACAGTGGGAGCACCACTCAGCAGCACAAGCCTCTCCCACAGACACTTGCACCCCCCAGCTATGGCGGTGGCAGGTGCAGTGGGGCCGGGATGAGTGGGAGTGGCATAGTGCCCAGCCTGGGCTCCTCCCTGGCCACCTGCTGCTTCACATATCACTTTATGCTGTGTGGGATCAACATAGACAGCATGCTGGAGCCCAACAAGTTGGAGGGTAAGGTTGGGTTGCAGTGGCATGGAGGTCCACTGACCCCCACAGGCCAGGCTGAGGGACCCCACCAATGCACGAATCTGTGCACCGGGCCTCTAGTTGTTTCATATTGATCTATCTGATCTCTTTTAAGATAACTCCATTCCTGATGTATGTGTTGCCTAGATCAATGCTTTGTGAAACCTCCATTAAAACAACTAGAATACATTTATAGTGAATCTATAAGAAGAAGGGAAAGAATCCATGCACTGAATGCATTTCAGACATTGGATTCTTTCTCAGTGTCCAAGACTCAGCCTTGGCAAACTCTGGCCCCTTCTTACTGTGTTGGCCCTTCCCTGCAGAGCTTGGACCACAGGTTCTTAACAATTATGTGCAGACTTTGCTCATGTCGGTGGCCACCAGACACTTCAGTGAAGGGTAAGCAAGAGTTCTTCAGGCAAGAAGTAGAGGAACAGAGAATCCAAGATGGCAGCATAGGTAAACACCTACACTGCTGCCTCACACAACAATTTAAAAACTACAACTAAAAGAACGGACATCATCCAGAACCACAGGAAAGCTGGCTGACTGGAAATTCTACAACTAGAAGGAAAGAGAGGGGCTCAGAGAGACCCAGAGGAGCTGCAAAAAGCTGAGGTACGGAGGTGCACACATGGAGAGAGTGGGTGCCGGAGAACCTGGCTGGCTTTCTTTGGCAGGAGGGAGATGGAGACTCTCAAAGGCATTGAACCCCTTATCCTATGACACTAAACCCCAGATCCAGCCGAAACTCATACGGGGGGAGTTTGGACTGTGAAAAGAGAGAAGTGCACGGAAATTTAGGAGAGTCGCAAAAGATCAGAAGGCTGGTGGCGCACATGGCACTGCGTGCAGAAGACTGACTGCTGATTGTGCTGCTGGCTTTCACGAGTGGGTGGGAGACCCTCCCAACTGTGGCATTTCTAACTCCACTAAACCCCAGTTTCGGGAGAAACCCTGGGGACCCAGACTCATATGGTCCCAGAGCACAGGGGAGCCGGAGGGGCAGCAGTCTAGAGGCACTGCAAGAGAGCACGCGGGCACACAGGGACTATTCCAGCGATTACCCAGTCACGTGAGACAGGGGGCTGTGGAGAGCAGGGCTGACTGGAAGGCAAGGCAGTCCCTTAAGCCCTGAGACTCCACCCATCCCAAGCTCAACAGAGAGGCTTTTGCAGTTTTGCAAGTCTGGTATCATAAGGCTGAATCCAACACAGAAATTCTCCTGGCATAGTTAAAATGCCAGAACAAGGGAAGAGATCACAAACAAAAGATATAGAGGAAAACAAACAACTGGATATAGAGTTCAAAACCACGCTTATAAGATTTTTCAAGAATATCCTAGAAAAGTTGGATAAAGTTAGTGAGACCCAAGAGGAGATAAAAAAAGAACCAACTAGAGATGCAAAAGAACCAACTAGAGATTAAAAAGAATCAACTAGAGATGGAAAAGGACCAACTAGAAATTAAACATTCAGTGACTGAAATAAAAAGTATTATACAGAGACCTAACAGCAGTCTAGAGGAAGGCAAGAATCAAGTAAAAAATTTGAAATATAAAGAATCAGAAAACACTCAACTGGAAAAGCAAGAAGAGAAAATAATCCAAAAATGTGAAGATAATGTAAGGAGCCTCTGGGACAGCTTCAAGCGTACCAACATCAGAATTGTGGGGGTGCCAGAGGAAGAGAGAGAGCAAGATACTGAAAACCTATTTAAAGAAATAATGACTGAAAACTTCCCACATCTGGTAAAAGAAATAGACTTACAAGTCCAGGGTAAAAGAACCACTTACAAAACCCCATATAAAAAGAATCCAAAGAGGATTACACCAAGACATATCGTAATTAAAATGCCAAGAGCAAAAGACAAAGAGAGAATATTAAATGCAGCAAGAGAAAAACAGTTCATTACCTACAAGGGAGCACCCATACGACTGTCAGCTGATTTCTCAACAGAAACGATGCAGGCCAGACAGGAATGGCAAGAAATATTCAAAGTGATGAATAGCAAGAACCTACAACCAAGATTACTCTACCCAGCAAAGCTATCATTCAGAATTGAAGGGCACATTAAGAGCTTCCTAGATAAGCAAAAGTTAAAGGAGTTCATCACCACCAAACCAGTATTATATGAAATGCTGAAAGGTACTCTTTAAGAAGAGGAAGAAGAAAAAGGTAAAAGACAAAAAATTATGAACAACAAATACATATCTATGAACAAGTGAACCTAAAAATTAAGTGAATAAAAAATGTAATCAACAGAATAAACTGGTGAATATAATAGAAACAGGAGCACTGAAAGGGAGTGGACTGATAATTCTCAGGGGGAAAGGTGTAAAGGATGTACAGGGAGAGACTAGACAAAAATCATACATCTATGGACGAGGTCAATGGGAGGGAGGTAAGGGTAGAGGGAAGGGTGGGAGATGAGTGGAGGGGAGCTATGGAGGGGAAAAAAAGAAACAAATGTAATAATCTGAATAATAAATATTTAATTAAAAAAAAAAAGAAGTGAAGGAACAATGTGGAGCCTGCGTCTCCAGATAAACCATTTCTGAATCCAGCATTAGATGAGTTTGGGACCTCAGACTTCTCTGAAGGATAAAATGTAGCATATGTCCCCAAGAGAACTGGTTGACTCAACAGTTTAAAGAATTCTTCTCTGGAAGCATCCTTTTATTTATTTTTCCAAAGGTGAAAGTGAAATTTGAGTGCTTCTGGAGAGCAGGATGATTCACCAGAGATTTTTACTGGAACTTTTATGGATATGCATTACAGTTAACAATCTGTATACCTGATGGTCCCTGATGGGGACGGAGATTTATTAGGCAACAGATAAGACAAATTGAGATTTTATGAGAGGCACAATTCTCTGAAGCCACTGAGAACTGATTTCATGAGAGTGCTATTTGTACATCCTCAGGCTTGCTATTTAAAAAGAATTGCTCAGTTTTGACAAAATTGCTCTGAACATGAACAATTTCCTCCTATTATGGAGTGTCTCGTTTTCTGCCATTCTATTGCATTCTTACTCATGCAAGGGATGGGGGTGAGGCAATGGTAAATGTTCTACATGATGATCTTAACTAGACTCTGGAGCCAGCCCAGGAGAGTATGTGAGGCTGGCCTTGCTTACCCACTCACCCAGGGCAGGTGAGTTCACTGCTTGGCCTGGACCCATGGACTGAACATTAGAGTACTTGTGTTTTGTTTTGTTTTGTTTTTTCTCCCCGCCCCTCCCCCTAGAGTACTTGTGTTTTCACACTCCTGCTATGAGTCAATTTTTGCACTGATGTGAATACTTTTTTTTTTTTAATTTATAGTTTTCTGAGAGCAGGACATAGTTTTGGTGGAGAGGTTTCCAGAAATCATCCCCCAATTGCAGTGTGTACTCTACAGGGGAAGGAGGGACTTGCTCCTGGGTCCCTTGATATTCTTCACCGTAAAGAGGAAAAGGGTACGTGAAGCCTCTGATGGCACTGAGAGAACTTAGGCACATGCCGCTCCCTTGAGGGGAATCAGGTAGCTGTGACTAATAAGTTTATTTTGTTGAAGGTAAAGAAATTAAGGAGAAAAGTAATGGGCATATTTTTAAGGAAAAGTAGAAAGCAGATTTGTTGTAATCTGAGTATAGCAGAAGAGGAAATAGCATTGAATAAGCATCAAGAGATATTGAAATCAAGTTTTATCATCATCTTAACAGTAATAACCATCATATAGAAATGCCCACTAGGCAGTTCATAAAAGTTATTTCATCCTCCAAAGAACCTTACAAGGGGTATGGAACACTCACTTTGCAGCTGAGGAAATCATGTGATGATCTAGCACAGCGGTTCTCAACTGTGGGTCGCAATCCCTTTGGGGGTTGAACGACCCTTTCACAGGGGTCACCTAAGACCATCGGAAAATGCAGATATTTACATCACGATGCATAACAGTAGCAAAATTTCATGGTTGGGGGTCACCACCACATGAGGAACTGTATGCAAGGGTCGAGGCCTTAGGAAGGTTGAGAACCATCTAGCAGAAAGAGAACTGACCTGTAAGTCATTTATTAGCTGTGTGACCTTGGGCAAGTCATTTTGACACCCTTGGGTCCCAATTTCCAGTATGGGTTAATTATCCCTAAAGCCTTTTTTAGTTCTGATGTAAGTGGATTGACCGGGACAAATTAAACCCTTATAAACCTCACCATCGGACCATGCAAGATACCATTTCCCCATTCAACAGACATCCACAGACATGCCAGGCTCCCTGCTCAGTCCTGGGATGCAGAGGCAGACACATAGGCCCTGCCTTCGGGGAAATGCAATGCAGTGACTGGTGTTGTGGGTTTTTTTGTTTGTTGGTTTGTTTTTTACAAATGGATTATATGCTTCAGAAGAGTTTCAGATTTATAGAAAATTTGAGGAGATGCTCCAGACAGTTCTCGTGTTAGTAACATCTTACATTAGTATGGTGCACTGGAGGGGGAAGCCTTGGTTTTTAGTCATCACTGTGCCAGCCTCCTGCACGGGGCCTGCTGCTTTCAGGCGATGCGATGCAGAAAAAGTGCCATTTGGAGTCATAAGATTTTAGCGCTTCTCTAATCCACGAGCCCGTGAGCAAATCCCTTAAAACTGTCCTTGTCCATAAAGTGGAGGAAATGGCTCCTGCACTGCGGGATTTGCGAGGTGTAAGGTAGAATGTGGTAGTATGCGCCGCAGTTCGCGAATCACCCAAAACCGGGCGGAAAGACTTCTTGCCACACTTCCCAGGAGGCCGCGCGGGCGAGGGGACCTCCGGACCATAGAGCTCAGATCCTAGCCAGGCCTCACACGCGCCACTTCCGTTCGTCTGCCTGAAACCGCGCCTGCGCGCTGCGCTGCTTCCTCTCGGCGGCCCACCTAGTTCGCGGCGACATGGTGAGTGTTGGTCCGGGGGAGGCCTCGGTGTCTATCCGCTCGCATCTGTTCTTCTGTCGGTTTTTTCGCCCTAACCCACCTCTGCTCGGCTGCCCTGCCCTGTGCCGTCGGCCGCTGTGCCCTGGCCGCTCCTCTCGGACGCCAGCTGCGGTGGGGGGGGGGGGCGGGGCGACTGGGCCGGGCCGGGTTCGGAGGGGGCCCTCGCGGCGCCCATCTCGCCCCGGCTGCCCCGGGGGTCAGCAGGGAGAGCCAGATCAGGCAGGGGCTGGCTGGCCGGGCGGAGGAGTGGTTTCGGAGGGGTTAGGGACCTGTGGGAGGAAGGGCAGCTTTCCGTTCCTGCGTCTTCCTATCGCTGGTGTCTTAAACCCTCCACAGGCTAAACGCACCAAGAAGGTCGGAATTGTCGGCAAATACGGGACCCGTTACGGCGCCTCCCTCCGGAAAATGGTGAAGAAGATTGAAATCAGCCAGCACGCCAAGTACACTTGCTCCTTCTGCGGCAAAGTACGAGGCTCCCTGGTGGAGGGGCGGGAGGGTGAAGCGGGGAGGCGCCCTCCCTAGCGAGGCCTGCGGTGGCCAAACGCCGGTTCCCGGGGGTTGCACCGTGAGAGATGTGCCCGTTATGGGTGCCCATTGTCATAAGGTGGTAGAGTGTTGAGTGTTGCTGGTGATACGTAATTTGTAAAGCGTCTCCCACTTAAGAGTAAACCACTTGGGAGCCAAAGGGCAAACAGCAGTGACAGTCGCAGCCCAAGCCAAACGTGCTCTGCGGAAATGATTTTGTTGGTCTCCTCAACCGGAGTTGTAGAGGTGTTTTTTTTTTTTCATTGAATGCTTTCATGTCTTACAAAAGTACTTGATTCCAGCAGCCCTTGTTGGGGGTGGTTCACATCTGGCAGCATCCCCACGGTGAATGCACATTTTGCACGAGAGAGCTTGCAGGTATTGGGAACAATATCCTCACTAAACACAGCCTGTGTTTTCCAGCCTAAGTTAGGCTCCCCCCCTGGGTGTTTGTAAGGGAAACCTTTTATTGGGCTCATAGGGAAAATCGGTTGTCTTTCACAGACCAAGATGAAGAGGCGAGCTGTGGGCATCTGGCACTGTGGTTCCTGCATGAAAACGGTCGCTGGTGGTGCCTGGACCTACAAGTGAGTCCGTTTCCTTGTGGTGTTTGAAAGTGTGGACCCGTCAATAGGTCCCCGCTGATCGCAATGGGCTGGTTTTTTAACTGCAAGACTGAGAAAGGATGCTTTTGGTATGTTTTGCCAGGACTCTTGAGTTGTGGTTTGCTTTGAGTTATTTAAAGAATAGAAAGAAAACTGGAGGAAAAAAATCAAATCTGGTTCACATTACTTAAGAACTTTAAAATTCTGAGGGTCATTGTTATGAGCACTATCATATTGTGCCAGGTCCGTTAGTGGGACTATTAAGGTCTCACTTATCTCATTACTGTGTATGGGAACTTGAAGGCCTCTGGACCACCACCCTTTGTGTGGGTTGGCCTTTGTGATCCTGACAAGGGCCAGGTGATATTGCTGAGATTAACTCTGACTTGATTGTGTGGGCTCTTAAAGTTGATTCATTTCTTGGGTGACTCTGAAGGGGTCTAAACTTGGGATTCTTTGTTGACCCTGAAGGCTAGGTGTTCTTTAGCCACTGTATTGACTTGCACTGTCCAATATACTAGCCACCTCTATATACAATGATTTGGCTAGTGTGGTTAAAAATTGAATTTTTAAGTTTAAAACAGAAGCGCTGTAAAATTGGAAAATGTTAAGTATAATGAGTATACCTATATGCACCTAGTTGGGTTTTATGAGGACAGAAGGGAGAGGGGTGTGCTCTTGCTTGTGTTAGTAAAATGAATTAGCATTCAAGTGCCTGTGTTATGGGATTTTTAAAGCTGTCTTTCCAAAATGTAAATTTAGTTTGTTTCTTTTGTCTTTAATCCTCACCTGAGGATACTTCTCCTACTTTCCAGAGTGAAACATCTTGTGAGAGAGACATATCAGTTGGTTGCCTCCTTGCACGGGCCTTGACCAATATTGAACTTGCCACCCTCCAGTCCACTGGCCGAAGCTCTAACCATTGGGAAAAGCAGGGCAAACATTTTCTTGATACCTCTTACTCATTGTGCCATTTTAATGAGTTTAGGTCAGTCTCTTGCAACCATTCAAAAGTGTTCATCTTTGTATGCTCTGTTGCCTGTCTCATTCTGCAAGAATCTAGAGATATGACTCTTGAAGGATGCCATCCATCAAGATTGTACTGTAAAAATGAGGCAGGTCTACTCATTAGCCATTTCACATGTTAACATAGTTCATTATGGTGGAACCAAATTTGTTTTTCTTTCCAGCACCACTTCTGCCGTCACAGTAAAGTCAGCTATCAGAAGACTGAAGGAATTGAAAGATCAGTAGAAGCTCCACAGTTTGAAACATTGCAAGCCTCTAATAAATGGGTTAATTTATATAACAAAATTACTTTGGTTGTTCATTTTATTAATTAGACATTCTGGTTTATATTGTATTAATTTTGCTTTCTCAAAAAAAGGGGCTTGGAAATAAAATCCATCTGATTTTTCAGTGGTCAGTGATATATAACAACATAAGTCTTTTAAGTCACTTAAATTTTTATTTTAAATCTTTCTAAAGGTATGATGGACAGATACTTCTTCCTTGTGTGTTTTGTCTGACCATTGTTTCAGCGTCTTCAGAAAATGGGGAAACAAGTAGAATTTCACAACGAATTTTGCAAAGCATACATACCATTCTTCATTTTTCAGTTTGCACACAAGGAGTCCCAGGAATGAATTATTCAATTTGCTGTAGATGGTCACACTAATAAAGAAAAAGTTGTAAGTTTTTCAAGGTTGTGAATAGTTAAGATTATGATTAACTTTCTTCATCACCTTTATTCATTCCACCTCTTAAATGCTCTGTAAAGCCTATGCACAGGTTTATCCCCTCATTCAGCACTGTCTGGGCATAGACTATCAAACACCCTGTGCCAAGCTTATTAGACCATGAAGAGTAAGAGAAGGCTTGATGTATTGATTGATTTGTTCACTTGTGAGCAATAGTTAATGGGTTAACTTTTTTTTTAATATATTTTATTGATTTTTCACAGAGAGGAAGGGAGAGGGATAGAAAGTCAGAAACATCGATGAGAGAGAGACATCGATCAGCCGCCTCCTGCACACCCCACACTGGAGATGTGCCCGCAAGCAAGGTACATGCCCCTGACCGGAATCGAACCCGGGACCTTTCAGTCCGCAGGCCGACGCTCTATCCACTGAGCCAGACCGACTGGTCTCAGCTGGGTTAACTATTTTGACAAGGATATTGCCGAAATAGGTGGGTCGAATTCTTAGAATCTAAGTAGAGTTGATGTTCCCCAGAAAGCATACGTCGGGTGTTGCTGTCCCTAACCAGATAACCCATTCTCGGTGTCTACTATGTTACCCAGCCACTATAATAGGCCTATGAATAAAATAGTCACAATTGCAGAGATTGAGCCTGTGCATGAGAGAAAAAAAGATGGACCTTGTATCCTGGGTGACCTGGCTTTTGCCTCTGTAGAGTGAAAAACCTCAATGAGAGGCCAGTGGTGAGTTCTGATAGGATACCATTTCCTATAGGTACCATTTAGCAAAGAGATTGCATCAGATGCCTTCTGTCATGCAAAGGAGAGCAGTTTGTCTTAGGGATGGACAATGTCTTGTGAGTGTGGACTGGACTGGAGTATGTTTGCCACTATTGCTACTTAGGGACTTAGAACATGTCTTGCCCAGTCCTGTGCTATCCAATACAGTATAGTCTGACAGAAATGAAGGAATTTCAGCAATTGGCTCCCACACAAAATTTTTTTACCATGTGTGCCCTATTTAGCCATAGCTTGCTTACTAGACTTAATGATTTGCTAAAGATTATCAGATGGGAGCTAACTCACTATTAGGTTGTGTACTATGCTACAACATACATTATATGCCTTATTCCTAACAGTACTTGGTGCTTTCTCCACATAGCCAGGATTTGTGGATTAAATCGAAATGGAAGTTGACTCACCACTGAGAATTATCCCAGTTGACTCATTGAAGGCATTCTTGTTTCCCTTGCTTGTGACCTTGAGTAAGGTGAGTTTGGAGAACTTGGTGTCCAAGGACGCAGTGGTTCTTCAGGGAATACAACCTTGGTTATGTTCAAATTGACACCTTGAGGTCATTTTAGGCTCTTTTTAAATTTTAATTTTATTGATTTGAGAGAAGCATTGACCTTCAGCTCCACCCACCCATGTATTTATTGATTAGCCCCTGCATGTGTCCTGACTAAGGACCAAACTCAAAGCCTTGGGGCATTGAGATGACTCTCCAAACAACTGAGCTACCTGGGCAGAGCCATTTGGGTTCTTTATGCCACTGACCCAACACAGAAAAGAGTCTCCAGACATCACTTTTAGCATCCAGCTCTGCTCCAAGAGGTTCCCTGCCTTATATGGGCTGTATCAATGGTTCCCTTATTCTCTGGCTTCCGGTTAGGTTCCATAATTAGAAGGCACCAGTAGAAAACTTGGCACATGAGAAGGAAGTGGAGTTGTGATGTTTGTTTCCCCTGCTGATCCTTGCAGCCTTGCTGCAGGTAGACTCTTCTGCAGAAGAGGACATCTGTGAGGCAGCTCTTTCCTGTGTCTATAACTACTCTTGAGATTTAGTAACTACTCCCTTTACTCCTGTAGGCCTAGGATGGTAATGACTTCCTGCTGTTACTAATCTTGTCAGACTTCATCTGATATTGATTACCCTTAACTACTTTACCTTAGTCCCTTAATTGAACTTCCTAATTACCCCATTTGAGTGCCCTGTCTGTTTTCTGCCAGGACCTTGAACAAACCAGATGTTTCATAGTTAACCTGTTTTGACATTTCTAAAGCAGAAATCATATTCTGCATATTTTTTCCTATTCTAACTCATCTACTATTCCTTTTCTTTGTGTCCTGTAAGACATTATTTTTGTCTCCCCAATTCTCTTTGTGCAACTTATCTCCATTCTGTTTTGGTTATAGTGGGGTTACCTTCCTTTAGCTTGGACACAAGGATGGTCACGTGATTCAATTGCTGTAACTGGTCAAACAGATTATTCTAGAAATTTATAAATTGGTCAGAGTCACACACAGAGGCAGCTAGTTGAGTCTTAGTAGAAGTACCCTAAGAATCCATGAATATTTTCCTCTTCGCCGTTACCCTGGTTCCTAGATTGAGTATCAGTGACTAGGAAAATAAGATTTAAAAAATTCAGAAGCACAATAAATAATGGGTAGGAATGAATTAAGTATAAGAGACATAGGAGATGCAAAGAAGAGTTCTAATAATGTGTAGGAGGAGAGAGGAGGGATGATAATGGCTCAGTTTTTTCCAAAACCAAAAAAAAAGAGCCACAAATTCAAGAATCCCTGTAAGCCCAAGAATATATTATGAAGACCAAAAGGAGTATCTGAAAAGCAACTGGTAGGAAAACAATGAGCAGCACTAACTTAAGAATAGATTCTACAAAATAATAGGTTTATATCTTTAAAGTCAAGGTTCTTAAAATTCTGTAGTCAGGAAACATTTAACCAATTGAAAGGGAAATAAAAATAAAAAAAAACACAGCATTTATCACCATGTGTGAGCACACTGACCACCCATTGGACAGAAAATAAACAGCCTGAGAAGGAGATGCAGAGATGCAGGAAGGGAGGAAAGTCAACAGCAAGGGGAAATACAGAAGTACATACAAGGGAATATAGACTATAAATAATGGCAATAAATTTTGGGATAATATTAAAATGTATTACGCCCTAGCTAGTTTGGCTCAGTGGATAGAGCGTCAACCTGTGACTGAAGGGTCCCAGGTTCGCTTCCAGTCAAGGGCATATGCCAGGGTTATGGTCTTGATGCCAAGTGGGTAGGCAGGAGGCAGCTAATCAATGATTCTGATCATTGATGTTTCTATCTCTCCCTTTGCCTTCCTCTCTGAAATTAATAAGAAAATATTAAAAATAAAATGTATTACAACAGTATATACAGAGGTGGGCAAAAGTAGCTTTACAGTTGTAATACCAATAAATATGTAATAGCAATAATGTAAGAATAAACACTGTTTCATGTACTCACAACTGTAAGCCTACTTTTGCCCACTCCTGTCAATAAAGATGGTAAATAGTGTTAAAATGTTCTAAGGTTCTTGAGTTGTTCAGGAAGAGGTAAAACTACTAATCAAATATATATTGTAATCTCTGATAGTCATTAGAAGAATAGAAAATAATGTATTAATAGAGTGGTAATAGAATTGAGAAGCACTCAATCAGAAGGTTTGGGAAAAGAACTAGTAGAACAAATAGTACATAGTAACAGTAGATTAAGCATACACTTGAATATATAGATATAGATATATAGATATAGTTAAATAAATGCTTTAATTAAAATGTAGACATAGTCAAATTGGATTACAGACTCAAAATTTAAAGAGTAAAGAAAAACCTGAAGAGTAAGGAATCAGATATCTATATATAAAACCCTAAGCGTTGGTTCCACTGGTTAAACCTTTCACTGGTTGCTATGACGTGCACTGACCACCAGGGGGCAGACGCTCAGTGTGGGAGCTGCCCCCTGGTGGTCAATGCACTCCCACAATGGGAGCGCCGCTCAGCTGACCAACACAGATGCCAGACAAGAGGCAGTGAGCCTACGGAGCGGCGGCGGCAGCGGCAGGCACAGTGGTGCTTGCATGAGAAGAAGTGGCAGGCGATGTTGGACTGACAGTTTGGGCCCAATCCTCACAAGCCATGCCGAGGGACCACACTGGTGCATGAACCCATGCACCAAGCCTCTAGTCCTACATAATAAAAGGCTAACGTGCAAATCAGCCAAAAGGTAGAATGACCAGTCGATATGATGCACACTGATCACCAGGAGGAAGATGCTCAGTGCAGGAGTTGCCCCCAGTGGTCAGTGCGCTCCCACAGGGGAAGCGATGCTCAGCCAGAAGCTGGGCTCAGGGTTGGCGAGCACAGCGGCAGTGGCAGGAGCTTCTCCTGCCTTCGCGGCAGTGCTAAGTATGTCAGACTGATGGCTTAGGCCCACTCCCCCTGGAGAGTGAGCCTAAGCTTGAGTCAGACATCCCCTGAGGGCTCAAGGACTGTGAGAGGGTGCAGGCCAGGCTGAGGGACTCCCTTGAGTGCATGAATTTCATGCATCGGGTCTCTAGTCATAATAATAAAAGGCCAAGAGGCTTCATGACTAAAACGAACAAATGACCAGTCACCAGGAGGAGCATGGAGTACCTCTGGACTCAGTGCCCTGCAGGAGACAGGAGGCAGGGCGCCTTGCACAATTTCGTGCGCTGGGCCCCGTGTGTGTGTGTGTGTGTGTGTGTGTGTGTGTGTGTGTGTATAAAAGGCTAAGTGACCGACTATACATCTGACTGACCGGTCAGTACATATGATGCACACTGCCATTTTAAAAATAAATGTTGACTTGTGCATGCATGATACATATAAAACTTTTCACTGGTGCCAATCGCATGCGATGCCAGAATGTATCTGAAGACCAACTATTGACACAGCTTACCTCTGAAGCTGAAAGAAGGCTGCAGTATTGACAGAAATATGCCTGAAGACCAACTATTGGCACAATGTACCTCTAAAGCCGAAAGAAAGCAATGTCATCCTATATAATAAAGAGCTAATATGCTAATTAGACTGGATGGTGGAACGACCTTCCAGGATGACCTTCTGGAACGAAACGACCTGTGAGTGGGGGTGGGGCTGTGAGGGCAAGGCATCGGAGGCTGTGAAGGCCTACCCTTACATGAATTTCGTGCATCAAGCCTCTAGTTACAGAATATTATTTATTAATTGATTTATATATTATTTTTATATATATTTTACTAATTTTCTTTCATCTCTGACACTTATAAAGGGCAAATAGTGATATTAAAGTATTTTGTATTTTAATTTCATAATGCTATATAATATATATATTATTTTGTTTGACGTACTTTTTTTTCAGTAATGTAGTTAACGCATGAATCTTCTAATTAATTTCCTTTCAATGTCCATGAATCCGGGGACTGGGCTACTAGTAAAAAATAAAACATAAGGATGCAGACACATTAAAAACAAAGACACAGGAAGGTTTAAAGTAAAAGGATGAAAACCATAAAACAAGAGCTGTACTGATATCTGACAAGTGTACTTTAAGGCAGAAAGCATTGTTAGACAAAGAGGGATAGGACAGTTACATTGTTAAACACATAGGGAAAATGTATACATGGATTTTCAGCATTTTTGAGCCATTGTGGAAGATATGAAGCACTAGTTAAGTAGGCAATGATGGCTCTGAAGATGTTCTTGAGGAGCAAATTGAAGAACTCATTGAAAAATGTATAGAAACACTGATTAGAGAAAATCAAGGAGAACTGATAAATTCTACAAAGTGAGTGTGAGGTCCAAGAAGATCCAGCCAACTGCAATGATAAGCTGGAAAATGTGAATTCGTTAATTTTTAAAGTAATAGATATTTCTCTGAAGCAAAATTTTAAAGAAATGTTTTAGCAGCTCAAGATATAATAGTAATGCTAATCATTTTTTAAAAACTAATCTTTCAAGCTGAACTGGAGCCACCTTCTTGTCTGTGGTTTGCTCTCTGTACTGAAGCCTGCCATACTGTTTTGTGTCCTGGATTGACATTAAACATGGATATATCCTGCCCTAGCCAGTTTAGTTCAGTGGATAGAATGACAGCCTGCAGACAAAAGGGTCCTGGTTCAATTCCAGTCAAGGGCACATATCTTGGTTGCAGGCTCCTCCCTGGCCAGGGCCCTGGTCAAGGCTCATGCAGGAGGCAAACAATTGATGTGTTTCTCTCACATCGATGTTTCTCTGTCTTTCTCTCTTCCACACTCCCTAAAAATCAATGGAAAAAATATCCTTGGGTGAGGATTAACAACAACAGCAAAAACAGGGGAAAATAAAAATCCTTGTGTATGTCACTATAGAGTATTCATTACTGATTTTGTGTACTGATTTTGGAAACAACCTTCATAGGTTGCTACAATATAGTCACGAGTTCTCTAGATATTTTTGAAGGTTTACATAGTGCACTTTGGCATTGGAATCCAATGGATATACATATATTCTTTGGAAAACTAGGCTGTAAATCAGGAAGTACTTACCATTCCTTCAACAAAGCAGAGAAGTTGGTCAATATGTACTGGCTGCAGGCATCATATATAACGCTAGGGGGTGATACAATATAACTAGAAAAAAGGAGCACAGCCTAACAATGAAGTGTAAGGTCAAGTTTCTGTCATAATGTGACCACACAGACTATGGTAAAGAAAAAAGAAGGCCAAAATGAGTTCAATTTAGGACAGACAACCTACTAATATGTAATTAAAATGAACGTGGGTGTATTTTCTGCTAGTTTGAAGAGAAAACTTGAATTTAGTATTTTCATTTTAATAATATTAAAAACTATTTTTGCCAGTTGTAAAAAGAAAACTCTTCAGCAGTATTAATACATCATTAAAATATAGGATATCCCCCTCCCCCCCAAAATGTATTCATACTATGGTGGTTATTAATTCCAATGGGTTAAACCTGAAAAGAAAGAAACATCACTTGAGCTATCAACTGTTAAGTGTGTATACATTTTTGGGAGGGGGAAACCTATACATTTAATTGAATAAAATTTTATTGATCAAGAGCTTTTCAAATTAGGGTTTACAGGTCTCTGATCACATATTCAGACCTTTTTTTCTCTTTGAAAAGGTCAGTATAGGAAGAAAGTATTAAATACACCATCAAAACACTTGGCTTTGTAATTAAATAACTAGAGCAATGAAGACATGAACCAACGAGGGGTGCTAAATGAGAGTGTGATCCCTTAAAATAAGTAAAAAACTTACTTTCATGCAGGGAGACACCCTAATGGTGCTACCCATGGGCAGAGCCAATGGGATGCTCAGTGGTAGTATAAGTTGGAAGGTAGCCAGGAGGAGAGGGTTCCTTTCTGTTTGGAGGGAGCTGTCTGTGTGTGTTGTGTGTGTGCATGTATGCACATGAAATGGTGAAATTTGTGCCCTAGCTGGTTTGGCTCAGTAGATAAAGTGTTGGTCTGTGGACTGAAGGGTCCCAGGTTCGATTCTGACCAAAGGCACATGCCTGGGTTGTGGGCACAATCCCCAGTGGGGGACATGCTGGAGGCAGCCGACTGATGATTCTCATCATTGATGTCTGTCTCTCTCTCTCCCTCACCCTTCCTCTCTGAAATCAATAAAGAAATATATATATATTTTAAAAGAAATGGTGCAATTTGTTAAGACTCAAAGGCCAGTATTACAGGGGTGAAATGTGGATCTTAACTTATCTTTCCTAATGTTCTTTCTTCTAATTTTTTTTCCTCTCCCAAGCAACTATGTAACTGATCAACGTAAGACTGTCCTGCTCATAAATTTCCCTGCATTAGTTTCTAAGTTGTCATTAGCAGTTGGAGGCTTCATTGGTAAACCTAACGCATGCACCTTGCTTTGAGCCTGGCAATATTCTAAGGGCTTGACCTATATAAACTCATTTAATCCTCATGACAGCCCTGCACTGGGTACCTGTGGAACCATGTTTTGTTATCTTTTAACAAGGCTCCTCATGACTGCTCCTGCTTCCCTTTCCAACCTTCTCTAGTGCCGTGTCCTGTTCCCATGCTGAACTTTCGGTTACTTGAATGCACCATGCTTTAAGATCAAAGCTAGTATTGGTGGTAAAGAAGTTATATGTTATGTATTGGTTTTAAAGAAGTTAAATGGTATGTGTACCATCACACATTTCAGAGAGGGATAATAATGTGGTAAAGGATGAGCTTTGGAGGCATAATTATATCACTCAGCTTCCATTCTGTCATTTACTGACTTCAGAGAATGTTCATTTGCTTTTTACAGTTAGAGAAGGAGGTTCTCTGAGAGGCATATTGTGAAGGGTTTTGATGGTGGGAGTGCCATCCTAGTCAAGATACAAAGACAAATAAATAGAGTAAAACAATAGAATGAGAAGGAAAAAATGTTTTCAGGGCATCATGGGAACAAGTACAAACAGGACCCCATTGATTAAATTAGGGTAAGTGCCATTCTGCCTAAGTAATCTGGGCATATTTTCTATAGGGAAGATGAGTGCAGAAAATGTACAGCAGGGGGAGCCCTTGATAAGTTTTGCTTCTCAAGTCTGTACTCAAAAGAATGAGAAAGTGTCCCTTTCCTCATGCTTCCCAACACCAGCTCATTTCCCTCTCTACTAGTATTCTCATCTTTATTCATCTCGTTTATGATTATGTCACTTCCCTAAAGAAGCACCTCTGACATGCTAGCAGTTGTGCCTCTTCTTACAAGTCCCCGTGAGGCTGTTGCTTTATTCTTCAGTAGATCAGGAAACCATGCCTAAGTGGAATTGAATAACTGCCCCCGTTCAGTTATACAGCTGATAAACAGCTCATTCAGGATTCCAGATCTTAGGCTCTGGGATTCAAAAGGGCAGGCCTGTCAATCCAAAGTCACTTCTCTGTGTCCCTGGGCCTGTATTCCTCCTCTACAAATGCAATCCTGGGGACAAATGGAATTAAAAAGATCTCTCAGAGTAGCTCAGTTGGTTCATTTTAGGAGGGGCAATTTAAAAACAATGCTTTAACTCAAAGGAGGTGCCTATACCCAGCAAGCCAGTAGGAAAGAAATGTAAGGGCTGGTGGCAATGATAGTACCAGGGGTATGGATTTAAGTTTTAAAATCCACCCCCCTTAATTTCCATTTCCCTCCCCTCTCTCTTATAAACAATTGATATTATCTTGGTTTATATCCAAAGCTTTGCACATGTAGCTTCAAAATCCTTCCCTGACTACCCCCATCGCACTTTCCTTGAACTGTACTATGGCAGCCACTTGTGTCAGTACTCAAATTCCCTCCTATGAGTGAGGCTGGGTCAGCACATTTGTGGACCCTTTCCCCCTCCCCCAAACCAAAGAGCTCTAACTTCACATCTTTAGTTGCTACAAAATAAAGACTCCCTATAATCCTGGTTTGGTGGTGATGCACTCTCTTAGCTTTTTCTTATCTGTGAAGCTCTTTATCTGCCCTTCAATTCTGAATGATAGCTTTGCTGGGTAAAGTAATCTTGATTGTAGGTTCTTGTTATTCATCACTTTGAATATTTCTTGCCACTCCCATCTGGCCTACATAGTTTCTGTTGAGAAATCAGCTGACAGTCGCATGGGTGTTTCCTTGTAGGTAATTAACTGTTTTTCTCTTGCTGCTTTTAATAATCTCTTTGTCTTTTGCTCTTGGCATTTTAATTATGATGTGTCTTAGTGTGGTTTTCTTTGGATTCCTTTAGATTGATGTTCTGTGTGCTTCCTGGAGTTTTAAGTTTATTTCTTTCACCAGGTGGGGGGATTTTCCTGTCATTACTCCTTCAAATAGTTTTTCAGTGTCTTGCTCTCTTTCTTCTTTTGGCACCCCCATAATTCTGATGTTGATACACTTGAAGTTGTCCCAGAGACTCCTTATACTACCTTCTTATTTTTGGATTATTTTTTCTTTTTGCTTTTCCGGTGGAGTGTTTTTTGCTTCTTTGTATTTCAAATCTTTGACTTGATTCTTGCAGTCATCTAGTCTGCTGTTAGATCTCTGTATAGTATTTTTTATTTCAGTCAGTGTATGCTTAATTTATAGTTGGTTCTTTTTCATATCCTCGAGGGTCTTGCTAACTTTATTGGCCTTTTCTAGAAAATTTTTGAGAAACCTTATAACCCTGGTTTTGAACTCTATGTCCAATCATTTGCTTTCCTCCACTTATTTCATTTCTGATCTGTTTCTTTGTCTCTGCATTTTGGCTGCTTCCATGAGTTGAGAGTGGCTTTGTGTATAGGTGTCCTATAGGGCCCAGTGCCTCAGCCTCAGCCTCTCCAGTTACCTGAGGTGGATACTTTTGGTGCATCCCTTTGTGGGCTGTGTGCACAGTTTTGTTGTAGTTAAGCCTTGACAGTTGTTGACCTCCAGGCCAATTGGCTGTGAGGATCAGCTGTGTCTACACTGGGAGAACTGTGCTGGAGACACCCTTATGTGAGAAGACTTGCAAAAGCCTCTGTGCTCAGCTTGAATGGAGCGGAGTCTCAGGGTGGAGCAGACAGCATTGTTTCCCATCAGCCCTGCCCTAATAGACTCCTGTGTCTCAGTGTCCCATTGTAATCGCTGCAAGCACCTCTGAGAGAAAGCCACCTTTGAGTTCTGCCCACTGCCAGACAGTTCAGTTTCTCCCCAGTGAGTCTGGGTCCCCAGAGTCTAGCCTAGAATTGGAGTTCAGTGCAGATGGAAGCTTTTGTCTCCCACTTGCTTGAGAAAGCCAGCCACATACTCAGTTGCCAGTCCTCTCTGCACTCATCTCAGTACCTCTGCCTCCTGCAGCTCCTCTGAGTCTCATGAGGTGTGCTTTTCTCATTCCTGACAGTCCAGTTTCTCCCCAATGAGTCTGGATCCCTAGAGTCTTGCCTAGAACTGGAGTTCAGTGCAGTCGGGAGCTTTTGTCTCCTTCCCACTTGAGAAAGCCAGCTACACATTCGGTTGTCAGTCCTCTCTGTGTGCACGTCTCAGTACCTCTGCCTCCTGCAGCTCCTCTGAGTCTCAGTGTGCTTTTCTTTTTCCTTCTAGTTGTAGAATTTCCACTCAGCCAGTTTTCCTGTGGTTCTGGATGATGGCTGTTTTATCTTTTAGTTGTAGTTTTGGTATTGTTGTACAAGGCAGCAGTTTAGGTGTTTACCTATGTCGCCATCTTGTTTTCTCCTCTCTTTCCCTCACTTTAAATGCATGGAAACTAGGGCCCACAGAGTTATTTTTAAGAAATCTATTTTCTTAAAATCACAAAACCAACCTGGTTGTGTGTGAACATTTTCACTGATTACAAATTTGGGACATATGGGCATTTGGACACAATCTAGGAAAGGTCAGGTTATGCCACAGTAACAACTCCTAACTGGCTGGGTTACAGCAGAAATGGTTACTTGTTGCCCCCACTCTGTTCACTATGGGTCAGCATGGATCTCTATTCCTCTTATTATTGTCCTTTTTCTGGGACCTGGGCATTTGAAACACAAATTGATTCTCACAGCATCCATCTAAAAGTGTCTCTGATCACTTCTGCCCACATTTCTTGACTACCGTGAGCCACATGGCCATATTAGGAGTTTAACAATGTGGGTAACATGATCCCCCTACAGGAGGTAAACAGATATTGGTGAAGAATTATACAATTGATGACAATATGCTATGTAAACAAAGATAATCTTAGTGTGAGTGACATAAGCCAATTGAAACACCTGCTCTAAGATGTCAAAATTGGTATATATATATAAAAAAAGAGATGCTTCCACAGCATTAAAAGGAACATCTATGGATGCCTACTCCTTGAAATAATTTCTCAAAACCCCTAAGCCATGGACAAGGTCAAAATCTCCATTCCTTGAGATACAACCACGCACAGTTATGTGGCTCACCCTAGGATGAGAGGCTCTTAGTACTGGAACATCACAGAGGGTCACTGCCCTCTCCTATCTCATTGTATTCCCTTTTTGGTTTGTTTCCTTAACCGCTACTGATTTAGTGCAGATCACTGGTCTAGATGGTGGGAAGAGAAGTGGACACAGATCTTGTCCTCAAAGAATAGGGGAAGCTTCCTACTAGTGGGAAAAGACTAGCAGTAAAGTCAGCAAGTAGAATAATATAAAGTCTGGGAGCTAAGGGCCCACAAAGGAGGGTCATGTAATCTAGCCTGGCAGTGACAGAAAAGTCCACATGAGAAAGCTGATGGTGCTGGAATCTCATTCTAAAGGAGGGGTGGGAATTATGCAATTTGTTTGAAGTTGTGAAATTATATTGAGGATAACACATATGTCCTTTAAGAAGCAAGTGTTCAGATTCCTAATATTTCTCATTTATTAGCAAGCATCTTTTTAAATATATACATATATATATTTATTTTTATTATATATATTTATATATTTTATATATATATTGATTTTAGGGAGAGGAAGAGAGAGATAGAAACATCAATGACGAGAATCATTGATTGGCTGCCCCCTGCACACCCCCTCCTGGGACCCCAGCCTGCAACCTGGGCATATGCTCTTGACCGGAATAGAACCTGGGACTCTTCAATCCACAGGCCGATTCTCTATCCACTGAACCAAACTGGCTAGAGCTAACAAGCATCTTTTTTGAGTATTGAATATTGGTGCTATATCAGACAGTTAAATGATACTTTGTGTGCAATAGCTAATTAGGGACTTAACTAACCTGAAGCCAAGGTTCTGAAAGAATGGGTCTGGGGTCATGTATAGGTGCAGACTTGTGGGGCTCACCCCAGAGTCTCTAGGTGTAGAACCCAGAAATTGGCATTTTAAACAAATGCCTGCCATAATTTTGTTACATTCAAAATTTGAGGATTATTGCATAAAAGGCAGTAATAATATTAATACATATGGAAAGGACCCATGGAAAAATGGGATGAATATGTTAAACAAAGAAGTACATTAGAGTAAAAAATATTTGTGTTACCTGTGAGTCAGGGGCCAATGCCCTTTGGAGTGCGGTGCAAAGTTTGGGAAAGTTGGCATTTATGAGTCCAGGCTGCTGTTGACTTCAGTCCAAGTTCTGTGTCCACTGTGCTCTTATGCTAACAAGGTTGTTGTCTTTTTATTTTTTTTATTTGTGTTGCCTTTTATCTCTTCTAATAAAACAATTTAATGGTAGAATCTGATACTCACTTTATATGCAACAAACAGCTAATTAAGGTAAAGTGATTAGTGAATGAGGAATAATGACATCTCTCTGTTGGCTTAGAATTGACAAGGAATTTAAGAGTGTTTTATCTTCAGCCAATACTGTGGAGGTAAGTCTCATATGGGCCTCATTTTGCAGTTGAGGAAACTGAGTTTGGGAAGGAGGAGCAATCTTCCCAAGGTCATATAAGGTAGTTGGTAAGTTAGCTGTGCTGAAAAATTATGGATTTCTTTGAGAATTTAGTCTTTGGTATTATTTATTTAAAATAAGCACTGGTTTGGTCTGGAAGTTGTGGAACCACAACAGAGAATCACTAATCTGTCCTGGCAGTGTCAGAAAAGTCCACATGGGAAAGCTGATGGTGCTGAAATCTCATTCTTAAGAAGGGGTGGGAATTATGCAATTGGTTGAAGTTGTGAAATTATACTGAGCAAGCATAGGAATTAAGTGGAAAATGGATTCAATCAATGAATAACGCATTGACACTTGTGCATACCAAGGACTGGTCAGTGAGTGTGTCTTCTGCACATGCTCTCTGAGGTGTAGGAGTGAGCGTGTCACACAGCAGTCCCTTTGCTTCCACATCCTGTACATCAGATAGTTGGCCTTGCCTAGCAGAACTGCCTTGGGCCCCCTAAAGTAAAGAGAAATTGTGACTCTAGGACAAAGAAGCTTTTCATCCTGGCCATCTGGCCGCTTTTCCAGACTGGTCTCACCTTCATCTGTATGTTTGTTCACTCCCTCCTCCTCCCTCCCCCGTCCCCCGTCCCCCACCCCCAATGGTCTCCCTTCCCCACTCCCACCCTCAAATAGAAATGAAAATGAAGCAGCAAGAGAGCTGTGTGCTCTGTAATGGAAAACAAAGGCTCTGTTGGCAATTGCTTCTGCCTGGATCAGCCTTCAAGAAGCACCACCCTCGCCTATTTGTTTTACTTCATAGTAATTCTTTTTGGGAAGGGGTTTTGCACCAGCCTTGATGACTCACGAAGTTGCCAGAAGGGTTGATGGGAGGCGCCAAAAGAGGGAGGGGCAGCCCCTGCACAGCAGGTTATTTCAGGAACGGTGTTGGAGGGGAAATGTGTGTGTGTGGGGGGGGGGAGAGGGAGTGGAAGGGGAGACAGAGAAAAACTCCTGGCTTCCAACAGCAGCATCTGTGGCATGAGAATGGGCAGGAGACCCGCTCTGTTTGACCTCCCTCCCCCGTCCCCCCGTCCCCCACCCCCAATGGTCTCCCTTCCCCACTCCCACCCTCAAATAGAAATGAAAATGAAGCAGCAAGAGAGCTGTGTGCTCTGTAATGGAAAACAAAGGCTCTGTTGGCAATTGCTTCTGCCTGGATCAGCCTTCAAGAAGCACCACCCTCGCCTATTTGTTTTACTTCATAGTAATTCTTTTTGGGAAGGGGTTTTGCACCAGCCTTGATGACTCACGAAGTTGCCAGAAGGGTTGATGGGAGGCGCCAAAAGAGGGAGGGGCAGCCCCTGCACAGCAGGTTATTTCAGGAACGGTGTTGGAGGGGAAATGTAGGGGGAGGGGGGGAGGAAGAGGGGGTGGAGAGGTAGGGGAGACAGATCAGAACTCCTGGCTTCCAACAGCAGCATCTGTGGCATGAGAATGGGCAGGAGACCCGCTCTGTTTGACTGGCAATGAGGAACACACCGCCGATCCCTTAGGACAGGTGCTCAGAGAGTGAATTGGTTTGAGAAGTAGTGGAGGTGAGCTCCTACCTCTGTTGTCTCTAGCTCACTGGTCTCATTACTCTGAGCTTAGCAGGCATTAGGAAACTGTTAAGTCCCCAAAAAGAAGATGCCAAAAGGAAATTGCAAGATCAAAATTAAAGTATGTTTAATTAAACTTCTTATGTCACCTTCATTAATTATGAAATCAAGCAATGAAAAATTTCCCATAAAACAACTTTAGTTGAGGTTTTTATATTTTGCAGGAATTTTAGGGAACACAGTTATTAAAAATATCAGGGAACCATAAGCAACCATAAATTTAATAAGTTACTGATAGTCAAACCTCTTCAAAAGCAAATTTAGAAATCTGCTTCTGAGATATGTGAACACAATTCATTTAATGTGGGTGCATTTGAGCCTGCTTGGTTGCTGTAGAGCCTCCAAAAGAACAGGTTCCCGGTCCTAGGAAGCACTTGTGGTGAACACACAATACAATATACAGATGAGCCGAAACCGGTTTGGCTCAGTGGATAGAGCGTTGGCCTGCAGACTGAAAGGTCCCAGGTTCGATTCCGGTCAAGGGCATGTATCTTGGTTGCAGGTACATCCCCAGTAGGGGACGTGCAGGAGGCGGCTGATCGATGTCTCTCTCTCATCGATGTTTCTAACTTTCTATCCCTCTCCCTTCCTCTCTGTGAAAAATCAGTAAAATATATTAACACACACACACACACACACACACACACACACACAAAACAACAACAACAACAACAAAAAAAAAACAACAATATACAGATGATGTGTTACAGAATTGCACACCTGAAACCTATTAATTTTATTAACCAAGTAGAGGCCCAATGCACAAAATTCATGCAAGACTAGGCCTTCCTTCACCCAGCTACCAGCACCTGCTTCCCTCTGGCACTTGGGACCCAGGCTTCCCTCACAGCCCCAGCTTAGTAGGGAAGGTTGTCCAGAAGGATGTCTGGAAGGATGTTCCATCTAATTAGCATATTATCCTTTTATTATTATACATGTCACCTCCAGTAAATTCAATTAAAAAACAAAAATACCACAAATTTTACTCAGTATTGTGGAGCCTGGAGCAGGGCATTTCCTGAGGTAGGGAGCATGCCTGTGCTGGTTCAACATTCCAAAGGAATACGATCATCACACAGCAAAGGATTTTTAATGGGATTTTAGGCCATAATGAAGTAGCCATAAGAGTGGAGCTGTTTGCCTCAAAGGTTGAGCAGCTGAGGGGCAGTAGGAACAATAATCCTCTTGATTTCATTAGTAAAATAACTAAGGCTTAGAGAGTTAAATAACAAGTAAATGATAGAGCCGAGAGTGAAACCCAGGGGGTCTGGATTTTAGACATCATATTCATATATATATTTCAAATTCTTACACATGTTACTCTTTTTTCTCCCCATGGCTCCCCTCCACCAGGTCCGCGCTTATGCCTGCCACTGTCCTCATTAATAGATGTACAATTTTTGTCCAGTCTCTTCTCGCACCCCTCACACCCCTTTCCCCAAAGAATAGTCAGTCCACTCCCTTTCTATGCATCTAATTCTATTATATTCACTAGTTTATTCTGTTCATCTGATTTTTTATTGACTTGATTTTTAGATTCACTTGTTGATAGATATGTAATTGTCATTGTGTTCAAAATTTTTATCTTTACCTTTTTCTTCTTCTTTTTCCTCTTAAAGAATGCCCTTCAGCATTTCATATAATCCTGGTTTGGTGGTGAACTCCTTTAGATTTTTCTTGTCAGTGAAGCTCTTATCTGACCTTCAATTCTAAATTATAGCTTTGCTGGGTAGAGTAATCTTGGTTATAGGTTCTTGCTGTTCATCACTTTGAATATTTCTTGCTACTCCCTTCTGGCCTGTATAGTTTCTGTTGAGAAATCAGTTGACAATCATATGGGTACTCCCTTATAGGTAACTAACTGTTTTTCTCTTACTGCTTTCAAAATTCTCTCTTTATCTTTTGCTCTTGGCATTTTAATTATGATGTGTCTTGGTGTGGTCTTCTTTGGGTTCCTTTTGTTTGGGGTTCTGTGTGCTTCCTGGACTTGTAAGTCTATTTCTTTCACCAGGTAGGAGAATTTTTCTGTCATTATTTCTCCTAATAAGTTTTCTTCTGGCACTCCCATAATTCAGATGTTGGTACACTTGAAGCTGTCCCAGAGGCTCCTTACACTGTCTTCATATTTTTGGATTATTTTTTATTTTTGCTTTTCTGGTTGGGTGTTTTTTGCTTACTCATATTTCAAATCTTTGATTTCATTCTTGGGATCCTCTAGTCTACTGTTGAATTTCTATATATTATTCTTTATTTCAGACATTATATGCTTAATTTTTGACTGGACCTTTTTCATTTTTTTGGCATTCTCATTAAGATCCTTGAAGGTCTCACTAAGTTTCTCATAGGTTTCTAGAAGATTCTTGAGGAAGCTTGTAACTGTGGTTTTGAACTCTATATACAGTATTTTGCTTTCCTCCACTTCTTTCATTCATGACATGTTTCTTTGTCTCCACATTTTAGCTTCTTCTCTGTGTTGATGGAGTGGCTTTGTATGGTAGGTGTCCTACAGGGCCCAGTGGCTCAGCCTCCCCAATCACCTGAGGTGAACACTCTTGGTGCACCCCTTTGTGGGCTGTGTGCACAGTCTTGTTGTAATTAAGCCTTAGTTGTTGTTGGTATCACTGGGAGGAATTGACCTCCAGGCCAATTGGCTGTGAGGACCTGCTGTGTCTATAATGGAAGAACTGCTGTGCTGGAGACACCCATGTAGGGCAGGACTTGCATCAGTGGGGCTTTCGTGCTCATTGAGTCTGCCTCTTGAGTGTGTCACTTGTGGGCGTTAGGACTTGAAACCTGGTATTGTCTCACACTGACCACTAGGTACATTGGCTCCTGGATTTCCAAGGAGGTGCAAAGTCAGCTACTGCCTGAGGCCCCCCAGCAGGAGCTACAGGGATATCTGCAGATTTCTACTCTTTGTTTGGGGTTTGAAAGTTTTGGAACTCTCAGATGCAGCTGTAGTTTGTTAGGTTAGGCTGCAAAAGGACAGGCCATTCATATGTAAAAACCACTCTGCACAGCTTGGGTGGGGTTGTAAATTGGGTGGGACTGTAAATTGGGGGGGGCTGTAAATTGGGTGGGGTGGGATCTCAGGGAATCACCAGGGATGAGCAAACAGTGATGGCTGCCAGTCAGCAATTCCCGTGTCCCGCACCCCCGTGCAGTAACAATAATCCCTGAGAGCCCTTCTGTAAGAAAGTCACCCTCGCTTTCTGACCCAATGCCAGACAGTCCAGTTTCTCCCCATAGGAGTCTGGGTCCCCAAAGTCTCACTGGAAACTAGAATTTAGAGCAGTCAGGAGCTTGTATCTCCCTTATGATTGAAAAAAAAAAACACAGCACACCCAGTTGCCAGTCCTATTCGCGTGCCTGTGTACCTCTGCTCTTCCGAGCTTCTGCACCTCCTACCCAGTCTCAATGCACTTTTTTCTTTTCTTCTAGTTGTAGAACTTCTACTCAGCCAGCTTTCCCATGGTTCTGGATGATAGTTGTTTTGTCTTTTAGTTGTAGTTTGTGGTTGTGGGAAGCAGCACGTACAGGTGTTTACCTTATGCCACCGTCTTGGTTTCTCAGACATCATATTCTTAACCTCTAGGTTATCATGCCCTGGAGCTAGAAAGTATCTGCCACTCTTTTTTTTAAAAAGCACTTATTTAGCACCGTGATAGGTACTGGGATGAACAAGAATACAAGATCATGCCCTGAAAAGAGTCCAACAAGGATACAAACAAGCATGTAGGTCATTGCACTACAGTGGGGTTAAAAAAAAGATTTTTCCTCTCTAAGGAATTTGTGTTAAAATCCCCATCCTGCACCTATGCAGGCACCCAAATGCACTTTGGGCGAGCCTAGGGGATTTGTTGTTTTTTTAAGATGCACAGATTTTAGAACCAGTGAGACCTGCATTGAAAGCCTACCTTCACCTCTTAACAGTCTTTTGATCTCAAGCAACCTTGGAGTCTCTGTTTCCATATTCGTAAATGGGTTTAAGGATGCCTGGGACACAGGAAGTGTTGTAGCTTCAATAAAAGCATGGCTGACTCGGCCTGTGTTGCTCAGTGGTTGAGTATCGACCTATAAACCAGGAGGTCTTTGTTTGATTCCCAGTCAGCACACATATCTGGGTTGTGGGCTCGATTCCCAGTGTGGGATGTGCAGGAGGTAGCCAATTAATGATTCTCTTTCATCACTGATGTATCTATCTCTCTCTCCCTCTCCCTTACTCTCTGAAATCAATAAAAAATATATTTAAAAAATTAGAAGCATGGCTGCAAACACACTAGGAGTATGCCCAATAGACAGCCAGCACTCAGCATTGTCCAAGGAATCTGCATTGGCTGAGATGGTTCTGTAGCTTGCCATCTGGTACAGCTTGTATCCTGAGACACACTGAAAGCTCTGCTGTTACTTTTACTTCCTTTATATTTCTACAGAGCTGGACACACAACTAGTGCTCAAAAATTTTTGCTGAATGAAGGAATGCCACAAAGAGCAAGATCTGTTCTTTGGAACTCACCCCACAGGCAGGGTGAAGGCTGCTGTAGAAACCTGGAGTATGTATGCAACCTGTGGGGGAGGCCTACTTTCTGCAGGAGCCTGAGCAGGTGAAGGCTAGAACAGCCACGCCAGCCTCTCATTCCACACATCAGGAGCTGAGGCTGGGACAAGGAGAGAATTGCCTGAGGCCCTCTGCTGCCACCTCCCTTCCCCAGAGCTCTGCAGGCTGCCAGGTGGAGGCTGGACAAAGCCTCCTGGGGCTCGAGGCCCTTACACTTTCATCAGTCCCAGCCTGCCTGTCCCTGTCAGGGGCCCGGGCACGTTCACAGCTGAACAAGATGGGGCAGGAAACCATGAATCAAGGGATAAAGGTGTTAAAGCAGTCGAGCTGACTTCTGGGTCTAAATTCTTTGCCTCTCCTTCTAGGCATGCTCTGGCCTGTCCCTGCCGGCAGAATCTGGAGGCTGCCCTTAGTTCTGCCTTGTAAATCTCTGTTGGAGCTGGTGACAGCTATAACTACCCAGGCTGGCTCAGGTGAAGGAGAAGTTGGAATCTGACTGAGGTCAAGGCTGCAAGGATGGGACAGCACCCTTTGTAGCAGAACT
Source organism: Lasiurus cinereus (assembly GCA_011751065.1). Classification (NCBI taxonomy): domain Eukaryota; kingdom Metazoa; phylum Chordata; class Mammalia; order Chiroptera; family Vespertilionidae; genus Lasiurus; species Lasiurus cinereus. Next base: position 13,938,013 of record JAAGEH010000022.1, read on the forward strand.
TCTAAAAGTGTAAAAACCCTTCTTAACTTGATAACCTTACAAAAATCCATGTTGGGAAGGAGTTTTAGACACCTGGACTGGGGGCATGGATTTGGGAGTCAAGCCTTCTCGGGGTCAGACCCCAGCTCATTTGCTGTCTGACCTTTGTCAGGTGACGTAACCTCTCTGAGCCTCCATATCTGAGTCCCCAAATAGTCATAATGATGTCTAGCTCATGGGATTTTAATAAACATTAAGTGAGTTGAGAGTACACAGACCCTGACCTGTACTGTGCAAGCCACATCTTGCATGGTTTAGGGTTCGGGATCTGGAGAAGGGTCGTGCGCAAATGATAGAGATGAGATAAGAAATAATAATTTGGAAATATCAGGTTCCAGGTGGGAAAGCCCAATGCAAGAGAAAGGATTTCCACTGGTGCTCAGACCTTGCCAACCTTTTATTCAATTTTGGATACACATCTAGCCCTTAGGCAGGTAATTTCAGTAACAGACAAACTATCCTAAAATTCAGTAAATATTAGAAATATTTACTCTGAGACTATTTAGTCAGGAAATTGCTTGCACCACCATTGTCTGGACTAAACAATCGGTGCATATTCTGGACCTTTCCAGGGGCTCAAGGTTCACCAGATTTTTGAGCTCCTTGTTTACACTTCTCTGATAGTGAAGACAATGGGTGGCTTCCCACACTGGACTATCTGTCATTCTTAGCAGTAGAGGGGTTATTACTCTTGCTTTATCATCCAGAAGAAAACTAGCAATGGGAGCTGAGAGTGATCTCACTCCCCTTTTCCACTCAGAGCCTCAGAGGCCTATTTAGAAGAGACAGTCACGTAGGCTTTTTACAAGAGCTGACCCCTTGCTCTTGGCTCCAGGGAAACTCATCCTGTTTGTGTCCAGGTCAATAGAACACTCTTGCACGAGACTTTGAGTGGGGAGACGACAGACCTCCCAATTCCTGACAAGGTAGGTATCTCCTGAGGAGGAGAGATCTGATGCAAAACCAGCACCATAAACCCAAAGAACATGTGGAATAAGACCTCCTAGGAAGGCCATCCTGTCTGCCATTTACTGAGCGCCAGGCCCTGTGCTGAATGTTCATATGTTAATCTTATATACACAAACCCACAGAGAGGCTTGTTATCTTCCCATTGAACATGTTGGGGGAAAGGAGACAGGGAGGCTGGGCACACATTCAGGTCTGGCTCATGTGGGAACAGGACTTCCTGTCAGGCCTGGTGCATCTCTGTAGCCCGGTATGTGGTTTTTGGCTATGAGGGTTGGGGGCACTTCACACAGAGGGCAGCTTTTGAGCTACTTACCTGAAGCAGATGTAGATGGGGAAATAGGGGTGAGAGTGGGAGGATTCATACAAGGGGAGTGAATGGAGCAAGTGTCCCTGGGGGGGGGGGGAATTTGGAATGCTCTAGGCTTATTTGGGGAATCAGTAAGTGGCCCCTTCTGCCCAAGGAGGATGTGTTCTATGATCTCTCTAGGGCTGGGACAGAGGCAAGGCCTGATGACTTCACTGCCCTGAAAGAAATAGGGACTTCCTTGCAGCAAAGAAAGAGCTCATTGGGAAGCAAACTGCCATGCAGTGCATTTAATTCTTAAGACTTGTTTTTCATCCATCCATAATTCCTCTCCCGGCTTCCAGATGTGTCTTTCCTTACACTGGAGACAATGTCAGGCATGGAGTAGGGTGTCAGCTGGCTCTGGGTGATGCTGGGTTGGTTGACTCCCCTCACTTGTCTCAGTCCCCTCAAACATAATGTTAGGGGTTAGGTGATCTCTGGGTCATTTCTAGTTCTAGCCTTCCAGGTTATGGCATGCTACTCCTGTTTTAGTAAGGAGGCACTTTCCCTCCAGTGCAGGGCAGGTGAGGCACTTGAATAACCCTGGATGAGTGACTGGGAAGTGTGGGGCGGCACTAGAGCTTCCAGCTTTCAAGTTGTCAATGTGCTATTTAGATAACCCATCTCTTACTCAAAATCATGGCAGTCCACATTCTTTGTTCATCCATCCACCAACACACCAACTTTTTAATCAGTTCATTATTTATTCACGCCTATCCACTGGAGCGAGGCTGCCCGGGTTGACTCCCAAGCCTACCAGCTCTGTGACCATGGCATGTTATCAAGTAACCTGTGCCTTAGTATTATTCTGCATGGAGATGGTAATGAAATTTATCTCACATGGTTGTGAAAGATTAAATTGGTTGGATATATAAAATGCTTAGATAAGGGTGTCTCCAGCACAGAAGTTTTCCTAGCATAGACACAGCTGATCCTCACAGCCAATTGGCTTAGAGATCAATTCTTCCCAGTGATACCAACAACAATCAAGACTTAACTACAACAAGGCTGTGCACACAGTCCACAAAGAGGTGCACCAAAAGTGTCTACCTCAGGTAACTTGGGAGACTGAGCCACTGGGCCTTATAGGACACATACCACACAAAGCTATTCTACCAACTCAGGGAAGCAGCGAAAATGTGGAGACAAGGAAACAGATCACAAATGAAAGGAATGGAGGAAAGCAAACGACTGGATATAGAGTTTAAAACCACGGGATATGAGGTTTTTCAATAATTTCCTAGAAAAGGCCGATAAATTTAATGAGACCCTTGAGGATATGTAAAAGGACCAACTAGAAATTAAACATACACTGATTGAAATAAAAAATATTATACAGAGACCTAACAGCAGACTAGAGGAACACAAGAATCAAGTCAAAGATTTGAAATACAAAGAAGCAAAAACAAACAAAAAAACTCAAAAACACTCAAGCGGGAAAGCAAAAAGAAAAAAGAATCCAAAAATTTGAAGATAGTGTAAGGAGCCTCTGGGACAATCTCAAAGCATACCAACATCAAAATTATGGGATGCCAGAAGAAGAGAGAGAGCAAGATACTAAAAACGTATTTGAAGAAATAATGACAAAAAACTTCCCCCACCAGATGAAAGAAATAGACTTATAAGTCCAGAAAGTACACAGAACCCCACACAAAAGGAATCCAAAGAGGACCACACCAAGACACATCATAATTAAAATGCCAAGAGCAAAAGACAAAGAATATTAAAATCAGCAAGAGAAAAACAGTTCATTACCTACAAGGGAGCACCCATACAATTGTCAGCAGATTTCTTAACAGAACTATGCAGGCCAGATGAGAGTGGCAAAAATTATTCAAAGTGATGAATAACAAGAACCTACAACCAAGATTACTCTACCCAACAAAGCTATCATTCAGAATTGAAGGTCAGATAAAGAGCTTCACAGATAAGAAAAAGTGAAAGGACGTCATCACCACCAAACCAGGATTATATGAAATGCTGAAGGGTATTCTTTAAGAAGAGGAAGAAAAAGAAAAAGGTAAAGATAAAAATTATGAACAAGACATACATGTCTATCAACAAGTGAATCTAAAAATCAAGTGAATAAAATATCTGATGAACAGAATGAACTGGTGAATATAATGGAATCAGGGGCATAGAAAGGGAGTGGACTGACAATTCTTGCGGGGAAAAGGGTGTGGGGGGTGCGGGAAGAGACTGGACAAAAATCATTCACCTATGGATGAGGACAGTGGTGGGGAGGTAAGGGCAGAGGGTGGGGTGGGAACTGGGTGGAGGGGAGCTATAGGGGGGGGGAGGAACAATTGTAATAATCTGAATAAAGATTTATTAAATAAAAAAAAACCCTAAACATTCAGAACATCATAATAAAAAAAACAAAAAGTGCTTAAAGCCATTCCTGGCATCTAGCCAAGCACGAACTAAGTTTTCCTGTTAGTATCATCATGTAGAGTGATTCCTGAGAGGATGCTCTGTGCCAGGGGATGTGTTTCCTATGTGATTCCCGCCCCTTCTCTATATTCCTACACAGCAAACATTACTAAGCCTGCTTTTCATAGGAGGAAACTAAGGTTTGAGGAGTTTACCTGGCTTTCCTGAGAAGGGCCACTGACCCCAGAGGCTGCAGAGGACACTTCAGCAGGCCTAAGAGGGGAGACAGCTGGGAAGACCAGGCAGGCCACCTCCTGCCCTTGTCACTTAACATCCTTCTCACATTACCTCCCTGCTGCACGATTTGGTTCTTGCTCAAACCCACACTCCTGCTGGCGTTGTGCTATGAGCTATATAACTTGTCAGCACATGAGAACCATTTGCAGGGACTGGGAGAAATGTGATTTAGCAGCAGGGGGAGAAGATCAGTGGGCATGGAAGCCTACCTTTCTATGGATCACCTGGAGCTGCCTCTCAGCCAAGCCCACAGGGAAATGGCCTGCTTCAGAACATTCAGGCCCTTAATACTGAATGATAAGTAAAGACACACGTCCCAGCTTATATTCCAGGCATATCTGACCTAATAGACTGCACTGTAGTGCAATTTCCTGTCAGGTTTTAGTTCTCTGGCCCAATGTTGTGCAGATGGTGTCCTCTGCTTACTGTAAGTGGGTGGGGAAATGATAAAAGAGAAATCTGAGACATTTGAGTATCACTTGAGCTGCAATTTGACACTATGGGTTTGATTGAAAATCAGCAGGTCTCTTGCAGGACCCTTTATTCCTGCCCGCCCTTCACCACTGAAGAGGCTGCTAAATTCCCACAGCTTTCTCTACACCTCACTGTTAACTGTTCTCAGGAGATTTGACCAGATGATTCTCCCCATTAAAGTTCCAGATCTTGTGTGCATACATGCAGACAGCGCCTCCTCACAGCCCACCTCCACTCACCTTCATTGATGACTGCCTGCCTGCTACCTACTGAACCTTCCTGAGTTTCTCATTCACACTTTCCATGGAAAAAACATCTTCCTTCATCCTTAGAGCTCCATCTCCTTCCTCCTTTGGAGCCTCCTCCAGGACATCCTCCTTATTTCACACCCCTAGCTTTGGCTCATCTACTCGTTGTTCTAGTAGCCTGTGCTTATAGTAAAGTCTGCTCTCAACACAGAAACCAAACTTTCTTAAAGTTTCAGGATGCCTCTCCTGCTCCCCTTGACTGCCCACTCCAGGCCCCATCATCCTGTACACATGAAGCCTTATTCCTTCTACAGAAGGACTATTAAAATCAGCAAGAGAAAAACAGTTCATTACCTACAAGGGAACACCCATACAATTGTCAGCAGATTTCTTAACAGAACTATGCAGGCCAGATGAGAGTGGCAAAAATTATTCAAAGTGATGAATAACAAGAACCTACAACCAAGATTACTCTACCCAACAAAGCTATCATTCAGAATTGAAGGTCAGATAAAGAGCTTCACAGATAAGAAAAAGCTAAAGGACTTCATCATCACCAAACCAGGATTATATGAAATGCTGAAGGGTATTCTTTAAGAAGAGGAAGAAAAAGAAAAAGGTAAAGATAAAAATTATGAACAAGACATACATGTCTGTCAACAAGTGAATCTAAAAATCAAGTGAATAAAATATCTGATGAACAGAATGAACTGGTGAATGAACTGGCCTGCATAGTTCTGTTAAGAAATCTGCTGACAATTGTATGGGTGCTCCCTTGTAGGTAATGAACTGTTTTTCTAATGCTGATTTCAGTGTTGATTGCAGATTCCAGGACCATGTGGGTCTCCACAGCACCTCCATAAGGGGCTGACTGGAATTTATGAACCCCTCTTTCCACCCCACTCTGACTAGACCAATTTTAGTTTAAGACAATGTTTTTGCCTCTTGCCTTTAATAATGAATTTGCTTTCAGGAACCCAAGGACCCAGAGTTACTGACCCACCCAATGATGTCTCTCATTAGGTCCCTCCTCAGGGCTCTGGTCCATGTGGTGTGGGAATAGAGATTCCTTGGGGGTACTAGTTTTGCTTCTCAAGCATTGGCCTGCTCTTCAGACCTCACCTCTCATAGAGGGTTGGTGTATACAAGTCTATGGAGTAGAAAAAGTATGTTTTAGGTCTTGTGTCTTAATCTCTTTAAACTCCAGTTTTTCATCCCATTGATTTCAAGCCCTGGTCTTGTCAAGGATGAAACCATCCACCACACTGTTGCTGTACTACATCAAACCTCGTGTGGGGCTTGCCATCCTCAGAGATCATTCAGAGGATGATACTTAGATAAGTAAAGAATGCTAAGTGGGTCCTCAGGGTCCCTGAAGCCAAGGAGAAGGCAAAGGCATGCAGTGGTCAGGTCACCTACACAGTGGCCCTGTGCTGCTCTCAGACTTGATTCCCCTGGTTCCTCTGAGGTATCCTTGGGCCACTGCTCCCTGTCTGAGTCGGCTCTGTGGACTGGGTGGCTCAAACAACTGAAGCTTGACCGTCTCACAGTTCTGGAAACTGGAGTCCAAGATCAAAATATTGACAGGGTTGGTTTCTTCTGTGGTCTCTTTCCTGGGCTTCTTTTTTCCTATGTCTTCATATGGTCCTCCCTCTGTATCTGTCTGTGTCCCAAATGTTCTTCTTTTTAGGACATTAGTCATATAGGATTAGAGCCCACCCTGATGACCTTGTTTTAACTTAATTACTTCTTTTAAGACTGTCTCCAAATAGTCACATTTTGTGGTACTAAAGGTTAGGACTTCAACATATTAATTTTGGGAAGGTTGCAACTTAGTCCTGAACACTTACCTCTTTTTAAATATATGCTGCCTGGTTTTAGGGCATCGCGGACCCTCATTTGGAAGACATTTTTTTTAAAATGGGGTTAGTAAGGATATTGATCTCTTGTTGCTGTGGAAATTAAGTGCCTATGAGGCTTAACATACCCTGGCTCATAGTAGATGCTTAGTAAATGATAGAACCATTTAAATAAATAAAGATGATGATGATGATGGCACCACAGTTATTAGCAGATTTGCCATCATAGCACCCGATGATCAGTTTGCTCATGTTACTTTCATTTTGCTCATATCTTTCTAAAAGGCTTCCCTGTGGCTGCCCACACCCCAAAGCTCAGGTCAAAGCTACTCTTCATTGTGCTGTGAGGCCTTTGAAGTGCTCTGGCAGGAGGAGGCTGAGCCTGCCCCACCTCTTCCATCTCCTGGTAACCAGGGCCCTGAGGCTCCCTTAATCACAGCTCGCTCACTCAGGCAACTGCTTTTGACCTTGGCACCTTTCCCTGCACTGTGCCAGGTGCCTGGGGAGCTGCCAGCTCTCCCAGCTGTCAAGCTGACTCTCTTCCATCATGCAAGTGATCTGGGAAGCCCCATCTCCCCTCCAGCAGGGGATCAATCTCCCTTGACTCATCATAGGAGGGTACTACTGTGTGGATACACAGGCCTGCTACCCTCCCCTGCACACAATTGGCTTACCTCAAAGCCCCTTTTGATACAGGCTTTCTGCTCAAGGCTTTCTGTCTACTTGCATTCAAGTGTCCATCTCTGTCAGCATTTGTTAAAATGTGAACTTGTAAGGTGGGTCTCATTCCATTCTCTGTTCTGTGCATTACATGTGCATAAACATGCCCAATGGAGGGCTGGGCCTTACAGTTGACAAAGCTGTTCCGCATGATCGCTTTCCCTCTCCTCCACCCTGTCTTATGCGCCTATGTTTTTGTGGCTGTATTCCCTCCTCCTTAGAAGCAAGTCTTCTGTCTTATACCCTGGTAAACGCCTGTTCTAAGGCAGGCTGGGCATAGATAGCCTTTGTGGGATGCTTGTTGACCTCAGGTTGAGTTGATGAAGCCCTCATTGGGGCCTCTACTGTACCTTTGAAGGCATCTTCTCTGAACTTCCCATACTGCACTGTGACTATCGGTGCAGCTTTCCTGGCTGGTTTCTTGAGGGCAGGCATTATGAGTCATTTAACTTTGCATCCCGATGCCCAGCACAATGCCTGGCTACGGATAAATGAAGCCCATGAGGAGGGCTCTGGGCGCTAACTGTGCTGGGTAGTGCTTTCCATGGCATTTTCCGTTCAGCCTCACCTCTTCCTTTGTCCTGTTTTTAGCCTTAATTCCTTTCAAAGCTCTGGCATGAGTCTCTGAGCTTATTTTCATGATTGCTTTAAATATTTGGGGCTGTTGGCATGCCAACAGGGGGACCCACACTAAGAAGGGAGAGGAATTCTCTGGGTCCTGCCCAAACACAAAAATGTGCCAGAGGCAGGGGAGCGTCTGAGAAAGTGCCAGATTGGGTTGAATTAAATAATTTTTCTACCTGGCTCAGGAAGCAGGAATTTTGGCAGGGGACAGAAAGTGAGAGGACACAGAGGCCTGGGGGTGATGGGGTGTGTGTATGAGGGTGGGTGGCGGGGAGGATAGCATTCCGGGAAACCCAGGAGGAACCCTGATGGAAGTGAAAGGGCAGCAGCGGCAGGTCTGGAGATGCAGTGACTGTGCCTGAATCAGTGATGAGCCTCCTGGATGCAGACAGTCCTGGGAGCCAATATTGAAAACCAGGTAGACAGGAGGACAGGAGAAGACTGAAAATCTTATCATGGAAAAACTTGGAGACCACAATAAAAACAAAAACAAACACACATGAGCATCTGTGTAAGGAGATGCCTCACAGTTCACCCATGCAGCCCCGCTACTGGAGAGATCAGGAGACAGAAGTTCAGAGAGGAATGGGGTGACCAAGTTTGAGGGTTCATGTTGGTAGGACCAGGACTGGAGCCCAGACCTCCTTTTTCCCTTCCTAAAGTTCCTACCTGCCTAAGGGCTGGAGGGGAGCTAAAATGATATCCTTCAAATTTTCCCCAACAGGTGTTATAAATGCAACAGAAAGCCCGCCTTCTGCTTTGTGAGTTCTTGCTGCATGCTACCACAATGCTAAGTGGTTTATCTCAGAGCAGCCATCTGAGGGAGACGGTTATAGCCTCCTTTCAAAGATGGGGAAACAGAATCAGAGGCTAAATGATTTGAATAGATCAATCAGCTACTGAGCATTAAGGTCCAGATTCTAACTCTGAGACTGCCTGATTCTAAAGCTCATGCTTTTAACAGCTATTTTCTAAAATCTTTCTTGCCTGACCTTTACGGAGTCCAGAGACTGGATCAAAGAAGGATAGCCTGGAAGTTTTAGATGCAAATACAACAGACCAGCCCTCCTGACAGTGAAACTTTAGGCAGATAGGTCTGGGTATCTATAAGGGACGAGACTGTTTTCTTCCCTAAAGACTTTTCAGTGCAAAGGGGGCCTGTGGCTTGTAGAGTGGAGATGGACAAACGACCTGGGGTTGGCTGCTAATTCAAGAGTGGGCTCTGAGATGGGGCAGCCCCAAAGAGCAGGAGAGGAAGGAGACAGAGATTCCTTACTCATTTCCTGGATTGGTCGCTGGCTTTAGAGCTCTGCTGTCTAAATGAATTTTTAAAGGAGGACAACAGCCTTAAAATTTACACACTTCACATTTATAGAGAAACTTTTAGCTCACAAAATGCTGTTTCATATATTCTCATTGATCTTACAACAAGGCTGGGTTACGATTCCCACTTGAAAGATAAGCACACTTAATTCAGAGAAGTTGAGTGACTTGCTCAAAGTCATTCAGCTATCCTGCAGCAGTACCAGGACCAGAACCCTATATGGAAATCCTTCATCTTGACATACTTCCACTGGACAATGGAGCTGGTGGAGATGTTGCTGGAAGCTTCATTGTTTTCTCAGAAGCTGATGATCCTACTCCCAGCTCTAGGCTTGCCCTGATTAGACTATAGAAAGTCTAGTCTTCTTCTCCCTTAGTTGGTTCAAGAAAGACCATGTGACACAATTCAAGCAATGAGAACTGTAGTATGGAGGTAGGGGGTGGCAGGGTGTTTAGAGAGATCCGTCCTAAAGTTGATCAAAGGAAGTTGAGTGCAGAGGAGAAAGCTGGTTGGCAAGAGGATCTACCTTATGATAAAAGTTTGAGTAAGGATGATAGTGTTGGAAATGGAAAGGAGAGACACTCCAGGAGATGTTGAGAAAAATGACATATTGATCTGATGACTGCTTATGTGTTGGAGAATGAGGAATCCAAGATGCCTTTGAAGTTTCAAGCTTTGGTGACAAGAAGATGGAAACCTCGAGAGTGCCTGAGGGAGGTGGAAGGGAGGGAGCAGGATGTGGTGAATTTGGTGTTAGACTTAGAGATTAGAGATGGTGGGAAGATGTAGAATTGGGACATTAGTGTTGAGTGAAAACTAGAGGTATCAATTAGAAAGCTGAGGGGATGATTGGAGTGGAGGAGATCTCCAAGAAAGAAATGTGGAGAAAGAAGAGGAGACTGCTGAGGCTTGGAGTTGAAAAAACAATCCATATTATATGCTCCCAGGAAAGGGTGTGCAACAAAAGAAATGGAGTAAAGAAATATCAGATATCAAAGGAGAACCCAGGAAACGGGGAGAACCCAGGAAACGGAGAGAACCAGGGAATTGAGGGTTTCAAGAAAGAGGGGGTCCATATTGCTAAATCCTACTACTGAAGAGAAATATAGGTTGGTGAAAGCAAACATCTTGGGTATTTTAGAAAAAATTAGGAAGATAATGGGCAATGTAAATCATTGTCGGACAATATGTTTCAAAAGCCTTAAAAATGTGTAAAATTGCTAATCCAGAAATTCTCCTTCAAGGAATACATTAACCCCAAAGACAATAATTAAAGTTTATTGATTACTTTCTCAACCAATTACAGGATAGCACTGTTAAGCTATTTATATTTCATTATTTATTTTATCCTCAGGACAACTATAAGTACATTTAGATTGTTTCATGTAAAAAGCATACTTTTTACAACTAAATTTTCATTTTTCAAATAAATAAAATAAGGCAGAAAGAGGTTATATCACTTGAGCAAGATCTAATGACTAAAGCATCTGACATTGGGATTGAGATTTAGTGAGAACAGCTGCAAGGCCATTGTTCTTAACTGTCATGACATCTTGCTTTTTGAAATGATTAGAAATGAACAAAAGGCTGCGCTTAGAGGGTGTTCATTTTAGCGTTATAATAACAGGAAACAATCTAAATGCTTAACAGCTGGAGGTTGGATAAATAAAGCCTGACTTCTAAATGAGAGCCTGCTATATAGATGTTCAAAATCACATTGTAAAAGAATACACAATGACATGAGAAAATGTCAGTGACACATTTTTAAATAAGAATAGATGTTTTAAAAACAGTATGATTCAAGATATGAAAAAAGAAAAATATTTGTTATTGTTCACATGTGTGTGCACTGGCAGACAGATCTGGCTTCCGTACCGAATTGCGTATGCCACCACCAGTGCCACTTTTTATCCCCACCCTGCTTGGCATGATAACCCATTCTCACATCCCAATCAATTTGGGGTGATTATTCATATGCCTCTGGGTTGAATGAAGTGCGCCATGTTTTAACAATGATAAGCAGGCTGAAATCGGTTTGGCTCAATGGATAGAGCGTCGGTCTGCAGACTGAGGGGTCCCAGGTTCGATTCCGGTCAAGGGCATGTGCCTTGGTTGTGGGCATATCCCCAGTGGGGGGTGTGCAGGGGGCAGCTGATCGATGTCTCTCTTTCATCGATGTTTCTGACTCTCTGTCCCTCTCCCTTTCTCTCTGTAAAAAATCAATAAAATATATTTTAAAAAAATGATAAGCAGGATGAGTGGTAGAGTTCCATTCCCAAAATGTCATTGTTTCCACTCAGGTCATTCTGAGAACACTTTCTCCATGAGGCAAGATTCTTACAGAGTGTTGACTAATGGAAATATTTGGGCGAACATTATGGGATACTTTAGATTCATGGTGGCATTTAAGAATAGACTTGGATGGTTCTCTTCAATGGAGGGGATTCTGGAAGGTGTCTAAAAAGAGGGTGTCTTGCCCTTTGGATCATGGAAAGTAAACCATCAGTTTTATGTTGCAAATAGTTGAGCCCTAAGGTGAGTCAAAAGCCCCACTAATCCTCTTGGCTTTCTGTCCTATGCTTCACCCCAGCTCTCTATCCATGTTCAGGCAAAGCCCCCAGCTGACTGTTTAGAAAAGTATTTGAGATTCCTCCTGCAGTACTTATTTCTGTGTCAATAAGGCCTTTGCTTGCCATGGGTAGCTAAATATATTGGATGTTTCCTCTCCAATGCCAACCTAGTTATTTAAATATTCCCAAGCACATCTTCCCAGCTTTCCCCTTAGGGAGAATTTACAGCATTTGCCCTCTGTAACCCAGAAGAAAAAGTGGAAAGAATCAGGGGGCTGTGCTTTTGCAGATGCAGTTGTCTGATAGCACCTTGCTCTGGTTTCATTTACTTGCAGAGTCCTCTTGGAGAGGGCTGGGTGAAAGACCTTTCCAACATGCCAAGGTCTTTAGCATCTCCTATAGGCTTTACTCTGTGTGATATCAATAAGGCAAGTCAGAGAATGGGCTCCTCATTTTATTGACGAGGAAACTGAGGCTTCGTATAGTTGTCTGTTCCATAAAAGGACACTGAGACTCACTTCTGAGAGAACAGTTGGTATCTCACATCCTTTCAGACTCTAAAGTTCTTTCTGTTCTCTAACTTTTATTTATTTTTATGTTTTAAATATATTTTTTATTTATTTCAGAGAGGAAGGAAGAGGGAGCGAGAAATAGAAACATTAATGATGAGAATCTTTGATTGGCTGCCTCTTGCGTGCTCCATACTGGGGATTGATTCAAGCCCGCAACCCAGGCATGTGCCCATGACCTCCTGGTTCATAGGTCAACACTCAACCATTGAACCATACCGGCTAAGCTCTACTCTCTAACCTTTATCCATTTCAATGATGTAAATCATTTATAATTTTTTTCCTTCTGGATATCTAGAAAAATCTGAAGTTGGATTTCCTATTCTTCTTGCCACTGCATAGCAGACCACAGAAGTATTAGGGCATTTTGAATGAATGATCTGCAGGATTGTGGCAGACTTTTATCTCTGTTCAGGAAATACTGCCTTGGTCATCTTGGCAGAAAGCTGAGGTGGACATGGGAATTTTAGGGTGAGCAGATTTTAATCCTGGGGAGTCTATAATTCCCCAAATCTTATTAACACAGGTGCTGAATACCAGATATTCCATTGGTTCTGCGTGTGGGTGCTCTCAACCTTTCCTAGCAGTCTTTCTCCACTGGTCTGGAACCTTTTGGGGCATTCCAAGCCCCTGCTTCTCTCCCCACACCCAGGGCTGGACTGCAGTCAAGCATCTTCACATACTGCTGCTTCCATCTGTAACTCCTTTCCTTGATTCCTGCCACTGGCTGCTGCTGGGCCTGCTGGCTACTCTGATGCCCAGAATCCCACACAACTCTGCCAGCCGATGCCCTCATAAATTGCAGCAGATAAGGGTGGGCTTCCTGGAGGCAGAATACATAGGCAAGAGAATCCATCCCAGGCACCTCTGTCCACTCATCAAAGGATACCTTAAAAAAAAAAAGACCTTACCAACTGGGAGGAGAGATTTGTCACAGGCATAATCGAGGACAGAGATTTTCAATAGCTCATAAAGTCCTAGTGACCTTAGAATTCTAAGGTTCTCTAACAGTAAGGTTCCCTGACTATCCCTAAGACATGAAACTTGGCTTGATATGGAGTCATATTCTTTCCAGAAACTCTTATTTTTTCTTCTGTAAAAGGGTGAGGGAGTCAAACACAATGTTTGGGGGACTGGGAGCTGACCATTTCAGGAACCCAACTAGGAATTAGGGAGCACAGGTATTCAGCATGCCTCTGGATTCCCCTCCAGGCAGCCCTAGTCAGGAATGCAGTGGCAACCTTAGGAAATAAGAATAAAGTGAGAGGAGGGGTCAAGTTAAATAGAAGTGGATCCCAGCCCTGCCCTCCAGAGGTGTGCTCTCCATGGAGACATCTACACAGAGGCTCTTGTCCAGCCAGACTTGTCCAAAATTGAACAAATGACCTTCTTCTTCAGACATTTCCCCCTTGAACTGCTCAGTCTCACTGTTCACAAACTTCCCTTGCCATCCTAGCTCAAAACAGAAATCATCCCTGAGTTCTCCTCCCTACGATCCCCACACCCAAACCACTGGTGAACCTCCTCATTCCTGTCTCTGTTAGCTCTCCACTCACTCCTCCTGCATGCCCATTAGCATTTCATTCCATAAAATTCTGATATCAGAACGTACAATTAACCCCATTTCTGATGAAATCATGCCCACCTGCCTCTCCCTGACTTCCCATTGTCTCCCCACCATGTCCCTGTAACCCCAAACCCCTATCACATCATTCTGTGGGGCTGCTTTCCACAGCTTCTCTCACCAGCCTCTTCTTGTCACCCGGCTCTCTCACAAACATGGCAGGTTGGCTCCTTCCTCCACACCTGGGCCTGAAGTACCAGCCTAAGTTCTGCTTCCAGTGACCAATCCTTCAAAGCCCATGTTCTCTGGGAAGCATTCCCAGTCAGACCATCCCCCTTATGTCCTTACTATTTGCGGGTTGATTATTTACAACCTGGCACTGATTTGGCTGTTTATTACATATTACTAAGTGTTGTCTTTCCCACAAAGTGAAAATCTTCCTGATGTTGGGGTAATACCTAATTGAATCATCTCCTTACTACACTCAAGGCAACAATGTGGAAATATGAACATTAACCTTTATCAAGGGACTTTAAGACATTATCTGGAATCCTTCCAACCCTAAGAGCTAGGAATTTTTTTCTCTGTTTTGTAGATGAGGAAACTGAAGCTCAGAGAAGTATTTTTACATGCACAGCTGGTCAGTGGCTGTATCAGGATTCAAAACCAAGTCTGCTTGATAATGAAGCATCTTTCACTACTCCATGTCTCTATCCAAAATGAATCGTAGGGCACTCAGAAATGCATTGAATTAGAAAACAATTTGACACATGAAGCTGATGTGTGTTGGAATCATTGCTAGCATTGGACTCCTGTATGTTTCTTTTAATTCCACTCTAAAAGCTTGAATCACAGATTGGTCTACTGCAGCACTTCTTTTCTCTCTTTTTTTTCCAAAGAAGCTAAAAACAGGTTTTATTATTGGTGTCCATTTTAAATGTCAAAAGTTATTTTCCTGGAAGCATGGTTCTCCTAAAATTTTCGCTTGGTCAGAAGTGGCGTGGCATGTTTGATGTCGCCTCTGAACTAAAAAGCCAGGGAAGGGGCTGTGATAACTGCTATATGTTCCTCTCAAAGCTGGTGGGACAACAGAAAATGCTTCTGTCCTCACATGATTAGACTGCAGTTAAAGGGACAGGGCAATGAAGCAAATTCTTGAGATGGAACTTAAATATAGATAGACTAGAGGCCCAGTGCATGAAATTCATGCAAAGGGGGAATGTCACTCAGCCCAGCCTACACCCTCTCTAATCTGGGATCCCTCTCACAATCCAGGACTGCAGGCTCCCAATTTCTCGCCTGCCTGCCTTCCTGATTGCCCCTAACCACTCCCTGCCAGCCTGATTGATGCCTAACTGCTCCCCTGCCAGCCTATTTGCCCCTAACTGCCCTCCCCTACAGTCCTGGTCACACCTGACTGCCCTCCCCCTTCAGGCCTGGTCACCCCTTACTGCCCTCCCCTGCAGGCCTGGTCTCCCCCCAACTGCTCTCCCCTTCAGGCCTGGGTCCCTTCCCAATTGCTCTTCCCTGCATGCCCGGTCACCCCCAACTTCCCTCCTCTGCCAGCGTGGTCACCCCTAACTGCCCTCCTCTGCAGGCTTCATCTCCAGCTGCCCTTCCTTGCGGATATGGTCCCTTCCAGCTGCCCTCCCTTGCAGGCCTGGTTCCTCCCAACTGTCCTCTCCTGCTGGCTATCTTGTGGTGGCCATCTTGTATCCACATAGGGATAGGATCTTTGACCACATGGGGGCAGCCATCTTATGTGTTGGATGGTCAATCTGCATATTACTCTTTTATTAGATAGGATAGAGGCATGGTGCATGGGTGGGAGGCAGCTGGTTTGCCCTGAAGAGTGTCCTGAATCAGGGTGGGGGTTCCTTGGGTCCTGTGGTGGTTTGCAGGCCAGCCATGCCCCCTGGCAACCCAAGTGGAGGCCCTGGTATATGGTGTTTATTTATCTTCTACAATTGAAATTTTGTAGCCTGGAGCAGAGCCTAGCTTACTGCTTGCTTTGTGAAGGCAGCCATTTCTGTTGGGATTTATTTATTTTCTATAATTGAAACTTTGTAGCCTTAAGTGGAGGCCAAGATAAGCCAGGGCTGCAGAAGTTTGGCTTTCTCCATTGCTGGGGGCAACCCTACCCTCCTGCTCTCTCTAGCTCCATGGCTGCCGCCATTTCTGTTGGGATTTATTTATCTTTTATAATTGAAACTTTGTAGCCTTGAATGGATGCCTGGATCCGCCAGAGTGTGTGGAAAGCTTGGCTTCCTCCATCGCTGGCGAAACCCAAGCCTCCCTCCTGCTGGCTCCATAGCCATAGCCATCTTGGTTGGGGTTAATTTGCATACTTGCTCCTGATTTGTTGGTGGGCATGGCTTGTGGGTGTAGCAGAGTGATGGTTAATTTGCATATTACTTTTTTATTAGATAGGACTAGAGACTTGATGCATGAAATTTATGCAAGAGGCTCGGCCCTTGCAGCCTAGCTGCCTTGTGAACCTGTGGCCCCACCCAGGTCATTCAGGAAGGTTCTTCCACCAGTTCATTCTGCCATCTGGTCTAATTAGCATATTAGCTCTTTATTATATAGGATACTAGAGGCCTGGTGCACACAAATTTATACACTGGGGAGGGGGCCCTCAGCCTGGCTTGTGCCCTCTCACAATCCAAGACTCCCTGGGGAATGTCCACCTGCCAGCTTAGTCCTGTTCCCTGAGAGATTGGGCCTAAGCCAGCAGTCAGACATCCCTCTGACAGCCTGGAAACTGCAGTTGGACATTTTTAGCACTGTGGGGAAGGTCGGAGAGGCTCCTGCCACCACCACTGCGCTCACAGCTGTCAACCTGGCTTGTGGCTGAGTGGAGCGCCCCCTGTGGGAGTGCACTGACCATCAGGAGGCAGCTCCTATGTTGAGTGCCTGCCCCTGGTGGTCAGTGTGTGTCATAGTGACTGGTTGTTCCCTGTCTTCCAGCCATTAGTCAATTTGTAGATTACCCTTTTTTTTATATAGGATACTTCAGACAGCTTCCCAGATGTCAGGAATTCCCTCCTGAGCCCCAAAGAAAACTATTCATTTGCACTGGATTATGAATAAAAGGGAGAGGTGAGGAGAGCCCCAAAGAGCGAGTGCTCAAACACAAATTAGGAGGAAAAGGAAAAGAAAACAAGGAATTGAGGAAAACGAAAAGGAAGCTTGTAGAATGTTTTCTCTATTAAGAGAATGGAAAATACATTTTAAATCTTCAGAACTGGAAGGGACCCAATTTTGTCTTAAGCAACGACCCTCTCCAAATCCTTTTTCATATTTCAACAGCATGAATGCAAGGCCTGGTGGTTTAAGATTTATGCTGAGTTAAAGAAATTAGCTTCAACTTGTCCTTGCTGCCCACCATTCTGGAGCTTTCTAACTAAATGTGTCAAGGTCTGGGCTCTACCGGGCAGTGCTTGTGCTACTCTGGCCTGGGCTTTGGTCCTTCCACAGCAGGGGGAAGAGGAGGATTGGTTGATTAACTTCATCTCAGTCACCCAGTGCTTTCTTGACCTTGATTCACAAGGAACTTCACTCTAAAAAACAAAGGTTTCTGGGGCTAATATTACATAGAATTAGCACAGAGCTCTCTGCACTTCTCAAAACACCATCAGGCTCTCTGTTTCTCTGGTTCTGCCTCTGGGTAGCTTTTCATTTACCTCCTCAGTCTTGCTTTGGTTCCAAGAAAGAGGGGATGCAAAGGTCCGATAACCTGGAGAAGGTGACACTATAGCAGCCCCATTTCTCTATGTTCTGGCCTCTGGGTATCTCACAGCCACACAGACCACAGCCCTTCTAGAGCCTTGGGAAGGTCTGTCTCTGTTGTTGGCACTTGTCAAGGTTGAAAGTGAAGGGCAGGCATTTGCCATAGTTTTGTCCAGACAACTGGTCAATGTGCCCCAGTTCTCTAAGAGAAAAAGCCTGTCTCCCAGAAGGCGACACACCATAGTGGAAACAAAATGGGTTGTGAAATCATATCTTCCTGGGTTCAAGTCCTAATGTCACTGCTAAATATTGTGTAATCAGTAGCCTTTCTGTGCCTACATGTGTAAACCTAGGGCTGTTTTGAGAAGCAAATAAGATAGGTGCCTGATACAAATGCCTGGTGTCACTAAGCAAATGCCAGGCACATCATTCTCCTTTGGTTCTACCTCAGTGTAGAAAGAACAGGAGCCCTTGGTTATTTCTCCAGGTTCATTCACTACTTCTGTCCTTTTACTGAAACACCAAGACCCTCCCACTTAGGACATTGATGCTGATGCCTCCTCAGCTTGGGTCTTGCTGTCACTGGGCCTCCTTGTGGCTCCTTTACTTCATTCAGGTCTCTGCTCAGACATCACCTCCTCAAAGAGATTTTCCAGACCAGGGTGGCTAAAGCAGCCCCAAAGCACTCTCCTGCCTTGTCCACTTTACTTGCCTGAACCAAACATTGTATAGTCAACAACCTTAATTGCTCTAACTACTCATTGTTTAGTTGAGACATTGTTAGCTAAAGCTGCCTCCACCTCTATTTGTCTTTCATATTTTTGTTATTGAAATTTCCTGCCTAAAGGCTATGGGTATGTCCCAAAGTCTCAATAAAAGGGATAGCAAAGCCAGAGCAAGGGTAGTCTTCTCAACTAGAGGAACGCTCCTTCCTGCCTGGCCCCCTAATAGTCCCAAATTAATATTTTTTCTAGTCTCTCTTCATTTGCATGTGCGGCCTCCTCCAGAACCCGAACCCTGAATGGGAACCCTGAATCACACGGGTTTCCACATTTATCTGTCTTAGTAGCATAGCTCTCACCACCCCTGGCATTCTTTTGTCTCCTCCAGAAGGTCATCAGCTTCTCAGGGCAAGGATTTTGTTTGCCTGGTTTTTCACTTTACTTACAGTGTCTGACAGTTCCAAGCACACACTGTGCAGTTGTCCCTCAGTATCCACAGGGGATCGAGTCCAGGATCCCCCCACAGATACTAAAATCTGCAGATGTTCAAGTCCTTTATATAAAACGGTGTAGTATTTGCATATAACCTATGTAAATCCTCCCATTTACTTTATATAATGTCTAGCTTACTTATAATATCTAATACAACATAAATGGCTGCTGTACTGTATTGTTTGTGTAATAATAAGAAAAATAGTCTGAACATATTCAGTCCAGACACAACCGTCATAGGCCTAACTACAATGGTACATGTTACAAGAACACATCTCCCCCTCCCCCTGAATATTTTCAATCCATGGTTGATTGAATCCACAGATGAATAACCCATGGATATGGAAGGTCAACTGTAGTATATATTCATTTATTTTTTAAATGATCTTAAGCCAGAAGAAATATTGGGAGAGTAGATCCTGTTGCTGGGCGAGGGACACAGGGTCCCTGCTGCCTGAGGGGCATGTCTGGGCAAGTCAGTTCAAGCAGAGTTTAACCTTCTCTGGCCCTTCACCTGGGTGCCTGGGGTAGGTTACAACTTGTACAGCCAGTGGGGTGACCTGGGGGGATGAGTTATATGGTCATAGGGGAACTCGAACACTTTTGGCTCTTGTGCCCAGACACCTGGATTCAGATACCAATCCTTCTGCCACTGTGCTGGCCACTAGACTCAAATGAGCCTGCTCCTTCCTCTGCCCGGAGCCATACTTCTTATCCTAGCCATGGGGGGCACATGGGTATGTGTGTGTGAGGAGAGGACACGAGTGACTTCCCTGTAACCATGTCACAGCTTCCCATATCGTCCTCTTCACCTAATGGTAGTGTGGTGTGTCTGCCTGGCCATGTCACGTCACAGGAAGCACAGTTCCCACCTTCACCAAAGTGGTGCTGGGGATTGGGGGAAGGTCCACTTTCTGTGGGAATGGGTGGGATGCTGAACTCAGGATAGGACCGGATTACCTTCGCTCTGCAGGTCTCTTAGCTGCTGGCTGCTGTAGGGAAGCTGTTGTAAATGCCCTTTCAGGGGTTCTGTGGAGGAGCTGGATTGGAACTATTTTCTCATCAAAGACGAGCTTGAGTTCACGTGTTTGAGTACCTCACTGACCAATGGGCTGGAGGGGGCACTGACTTGGAGTCAGGAGAACTGGGGTTTAGTCTCAGTTTTTTCAGGCCAACCTCTTCCTGCTCTAAGCCTTGGGGTCCCTGAGTCTGAGGGTCTGGGCTTCCAGTGCTGGGGCCCTTCTCAGGGGCTCATGGGTATTCCAATCCCCTGAGAAGACCAGGCCCCCAGGGCAGCACTGATTCAACAAGCAGGACTAGCTCCCTCCTCCTCTTTGTCATTCCTCAGTCCCTTCATCATTTTCATGGAAAGTGGCCTGATGCTCCTGGGAGAGACATCTGAGTGGTCTTTACCATCTTCTGGTTTCAAGCATTGGCTCCGAGGAGTCACAGTGCATACCCTTTGCTCACACACACCTGGGGCTCTCAGGGTAGGAGGTTGCCCAGACCCCTTGGGGACAGAGTGGTGGAGGGGGAGCCCAGAGACTAGACTGTCCACACTGTGGGGTTGGGGGTGGCCAAAGACAGACACAGCCTTTCCTTTCCCAGGCCAGGCAGGCTGCTGCTCATGGGGAGGGGTGATGCTTGCCCACAGATGTTTCTTCCCCCCCCACCAGGTTGGCTTGGAGGAGCCCCCAAGAATTTATCTTTTTTTTAAAAAAATATATTTTATTAATTTTTTTACAGAGAGGAAGGGAGAGGGATAGAGAGTTAGAAACATTGATGAGAGAGAGACATCAATCAGCTGCCTCCTGCACGCCCTGTACTGGGGATGTGCCCGCAACCAAGGTACATGCCCTTGACCGGAATTGAACCGGGGACCTTTCAGTCCACAGGCCGACGTTCTATCCACTGAGCCAAACTGGTTTCGGCAAGAATTGATCTTGTCTGTGCCCCTCTGTGGCAGTTTTAAAACATGGCCCCCACATTCTTTGACCCTCTTCCCCTTGAGAGATAGAATCTGTCTCCCCTCCCTGAGTGCCTGCCTTGTGACTATATAACAAATGAAGCCAGTAGACAAGGTTTGGAGAGTATCTGAGCTCAGGCCTCACAAATTGGCACTTCTACTTCCTGTCTCCTAGGATGCTTGGTGCCAGAACCCAGCCATGGCTCCAAGGAAGCCTGTGGGAGGGGAAGCCCCAGGGCGGGGGGTAAGCTCACGTGGATGGAATGGACGTTCTGAGCCCATGGCTCTGGCTGAATGCCCAGTGCCAACGTGCCCACCCTGTGAGTGAGCCATCTGGAGCCTTGAGTCCAGCCCCCCAGCTGACAGCGAGTGGAGCAGAGATCCTATGTGGAGCTGCCCTGCCAAGCCCGGCCCAGATTGCAGATGCTTGTTACTGTTCTAAATGACAAATCCTGAGGCTGATTGTGATGGGACAGTAAAACCTGGCATGCCTGTTGCTGGGATCAAGGCCCTCAAGTCCTCAGACAATCGCTTGTATTTTTCTGAGAACAGCAGCCACTCAACCACCCTGAGACCTTTCTTCTGCTGGCAGACTCTTAGCTCATTTCTTGAGCGAAGATGATGCTTAGTAGGAATTTTATTCCTGGAAGCCAGTCCTCCTCCCTACTTATTTCACATCTCCTGCACACTCCCTTCCCCCTCTCCTTCTTTGTTTCTCTCCCTCCAGCAGGCACCTTCTTCTCCCCTCAGGCTCCTGCAACTCCCCCAAGGGACTTGACACATGGCTTGGTGAAATCTTGGGGTGTGCTCTTGTGTGTGTGCATGTGTATGTGCCATGTGAGTACGTGTGCAGGTGTGTGCAGAGGACAGTGTTGCAAACATTGGAGGTGGGCAACAGGCAGCAGAGCAGTTGAGGATCGTGACTGCCGATATTTTTGGTGGGTCCGTTGGAAACCAACTGTTTTTCTTTTAAGAGATTTTAAAATTAAAACCAGCCCTTCCTGGTTATACCATCCTGCATTTTTCAAATTTTCTACAGTGGATTACTTTTGTAATGAATAAAATAAAACTCACTTCCAATTCCAACATGCAGAACTGACCAGAATTCACATTTTATTGGATGTTTGAGATCCTGCCATAAGCATGGCTCTGTCTTGGCTTTTCCCTGTGCTATATATTTTAAGAGTCTTTTTTTCTCAATATTTTCCCAAACCTAATTTTTAATGGCTTAATAGTGTTCTAGAATAAATAAAACATTAATTTGTTTATCATAATTTATTTGACATATTATATATATATATATATATATATATCCAAATGTCAAATAAATATGTACACATAGCACATATCCTCGCACATAAATCTTTATATCTTCAAACCTTTTAATCTTGGAATGTTTTTGCTTTGACTCCAGGAAGTGAAAGTGCCAGGTAAAACACTGTACATTTGGGAAGCTCCTAAGGGAGTACAAAGCGGCAGGAACTACCCCTTCCGAAACGTCTGCTTGGCCTCAGGAACCATCACCGGACTGTCTGGGCACCACTCACTCTTTCATCTCCGTGGGGATTGGAGGTGAGGGCATAAGGGAAGAAAAGATATGGCAGAAAGAATGTGGCTACTTACTTGGTGCATATTTGAATGACTAGGGAGATACTTGTTTTCTTGCCCAACTTAATATGATGAAGGAGAGAGGGCACTAACAATGGGTAGAAACTTCCACCCATCACCTCATTTCATCTTTACAAGGACCCTGAGTTCTTACTGTTCCTGTTTTGAGAGGAGGAAACTGAGAGGTTAGATAGCCTGTCCAGAGTGAGAGCTGGTAGGGGGAGAGCCCAACGTGTACCAAGGACAGTCCAGTATCAGTGCTGAGCAGTGAGCGGCCATCTGGCCCCTGCATCTCCATAGCAATACAGGGGACAGTGAATGGGCTTTGTCTTTCCCTCCCCCCTTCCTCCCTGCCCCAGTTTTCTCTTTCTCCCTTTGAATAGGAGGGACTGAGATGAAGACTAAGGAACCCTTTTCCAACTGTCACAGGATGTGGGACACCATCCCCTAGAAGTTACTGAACCTCTTTCTCTGCAACTCTGACCTTTGGAGGACCCTGGCTGGCAGAGGATTTCACGGGTTGCTGGGGAGCCTTTTGTGGCTGGTGTGACCTGCATTCTTCCAGCACATGTTGTCTAGGAGCATAAGCCCTGAGCATGTGCGATGAGGGGAGGGAGGGTGTGGCTGGGAGGGAAGCCACAGGGAGTTGAGCAGATCAAGGAGTAGTAATAATGTGGCTGCTGGCAGTTAGGCCTGCCCTCAGAGTCTGCCTTGTGGAGGGGCCCACAGGGCAGCCAAGAGCAGGAGGATGCACCTGAGCACTGTGTTTGGAACCCAGTATGTTGCAAGAGGACTGGCCCTTCATCATAGCTTTGGTCCAAACCCTCACTCTCCTGGCTACTAAACTGCATCTCTTACCCCTTCAGATTTCCTTTTCAAGATTTCTCCTAGGAGAAGGGATACATCCCAGATGGACCTTATGTGGCTCTGTTTAGATGCCTCATTCCTTTTGGGTCACTTCATCTGGAGGTGACATTCCATCTGTTTAAAAACAGTAGTCTGTTTAGTCTTAGACCAATCGGAGCAAATAGCCAACTCTGAAGGCAAGAGCAGGCTTCCAAAGGCCCTCGGCTGGGCCATATGTTAACTCTCTAGTTGCTGGATTGGGGAAGGCCTGAAGGTGCCAGGAGAGAGTGTGAAGTGTCCAGGGGCAGAACTGAGGCGCAGGGTAGTGGGTAGTGGCCATTTACCAAATGGTGCAGATATTTGGCAATATTTTAAGAATGGGTATGGGTGTGGCTGGGCTCTACCTAGAATGGAAAAATGAAGCCCTGCCCATGAGCTCTTAGGATCCTTGCAAATGAGCTTTTCCTGACTTCTCAGGAGACTGGTCACAGGTCCTCCTTCCTCCTTCCTCTGCACCTCCATGTAGAGCCTAACTATGGTTTCTGGAGTCACGTTTCTGCAGTCACCACATTCCAACTCATCAGAGATGAGCTTAACTTAACATGGCCTGTTTCCAGTTCCACAAATTAGGGGTCCTCATCCTCAATACCCCCATAGCATCTGCATTCCCTGCAGCTTTCATCAGGGCCAATACCCAATCAAAGATGGTTACAAATATATTTTTTTTTTGGGGGGGATGGATTAAAGTCCCACTTGGGAATTCAAGTCTTGTGGTTCTCAAAGTCAGTGTGGTTACCAGTAGCCTCTTTCTCCAGCAGATTTGAGGATTCCTCTCTTTCCGAGTGGCAGGGTATTGACCTGAAAATCCTGAAACCGGGCTTCTAGTTCCAGTTGCACCATCACCAGCTACAAGGCCTTTAAGTGAGAATTCCCCTTCCCTGGTTTTCATTTGCCTCTTTCGCAAACTGAGGTCTAGAAAAGTTGATCTCTCAAACCTATTCAGCTTTTAGACTATCACTCCATGTTTCCCTTTCACTGCTGTAGTGATGGAATATTCATCATGGCTAAGAAGTAGGTTGGGGAACCAGATGGTTAGGTTCAAATGTTTGTTCAACTACTTTACCCCTATTAGCTCTGGAATAATAGTAGGATAGTTGTAAGGGTCCAATAACACCAGTAAAGTGTTTAGAATACTTGGTTCTTAAAAAACTCTCAATAAACATAATCTGTTTTTGCTGCCTCTGGTGAAGTGTAGGTTTCATGAAGGTTGGGTCTTATTCTAATTTATTAATTGATACCCAAAGCCACCATATCCTGAGCCTTTGTTCAGTAACCCTGTGAACAGGTTACCACCAGGATCTCCATCCTCTATGAAAAAGAACAGAACTAACACTCATTGAGATTTTATCTGGACCAGACCTTGTACCAGATACTTAGCATACAGTTTTTATTTCATCCTAACAAACATGATAGGAGATAAGTATTTTATTCCTAAGGAAATGGAGGCAATGGAGACTCAAAGAGATGAAAGCCTCTACTACTAACAGTAATCATACATTCAGACCAGGTGTGTGTGTGTGTGTGTGTGTGTGTGTGTGTGTGTGTGTGTTGGAGGGGGAGGGCGAGTGCCTGCAGAACAAAAGCCCATGCCAGGGCAAATAGAAGGAATTCTTTTGGAAAGACAATTCCATATCAGTCCAGGCTTTTCCCAGTACAGAAAGCTGATACCTGCACATAGAGAAGGAAGCCATCCTGTGGGCAGAGGGCCCAGCTTTTCCTCTAAAGCCATCTCCCTCTCCTTTTAAGCCAGGCTCAGAGATCCAAACCACAGAGGAAGATGAAAGACCTTGTTGATTAAGTCCTCTACCCTGGGAAAAGGAAGATAAAAATGAGAAAAGGAAGAAAGGAACAGAAAGGGGTGGGGGGAGAGGAAACAATCTTTGACAAATATTTTCTGTTAATAAATTCTGTTTTGCTTCTAGAATGTTTGCCAACTATCTAAGTAGGAAAAATTTTTCACATACCATGGCAGACCATTGCCGAAATGCCTCTCCAGCCCGCCTGCCCGCAGCCTCTGTTTCCATAACCTCCCAGGAGGCAGCCTCTTGTGGGCTCTTGTCTTCCTCTAGGAAGACATGCCTTTTCCATGAAAACATACTTCTTCCCAGCTTGAGGAGAAGATGCCCTGGGAGCCTTGTAGGTCTTCATGTGTCCTCAACTTCCCTTTTCCCCCCCTTTCCCACCCCTTCCCCTTTCCTCCCTGTCTGTCCCTGACCCAGAGTGTAGAAAATTCTGCCTCAGTCCAGGTTTAACCACCTCTTTCCAGTCCGGAGCAACTCTCTCTTACCTTTCCCCCTTAGTTCTTCTTCTTCTTCCTCCTCCTCCTCCCAAACTTAGTTTTATTGAGCTGGGAGGGAAGAAGTTCTCAAACCCTCAGTGTAATCTTCCTACACATCTGACACTTTATCTTCATGCATTTATTGATTCAACAAATTTTACTGAGGGCCTATGGGTGGCTTCCATTTTTGAAAAGTGCATCAGGCCTCAATGTTGGGTTTGGAGAAAAATCTAGCTAATGTCAGTTTGTTTTATTGCATTTGCTTAAGGATAAGACCTCTTGAAGATCCTGTGGGTAAATTTGTATCAAAACACAGAAGCCATCTGGGGGATATTTGGATGAAAAGGAAATGCATTTGTCAATATCATTCTGCCAAGCTGGGGAGCAAATGTGGATCTCGTTAAACCTTAAGTGAAGCCAGAAGGTTGACTATCTTTTCCCCTGATGGATCAATCCCCTGGCTTCCACAGTATTGTTCTCACTCAGGCCAACTAGGAGGGTAGCATTTCACACAGCTCCTTGTCTCAGCAGGAAGCATGCTCACTCTCCTATGGCCTGACCTTGGTGTTGCATTCTCTTATTTTTTTCCCTCTGATGTATTTTGGAGACTTCTTAGAGAGCCTGATGATTTCTTATTCTACTAGGTCATAGAATCAGGGCCTTTGGGTGAGCAGGATACCTCTATCATGGTACCCAAGCACTATCCTCTATTTACAATAATGCTTCCTTCCTCTTTCCCTTCCTTTAGCAATTATTTATTGACATGAGGTTTTAGGTATGGTGCTAGGTGCCATGTATGCAGTGAAGAACAAGACAGATTTTTGTCTTGCTGGACTTTATTTTCTGGTGGAAGAGCTAGATTCAAGACATCAATATGGGTCATTTGGTATAGTGTAGCAAGAACCATCTTTAATCTTTCTGCTACCATGTTTTGCCTCTTGCAATTTAAAGCTTTATTTTAGGGTCTGATCTTTGACCCTGCAATTCTACTTATTTGTTCTAGAATTTATTCTTTTTTATATGTGAAATGGCACCTGCATACAATCATTTGGTATAGTAATGTTTATAATAGTAGATGCTTAGAAATACAAAACAGTAGGCCCTCCCACCTCCACACACACTTATCTGCAGTTTTGCTTTCCAAGATTTCAGTTACCCTCAGCCAATTTTGTCCAAAAAAATTAAATAGAAACTTCCAGAAATAAACAATTCATAAGTTTTAAATTGCATGCCATTCTGAGCATTGTGAAGTTTCTTTTTTTTAATTTAATAAATATTTATTGTTCAGATTATTATAATTGTTATTATAATTGTTCCTCTTTTTTTCCTCATAGCTCCCCTCCACCTGGTTCCCACCCCACCCTCCAACCCCCCCCCCCACACACACACACTGTCCTCATCCATAGGTGAATAATTTTTGTCCAGTCTCTTCCTGCAATCCCCACACCCCTTCCTCTTCCCCCCTCAGCATTGTCAGTCCACTCCCTTTCTATGCCCTGATTCTATTATATTCACCAGTTTATTCTGTTCATTGGATTTTTTTATTCACTTGATTTTTAGATTCACTTGTTGATAGATATGTATTTGTTGTTCATAATTTTTATCTTGATCTTTTTCTTCTTCTTCCTCTTCTTAAAGAATATCTTTCAGCATTTCTTATTATACTGGTTTGGCGATGATGAACTCCTTTAGCTATTTCTTATTTGTGAAGCTCTTTATGTGCCCTTCAATTCTGAATGATAGCTTTGCTAGGTAGAGTAATCTTGGTTGTAGGTTCTTGCTATTCATCACTTTGATATTTCTTGCCACTCCCGTCTGGACTGCATAGTTTCTGTTGAGAAATTTGCTGACAGTCTTATGGGTGCTCTCTAAGACTGTTTTTCTCTTGCTGCTTTTAATATTCTCTCTTTGTCCTTTGCTCTTGGTATTTTAATTATTATCTGTCTTGGTGAGGTCCTCTTTGGATTTTTTTTGATTGGGGTTCTGTGTGCTTCCTGGACTTGTAAGTCTATTTCTTTCAGCAGGTGGGGGGAGTTTTCAGATATTATTTCTTCAAATAGGTTTTCAATATCTTGCTTTCTATCTTCTTCTGGCACCTCGTAATTCTGATGTTGGTATGCTTGAGGTTGTCCCAGAGGCTCCTTACACTATTTTCAAATTTTTGGATTTTTTTTTTTCTTTTTGTTTTTCTGCTTGAATGTTTTTTGCTTCTTTGTATTTCAAGTCTTTGACTTGATTCTTGCAATCCTCTAGTCTGCAGTTAGATCTCTGTATTTTTTATTTCAGTCAGTGTATGCTTAATTTCTAGTTGGTTCTTTTTCATATCCTAGAGAGTCTTGCTAAATTTATCAGCCTTTTCTAGAAAATTCTTGAAAAACCTAATAACTGTGGTTTTGAACTCTATATCCAATCATTTGCTTTCCTCCATTTCTTTTATTTGTGATCTGTTTCTTTGTCTTGACATTTTGGCTGCTTCTCTGAGTTGACAGAGTGGCTTTGTGTGGTAGGTTCCCTATAGGGCCCAGTGGCTCAGCCTCCCCATTTACCTGAGGTGGACACTCTTGTGATACCACTTTGTGGGCTGTGTGCACAGTCTTGTTGTAGTTAAGCCTTGATTGTTATTGGTATCACTGCAAGGAATTGACCTCCAGGCCAATTGACTGTGAGGATCAGCTGTGTCTACGCTGGGAGAACTTCTGTGCTGGAGACACCCTTATTAGACAAGACTTGCAAAAGCCTCTGTGCTCAGCTTGGATGGGGCGAAATCTCAGGGCAAAGCAGATGGCATTGGTTTCCTCTCAGCCCTGCCCTAATAGGCCCTTGTGTCTCAGTGTCCCATGGTAATCACTGCAAGCCCTACTGAGAGAAATCTGCCCTCAAGTTCTGCCCACTGCCAGACAGTCAGTTTCTCCCCAAATGTATCTGGGTTCCCAGAGTCTAGCCCAGAACTGGAGGTCAGTGCAGTCGGGAGCTTTTGTCTCCCTCCTGTTTGAGAAAGCCAGCTGTGTACTCAGTTGCCCGACTTCTCTGTGCACACGCCTTGGTACCTCTGTCTTCCACAGTTCCTCTGAGTCTCAGTGTGCTTTTCTCTTTCCTGACAGTCCAGTTTCACCCCATATGAGTCTGGGTCCCCAGAGTCTTGCCCGGAACTGGAGTTAAGCGCAGTCGGGAGCGTGTATCTCCTTTTCACTTGAGAAAGCCAGCCATACACTCAGTTGCCAGTCCTCTCCACATTTGTGTCTCAGTACCTCTGCCTCCTGCAGCTCCTTTGAGTCTCAGTGTGCTTTTCTCTTTCCTTCTAGTTGTAGAATTTCCACTAAGCCAGCCTTCCTGTGGTTCTGGATGATGTCCATTTTGTTTTTTAGTTGTAGTTTTGATATTGTTGTACAAGGCAGCAGTTTAGGTGTTTACCTATGCTGCCATCTTGGTTTCTCTCTGTGATGAAATTTCATTCTGGGATGTGAATAATCCGTTTTTCCATTGTCTCCATGCTATATATGCTACTAGCCCCTTAGTCACTTGGAAGCTATCTTGGTTATAAAATTGACACTTATGGTATCATAGTGCTTGTGTTCAGTTGACCCTTATTGTACTCAATAATGCTGCATTCACAGAGTATTTATTACTGTTCAGTATATTGTTATAATTGTCCTATTTTATTATTGTTGTTGATTACCTACCATGCCTAATTTTTTTAAAAAATATATTTTATTCATTTTTTTTACAGAAAGGGAGTGGGATAGAGAGCCAGAAACATTGAAAAGAGAGAAATATCGATCTGCTGCCTCCTGCACAACCCCCACTGGGGATGTTCCTGCAACTAAGGTATATGTCCTTGACCAGAATCAAACCTGGGACCCTTCAGACTATAGGCTGGCGCTCTATCCACTGAGCCAAACTAGTCAGGGCAGCCTAATTTATAATTTAAATTTTCATAGGTATGTGTGTGTAGGAAAAAACATAGTGTTGGTAGGGTTGAGTACTATCCAAGGTCTCAGACATCCACTGGGAGTCTTGGATAAGGGAAGACTACTATATCCCAAAAGCCCATCAGTAGAGTATTGATCAAATACACTGGGATATATCCATATAATGGAATTCTATCCAGCTGTTAAAATGAAAAAGGAAAACCAACAAGGAAGCTCTTTTTATACAGACATGAACTAATCTCCATGACATATTATTAAGAGAAAACAGCAAGGTAAAGAGCAGGGAGTTTAGTGTGTTACCATTTTTGTAAAAAACAAAGAACAAATAGTGTGAATGTGTGAATGTATTTGGTTGTTAATGTCTAAAATATCTCAGAAGACTATATGAGAGAGGTAGTATTTAGTTGTGGGATGCCATTGAAAAGAGACTGTTCACTGAATCTCCTTTTGTAGCTTCTGACTTTTCAACCTGTGAATATAGTGCTTATTCAAATATTTCCATTTTACTTTAAAAAAGACAGCAAGGGGTGGTGGGTAGAGTGGGAATGCAAAGCATGAATGCCCCTTTTAAGGCTGTCAGCAGCTATGCAGTTTTATCCATTATCAGTGTAGGGAGATGCAGGTTTATTATTGTCAGACCTTCCCATTTTATAAGAGAAACTGGAAATAATATGTTTGAGGAATCTTCCAATTTTGAAATGTTGGCTAAATGAAGCAGATTTATGAGTTTTGTCCAGTCTGGTCCATCAATGTGGGATCCTGTGGGAGGGACTCTAGAATCCCTGATTTTATTTGGGAGAAAGGGAATGAAAGCCACCTAGGAGGAGGCAGCATCGTGGCAGGTGGAGTAGAGACCATGTAGTGAGGGTAGGGTACAAACAACAGGGTCTGGTGACAATTGGATGTGAGTGATTAGAGGACAAAGAGAGGTGGAAGAGGACTATTTCCAGGTTGAGCAGTTTGTAGGATGGAGTGATTTATTGGCAAAATGGAAAGAGAATGGCTCTGAAATTGAGGACTCCTGGGTTCTTTCTGCTTCTTCACCATTTGGGGGAAAACTGGTGATTCTTATCAATGAATATAAGTACTAATACTTCATAAGATAGGTACTAAATAAAATAACGCATGTAAAATGTTTATAGTTCTCAAAATGTTAATTGTGATAGACATTTGGTATTTTGGTTTTCAGCATCCATTCTCACCCCTCCCCATTTTCCTCCTAGTCTTTGTGGTGCTAGTAAAGGTGACTCTACCTTCAAGAGGGAGTGGCAGGAAGCTCAGGAATGGCCAATGGGTCAATGGCATCTTCCTAGTAACAGTAACAGGTTCAGGAATGCTGTGTGACCCAAATCCAGACCATTCTAAGTCATTGAGACCAGTCCTGGAACTTCCATTGGAATTGCAATGGAGGTGAGGTGGGAGCCTGGATGGTGTTGGCCACCTTGCCATCTGGGGGAGGCCTATCTGAAATAGAACCACCAGAGGTAGCAGAGCTGAGCAATAAAGAGAGAAATCTGGGTCAGGGGAATCATGTTTCAACTTCATGCCGAGTTCTCAGTTTATACCTGAGCTAGTACATTACTTTTTGTCTTAAATGCATTTGAGCAACCAAACAAACACGAGAATCTGTGGACAGAGGACAGGAAACTGTTCAGCGGATCACTTGGTGTTTGGTGTCCTGGGATTCCCCAGTGTCCTCAACCCCTGGAGATGATGTGGGGTGGGAGGCAGCATTCTGACCTGCTGCATCTCTGCAACAGCATTTCAGAGGCTTCCAGGTAAGTGAGGACTGAGGCACACAGTGTGAGTCAGAGGTGAAACAGGGAGCCTGAGAGGCTGCAGAGAGAGAGAGAGAGAGATGGAGCATCAGTGCTGTTTTATTTCTGTGCAGGGCAGCTTTGTGGGGAGTCAGATTTCGGGGCACCGAGGCATGCAGGCCACTGCCCAGAGCTCCCATGTCCTCTGTCACATAGCCCTATGAGCGCTGAAACAGCACCACTCAGATGTGGCACCTACATAGAGACATCAAAGGGTTGAAGTTATTCAGGCAAGAGAAGATGGGGCCTGAACTGTCCCTAGAATGATGGTTTGACAAGTGGTGTGGAAAGTATGTGTGAGTTTCTGTTTTCCCATCTCCACGTTCAGCACAGGGTCTAAGGCCTATTCAACTCAGTAACATGCAGAGGAACCTGGACAGTGCCTGGCACATGGGGAGAGCCAAAATAAAACCTTTCACATAGAAACAAAGTGATAGACTTTAGCAGACTCCTTCTTCTCTTCCTAGAAGAGCAACCTAAGCAAACAGGCTAAAGCTGGGACTACAATGTCAGGGAAACCCGGTGGGAAGAAAGGAGTGTGGACTGGGACCTCTTAGAGAAACATCAGGGAATTGGGGTTAGTGGCCCTGACATAGGGTCTCCTTGCCAGGCTTTGCTGGAACTGCAGGGACTGGGGACAAGCCTACAAGTCAAAGGACCATGTTTGGAGAAGGAAGACAAGTGGGAGCTCACTGGCATTTCAGCCCAACTTTTCTGCCTTTAAACACCAGCAAGTGTGAACTTTCTATCACGTGAATACTAGGCCCCTTTAGCCACTGTCCAGAGCTTCTGCATGGTTTCCACATCAGCTTCTAGATGGTCTGCTCCTTTCCTGCTCTCACCCCCTCCTAGCTCTATCCCTGGTAGACAATCCCTGTGTCATAGGGGGTAAGAAGGAATGAGTTTGCACCCTACACTTCAGACTTCCGCTTGGCAAAAAAAGGAAACTTCATCCTTCTGTAAAAGAATGGGAGAAAAATGACAACTGGAATGGCAGGGCTGGAAGAGTTAAAGGCCTCTTGGGATCATTAAAACCCGGTTTCTCTCCCTTATAGCATCATTGATCAACATCTGGCTCCTGAGAGTTCAATCCAATGTATCTATTCATTCAATAAATACTGAGTGATTACCACACACCATGTAACATGTTATGCATCGGTTATAGAAAGCTCACCAAAGAATACTTTCTATCTGCACAGACTTGATGGGGAGATAGATAAGAGAATTAATTATACCGTAGGGTGGTTCTTGTATTGGAGGACCCAGGTGCAGTGGGACTCCAGCAGAGGGCTGTCATGGGCTCACGAGCTCATCCATGCATTAGGTATGTGGTACTAGATCATGAGAGAAAGGCAAGGGGCTTTGATATGCCTGTCATGGTCACATCTTAAGGAGAACCTTTGACCCTGACTAGACTCAAAAGCAAATGTTGAGTGGTGGTTTTTAGCTGCCAACAAGCATCAGAATTAGAACCTGATGGAGAGCTGACTTTGAAAAGGCAGGTTCCCAGACCCAACCTCAGGAATTCTGATTTAGTAGGTTTGTAGTGGGGCCTCAAAACCTGCATTGTAAGAAGTATCTGGGGTTCATTATGATGCAGATGGTGTGTGAACCAGGCTTTGAAAAGGCTGTCTTTATAGCTTCCGATGACTCCTATGTGCTAAAGTTTCCCCAGTGTAGGTCCCTTCTTTGAGCAAGCAGATGAGCCTGGATTGGGCCTTCTCTCCCAAGATACAGGCTTCTACTTCATGAGACTAGCTAGTCAAAATTTCGGAATGGCCCTGACTGGTTTGGCTCAGTGGATAGAGCATGGGCCTGCAGACCGAAAGGTCCCAGGTTCGATTCTGGTCAAGGGCATGTACCTTGGTTGCAGGGCACATCCCCAGTAGGGGGTGTGCAGAAGGCAGCTGATGGATATTTCTAACTCTCCATCCCTCTCCCTTCCTCTCTGTGAAAAAAAAATCAATAATAAAATATATTTTAAAAAACAAAAGAACAAAAAACTGTGGGCTATCTGTCTAACAGACTATTCACACAGTTATTTATGATTTAATTGTTGGGGGAGAAGCACTATGAAACTAAAAAGTTTTCCATTCAAAAACATCCAAAATACCCTAAATAAGAAAGCACTATGTGGTATTAATTAAGAGCACAGGCAGTGAAGTTAATTTGCCCAAGTTTCTATCTGAGTTTTCTCAGTTACTAGCCATGAGAACTTGGGCAAGTTACTTTATCTCTCTGTGCCTTAATCCTATCTAATAAAAGAATAATATGCAAATTAACCATCACTCTGCTACACCCACATGCCATGCCCACCAGCCAATCAGGAGTGTGTATGCAAATTAACCCCAACCAAGATGGCTGTGGCCACATAGCGAGCAGGAGGGAGGCTTGGGTTTCCCTAGCGATGGAGGAAGCCAAGCTTTCCACACACCCTGGTGGGCCCAGCCTTCACTCAAGGCTACAAAGTTTCAATTATAGAAGATAAATAAATCCCATCAGAAATGGTTGCCTTTGCAGAGCGAGCAAGAGGCTTGGCTCTGCTTCAGGCTACAAAGTTTCAATTGTAGAAGATAAATAAATCCCAGATACCAGGGCCTCTGCTTGGGTTACCTGGGAGGTAGGGAGAGTATAGCTGGCCTGCAAACCACCACAGGCCCCTTGCCCAGGCTGCCTCACACCCCAAAGGAACCCCCACCCTGATCTGGGACACCCTTCAGGGCAAACCATCTGGCCCCCACTCATGCACCAGGGCTCTATTCTATCTAATAAAAGAACGATATGCAGATTGAGCATCACTCCAACACACAAGATGGCTGCCCCAATGTGGTTAAAGATCCTGCCCCCATGTGGACACAAGATGGCCAGAAGGAGAGGGCAGTTGGGAGGGACCGGGCCTGCAAGGGAGGGCAGTTAGGGATGACCATGCTGGCAGAGGAGGGAAGTTGGGAGTGACTGGGCCTGTAGGTAAGGGCAGTTGCGGGAAACCAGGTCTGCAGAGAAGAGCAGTTGGGGACAGGCCTGCAGGGGAGGGCAGTTAGGGGCACACAGGCTGGCAGGGGAGTAATTAGGGGGTATCAGGCTGACAGGCAGAAACAGTTAAGGGCAATCAGGAAGGCAGGCAGGCGAGCAGTTGGGAGCCAGCAGTCCTGCATTATGAGAGGGATGTCTGACTGTTTAGGCCTGATCAGTACTGGGCCTAAACAGGCAGTCGGCTATCCCTTGAGGGGTCCCAGATTGGAGAGGGTACAGGCTGGGCTTTGCTACAATCTCCCTCCATGCATAAATTTTGTGCACCAGACCTCTAGTTTCCTTATAAAAAAATGAGACTGATAATAATAGAACTACTCAAGGTATATCCCAGGAGTTAAATGAGTTAATGTGTATGCACCTCAGCATGGTGCATAGTGCTTCCAAACAAGAGATGCTACCTGTTACTAATAACCTGAATGTACAAAACTCCAGGAGCTAGAAACCTAGAGGAAACCGGAAGTGAGTGCTGGCTACCTTTCGCAGTTATCATGGGGGTAACTGGTATTTTTTACATGCGGGCTTGGGTTTTATTACTGTTCAGGGACAGAAACAAGATTTTGAGCCTCTGGAAGTGGAGTGTTGGCACTGAGATTTCCACATAAATCCAAGACGGTGGAAAGACAACCTCCTTTGAACAATCATAGACCAATCTCTAGCAGAGAAAAATGGAAAGAGAGCTTGTTTTTCTTGAACTGAGCTCAAGGTCAGAAGGGGAAGTGTCTCTCTTAAGAATTCCAAACCATTGGCATGAGTCCTCAGTGGGTTTAGGGTTTTAATGAATAGTTCCTGTACAACCTAGAAACCCCTAGGCTAAGAAGTAACATAAAAATTTTGTCTGGGCCAATGATGCTCTGTTAGAAGCAAACACTTTGATTACACTTGTTTCTCTAGATGAGAGTCTTGCTGAGGATGAGTTTGCAGTCTGAAATTACACAACATACAAGGAAAAACCTTGAGCAAGAGTCCACAGATCCATCAAACAATAGGACCAGACCTCTCAGAACTTTAGATTATAAATCCATCAGAGGAGATTATAAACTAGGCTTGTTCAAATGACTACCAGCATGAAATGTAAGGCTTCAAAAATATAATATCTGGTTAATGAACAAAAGTGAGGCAGATTTTAAATATAAATTTTAAAAAGCTAGAAATTTAAACAATACTCATTAAAATTTAAAACTTGCCTTGGCCAGTGTGACTCAGCAGTTAGAGTGTCAATCAGTGCCGGGGTTCATTTCCCAGCCTTACAAAGGGTTCAGCATTCTGGAGAAAGGGGCTGCAAGTAGATGATTAAAGAGTCCAGAGACGAAAAATAATTTTGAAAGGCATTGGGAATCAGAAGCTTCAGCTAAAGAGCTAAAAGACTCTTCCTTGTCTCAGGACTCTGATTTTATTAATACAGTTTGTCCTAAGGCAAGGTGGAGATATACACTTCAAAGGGTAAGGTTACAAAAGTATTGTTAGTTTGGGGAATAGCCTATAGCTGTTCAGGTGTTTGGCCAACAGGAGGCAATAAAATGCCCTGAGTTGTCTGGCAGCAGACAATCCTATTCAGGTTTGGGGGAAGTGCCGTTTAGCCAGTTTCCAACAGGTAAACTACATATGTGGTTCATCCTTGTTGAGCCCCCCAAGTCTCATTAACCTTTTGATGGAACTCTTGCAATTATTCAATGCTGGAATTGGTTCCCAGCAAGCCAGCACACCAAAGGGTTCAGTTTCTGGTCAAGGGCACATACCTGGGTTGCAGGTTTGATTCCTGGCCCTGATTGGGACCCATGTGAGAGTCAACAAATCAATGTGTCTCTCTCCCATTGATGTTTCTCTCTCTCTCTCTCTCTCTCTCTCTCTCTCTCTCTCT
>JAAGEH010000022.1:13974339-13989292 GCA_011751065.1 Lasiurus cinereus
TCTCTCTCTCTCTCTCTCTCTCTCTCTCTCTCTCTCTCTTTCTCTCCCCCCCTCAACCCCCGCCCCCTCTCTCCCTCCTTCTCTTCCACTCTCTCTAAAAATCAATGCAAAAAATATCCTTAGGTGAGGATTAACCAAAAAAAAAGTTAGTTTTTTTTAAACAAACTTAATAGTGAATTAGACATAACTGAAGGAAGGGAACTTGGAGGGAAATCTAGGAAATTATTCAGGTGGAGCCCAGAGATGGGAACTATGAAAAAAAGAGATCTTAGAATATAAGGAGATAAAATGAAAAAATCTAACATATATCTAATAGGAGTTCTAGAAGAAAAACTAAAGAGAATGGTATAAGGCGGTGTTTGAAGGGAAGATGCCTGAGAATTGATGAAAGATGATAATGTTTAGATTCAGGAATCACAACAAACCCCAATGTAAAGAAAAAAAGCCAAAAATATTCATTTAAATACCATAGGAAAACTGCAAAATATCCAAGGCAAAGAGAAACTTTACAGATGAAACCAGAGAGAAAAAACTGAGCTTATTACAGTTGGGAATGCTCTGGGAGAGGTCACGAAGACCACATGGGCTCCAGGGAGTGGAGCCTGCACACTATGGGACCCTCAGATGTGAGAGAGGGGTGGCTGAGGCTGAGTCTAGGACAGTGGTCGGTAAACTCGATAGTCAGAGCCAAATATCAACAGTACGATTGAAATTTCTTTTGAGAGCCAAATTTTTTAAACTTAAACTTCTTCTAATGCCACTTCTTCAAAATAGACTCACCCAGGCCATGGTATTTTGTGGAATAGCCACATTCAAGGGGCCAAAGAGCTGCCACAGTTTGCCAACAGACCACTGGTCTAGAACAACTGCAAAAGCAGGCAAGGAAATTGGACTTGCTGTGGAAGGCTGCAAGGAACTTCTGCATCATTGTAGGAGCCCAATGAGACACATAAGAAGGCTTGTTAACTAAAAAGCATTTTCCAAAGGTTTGTTTTGTAGTGACTGTGGCGTGGAAATGCAACTATTCTGGGACTTTTTGTTCCCAACTCCAAACTGCTGTACTTTTTTTTGTCCCTGTCTTTTCTTTTAAAATAGCACAGAAATGTTTTGCAACAATTGCAATTGCTTTGAGAAAAGAGTTAAATCATTTTGAGTAAAAAAATCTTTCATTCTGATTAACTGTTCTGTGGTCAGTGTTGATGGTTTTGTGTGTGTGTGTGTGTGTGTGTGTGTTTTATGGAAATCACAAAGGTTACCCTACTTTATTTTTCTTCTCTAATATTTCCTCAGATTAGACAGACTGTGCTTGGGAAAATGAGAGTATGCATTGAGTTAAACAAGAGTATGTTCTAGGCTAAGGGGATGTTCCTGAAAATCTTGATTTCACATACAGGTTGGTCTTAGTGGCCTTCAGCTGCCTGGTTGTTGCTGATAAATGGGAAGTTACTAAACATTTGCTTAGAAAATGAAGGATAAAGAATTAGGCACATAAAGAATCAGGCACAGCCTGCTAAGGAATGTGAATAAATTAGTAACGGGAATGGCCCCAGGGAGATGAGGAGATGGGTGGATACCACTCCACACACCATATCACCCTCCAGAGAGCTTTTATCTCGCTGGCCTGTGATGTAAGGATATAGCTGGCTCAGGGAGAGCTTATGCTTTTCACACATTTTTATGGAGTGATAGTTATTGCACTCAGTGTGCTAGGGACATTATAGTAATCCAGGCAAGACTCCTGCCTGCTCAGAGTTCAGAATCTAGTGAGAGACACAGATAAGTAATTATGATGTAGCTTTGAACGTGTGGTATGAGGGATGTGGTATAGACATGGCAATAGGGAAATATAACTGAGGCTTGAACGAATCAGTTAAGAGTGGCTGAGAGAAGGAAAGAGCAAGAGATATTAAAATAAGTGTACATTGTTTACCTTTTCTGGAGCACCAGAAATGAGAGGTGAACAGTGATAAATATGCTGGAAAGGCAGGCAGGAGTCAGCCCAGAAGGACTGTGTTAGCCATGGTCAGAATAAGCCTTGATCTTGAGGAGCCAGAGAGCCATTGAAGGAAAGTAACCATGCAGGAAAGTAAGTTGATCAGATTGTATTCTTAGAAAGCTCACTCTGGCTGTTGTCTGGGGATCCCATTAGAAGGGAGCAGGAAAATCCATTAGGCAGTGATTGCAGGGTTGCAGGCTGAACCTGGTGGCAGCAGCAGAGATGGGAAGTATAAAGATTCAAGACATGCGTGGGCAGGAGAATGAATAGGGGTTGGTGATGGATGTCGACTTTAGAGAGAGAGAGGATGCAGAATGATGTTCAGTGTCCTGGTATGAACATTAAGCAGATAATAGGAGGAAGAACTGTGCCTATGACTTCCTGGAAGCAAAGGAGGGATGGGGGTGATAAGAGTCTGGACAGAGCAATAGCCTGAATGGGGTAGAAGAGATAAGGCTCAAGAAAACCCAGGCCAGCTTCATGGGTCTTCTATCCATGTGGCGCCCTGGGCCCCACACTCAGATGGGCCCTGTGCTGGGCTTTATGGTCTGCTAACCATCTTGAAATCTAGAATGATTTTGTCTTTGAATTTGTGTTTGGTAAGCAAAAACAACAGAGCCTTCCCAAGAGTACAGCAGATTGTGCAGACTCTATGTCCTCTTCTCTGCTACCCTGTCCCTACAGAGCATTTGGGAGGCCAGGAGCACCGAATCCCAGTGGGCACGCCATGTGCAGCCGTTTGTTGAGACTCAAAATGAGTACAAGATAAGCGTATTATGGAAGTTGGCTGCTGTCAATTCCACTGGCCCCAGAATTCCCTATTCCTATTCCATATCCACATGACTACCACT
Organism: Lasiurus cinereus; assembly: GCA_011751065.1. Taxonomy (NCBI): domain Eukaryota; kingdom Metazoa; phylum Chordata; class Mammalia; order Chiroptera; family Vespertilionidae; genus Lasiurus; species Lasiurus cinereus. The sequence continues at coordinate 13,977,187 of JAAGEH010000022.1, forward strand.
GAGTAAGTAGGGCACTGACAGCCCTGTTAAACCACACTTACCATTCAAATCGACTTGCTTTACTCATGTTACTTCCCTAATGGAGCCAACCATTTATGCTGACAGTGACAACAGGAGCAAAAGGACAGGGCAACAAACGCTTCATTCCTTTTCTTCTGAGTCTTTCCTTATTGTATTGAAGGTGTAGAGTACTGGTAGGATATGCACATATCGAGTGCACTAGCATTAGTTTTGCTCAGTGTTTTCATGCTTTTGGTAAGTGTGAAATACGTATACATGTATGAGCTACAAAATACAAATTGTATAAGTTTGGTGCTTCTGCATATGAGTTACGGTAATATTCTTACATTTAAAACTGGCATTGCAGAATATAAAAGGAACAATATAATTCATGCTAATAAAAATTTAAAATTTTCTTGCACAGAACACTTAATAGCAAATAAAAATACTATGAAAATGGAAATGTAAAATGGTACAGCCAGTTTGGAAGACAGTTGTGTTTTTTTTTTTTTAATGTATGTATTTTATTGATTTTTTACAGAGAGGAAGGGAGAAGGATAGAGAGTTAGAAACATCAATGAAAGAGAAACATTGATCAGCTGCCTCCTGCACACTCCCTACTGGGTATGTACCTACATGCCCTTGACCAGAATCGAACCCGGGACCCTTCAGTCCCCAGACTGATGCTCTATCCACTGAGCCAAACCAGCTAAGGCGGTTTGTCAGCTTCTTACAAAACTAAACATAATCTTGGCATATGAACCAGCTGTTATACTCCTTCCCCAGAAGAATAGAAAACTTAAGTTTAAACAAAAATCTGCACATGAATGTTTATAGCAGCTTTATTCATATTGCCAAAATTTAGAGGTGACTAAGATATCCTTCAATGGAGAAATAGAGAAATAATTTGTGGTACAGCCTACATTCAGACAATAGAATATAATTCAATCATAAAAAGAAAGGAGTTATCAAGCCATGAAAAAAACATAGAGAAAGCTTAAGAGCATATTGTTAAATGAAAAGATAGTTTGAAAAGATTATGTACTAGGCATACCAGTTAATAATGTGGATTTTGTAATAAAAGAAAACATGATAATTTTAAGAGAAACATCAAAAGTGCTTTATCAGCCAAAACCAATTTGGCTCAGTAGATAGAGCATCGGCCTGCGGACTGAGGGGTCCTGGGTTCGATTCCCAGTGGGGGGTGTGCAGGAGGCGGCTGTTCGATGTCTCTCTCTCTCATCGATGTTTCTAACTCTTTATTCCTCTCCCTTCCTCTCTGTAAAAAGTCAATAAAATATATTTAAAAAACAAACAAACAAAAAAAAGTGCTTTATCAAAGTAATGTCCATTGCTAGCTACACATTTCCCCCATCTCTCAAATAATTTGTGGATACCGTCTTAATAGAACTTTTCTTGTTTTGAAGCACACCATTCAGAGACCCAATTTTCCATTTCTTCATACGCTTTGAAGTGCTGCTCAGAAAGTGCGTATGCGATCAATTGGAACAAGTGGCAATATGAAAGCAAGTCTGGTGAATACAGCCGATGGGTTAATATTTCCCAGGCAAGATATTTGAATGTGTCTTTAACTGGTTTTGAAGTGTATGATGGTGCGATATCATGAAGCAAGATTACTTTGCCTTGTCTTCTGGCCCATTCTGGTTGTTTTACGATCAAAGTGTAGTTCAAATTGATTATTTTTCCTCAGTAGCGATCAGTATTAATGGTTTTTAGAAGCTTATAATACACTACACCTTCCTGATCCCACCAAACGCAGAGCATTGTCTTTTTTCTGAAGCGATTTAGCCTTGCAATCAATGTTGATAGTTGACCTGGATCAACCCATGATTTTGTGCATTTGCGATTCTCAAAATAAATCCATTTTTCATCACCAGTCAAATTCAATGCAAAAAAGACTTTCTTTCCTCCTTTTGAAGCAACATTTTACTGGTGACTTTGCGGTTTCCCATTTGTCTTTTGTTCAGTTGATGTGGCACCCATTTTCCTTCCTTTAAAATCTTTCCCATTACTTGTAAAGATTGGAAATTGTTTGCTGAGCAATGTTTAATCTTTCTGCAGGTTGTTTTTGAGTTTGACATGCATCTTCATCCAATAATGCTTGTAATTGTTGCTCAGTTGACCTGGACATTCTTTGTCTTTCACATAGAAATCATTACTTTCAAAGCATTTAAACTAGTGTTCACAGTATCTTGAGATGGAGCATGTTCACCATAAGTTTCCTGAAGTATAGGACAACTTTCAGCAGCACTTTTCTTCAAATTAAGTAATGAATTAAAACTTCCTGCAAATGCTCTTTTTTTGTCATGGAATTTGACATTTTTAAGCATAAAAATATCTATGATGTTAACACTTTCAGCAAATTTGACATATGTAGTTTTTTTTTTAAATATATCTTATTGATTTTTTTACAGAGAGGAAGGGAGAGAGATAGAAAGTCAGAAACATCGATGAGAGAGAGACATCGATCAGCCGCCTCCTGCACGCCCCACACTGGAGATGTGCCCGCAACCAAGGTACATGCCCCCGACCGGAATCGAACCTGAGACCTTTCAGTCCGCAGGCCGATGCTCTATCCACTGAGCCAAACCGGTCTCGGTGACATATGAAGTTTTGAAGCTTGCTGTCAATACAAAAAAAAAATAGCATACATTTCAAATTGCTTATATATCAACATATGTGTAACTCCATCTATTGAAAAAAAATCCACATTATTAACTGGTACACCTGGTACTATATGATCCCAACTATGTGACATTCTGTAAAAGGCGAAACTATAGTCAGTAAAAATGTCAGTGGTTGCCAGGAGTTTGGGAGTAGGAGGAGAGGGGAGAGATGAATGGTGGAGCACAGGGGACTTATAGGGCAATAAAACCATTCTGTATGATACTGTAATGGTGACTATATGACATCACATGTTTGTCAAAATTCATAAAATGTACAACACAAGAGTGAACTCTAGCCTGGCCAGATAGTTCAGTTAGAGTGTCATCCCCATAAGCGAAAGTTGGGGGGTTGATCCCTGATCCGGAGACATAAGAATCAACCAATGTATGCATAAATAAGTGAAGCAGCAAATTGATATGTAAATAAGTGAAATAGCAAATTGATGTTTCTCTCTCTTTTTCTCTCTAAAAATTAATAAATAAAAAATTAAAAAACAAAGAATGAACTCGAATGTAAACTTTGGATTTTAGTTAATAATAATGTATTCATATTGTTTCATCGATTATAACAAATGGACCATACAAATTCAAGAATGGAGAGGGGGTATATGGGAGCTCTCTGTACTTTCTGCTCAATTTTTCTTTAAAAAAATAAAGTTTGTTACTTAAAAAAAAGAAAAGAAGGATAAAGAAATCCTAGTCCTATACCACACTGACTACTGAGATGGGGCCAAGAAGCTACAGGGAAGAGAAATCATGTTCACTCTAGAAAGGCATCAGAATGATCAATGGATCTTTTTCCTTGTCAAGAGTGAATGGAGTCATCAAGGACCCAATCCCATGTCAGCTTCTTCCCTGGACATGTTTTGGACTTCGGGTGTGCTTTGCTGATGGATGCTCATCCCCCACTCTCTTCCCTACCTTCAGCTTATCTCCTTTACAGAACTTAGGAGCCATATATGCTCCAAATCAATAGTAGATAGTGAGTGACATTTCTTGCTGGATAACCAAACAATTGTCGGCATTATCAGAAAGAGACTTTAAGCCAATATCTGTCACTCATTGTGTAACCTTGACTAAATGCCTTCACCTCTCTGGGACTCAGCTGACCTATGTATAAAAGGAACATGGTGGAGGGAGACAAGTTAGATCATTTTCCAAGAAAGCTACCATAGAACCTCATGTGTAAAAAGATATAAATGGGGCTTCTCCGATTGAAGACAGGGAAAGATAAGAGAGGGTTAACATAGAGTCCCAAACTACCACTCACCTGTTCTTTTGACCCACTGATGCCCTTGAAGATCCAGAATGTTTAGAAACCTCAGGATACCATGGAACACAATTCAGAAATCCCTATCTGGTCTATCTCTCTTATAAATAGAAGAGCAAGGGGCTTATTCAAAGTCATACAAGGAGTCAGTGGTCGTGATGGAATTTGGATCCAGGTCCCCTGACCTCTAGTTCAATGCTTTTTCCTTTCACTGTTTTGCCCCAATCCTGCTGTGGCCACTTTGTGTTTATTGAGTGGAAAACACCCTACCAGCCCAAACATGAGCTCTGCCCTCTGGAAATGGAAACAGCAGCCCACACACAAATCGTTGCCACCTCCTGTCAATGGCACCCACACAGGGTGCCAGCAAGATGATCTTGACCCTTGCAGGTTATTTGTGTTTATAATTAAGTATAAGATTCCTGGTAAAGATTTGTCAGGGATTTCAATGAGCCATTAGTTGAGTCTAAAGCAGCATTAGCATTTGTCTTCTGTAACAGCACAGTGCTGAGTTATGCTGTCTTGCATTCTTATGGCCTAGTTCTTTCATGAGTATTGGTGATATCTCTTTAGCTACCTGCTCTACTCCATAATTAGGCAATTCTCTCAGACCTGGTTTGGTATTCTGTACACAGTTGGTGCATCCAGTCAATTATGCTTCTTCTCAAGACCATTGTATCTTTTTCTGCTCACAAAATGGAAAGAGGAAGAATGTCAGAAGATGTTTCCTGAGAGCAAATTTTGAACTATCAGAAAGAAGAGAGCTCCACTTCACCCAGCATGGCATAAGTGAGAAGAAGGGAAGTTGGCAGCCAATCAGGGTGTACTACAAAAATCCCAGCCACCTGTTTGCTACATTAACTGTGTGGCAGGCACCGTGCTGAACCCTGCAGATGCATCGTTTCCAGGAGTGCTAAAAACAAGCTTGGATGAATTCCTCATAGTACAGAGGAGGGATCTGAGGCTCAGAGAGGGGAAATGATGTGGACAAGGCTTCAGAATTACCACTAAGACCCAGGTCTAGCTGACACCAAAGCTCAAGTTCATAATCTCCATATCAAGATGACAAGGGCAATCTAATTGGGTTTTGAAAGATTTTACCGATAGAAAAAAACAGCTGTGTATCATAAAAAATAGCTATGTGCCTGATCTTTGCCCTTCGACCCACCTTTCTGTCTCCCCCTCCTGCAGCCTTTTACTAAAGAATTTAAACAGGACACCAAATGAAAGGTCTAGAGAATGTGGAGCCAGCAAGTTTGTAAGCCAGACATATTAACATGACCCAGAGACCTTGGGGAATAAGGAAAGCTGGGGGCTGGGTGGGGTGTTGTGGGGGGGGGGGTGCTGGCTGATATTTAGTATGTCCCAAGATGGGGTAATAAATACATAAAATATGCCAAGTTTATCCCAAAGGTCTTTAAAACGGGAACATTGTGATCCTGCTGAATAGTCCTTTAGAGGCAGACAAGATGAACTAAAGCTTTTCCAAAGTCCCCCAGGGCTCTGAAATTGTCACAGATGGTAACTCAGGAATCTTCTGGAGTCAGACAGACATAGGGATTCAATCTGAGACCCATATCCTTAATAGCTGAAGGGTTTGGGGCAAGTTACTGAAGCCCTTAAACTTCAGTTTGCCATCATGTCTAAGGAATACTAATAATACCTACCTCGAAGGGTTATGATTAAACAATATTCTTGCTGACTGTTTGGCATAGTATCTGACATATTGCAAGCATTCAATAAAGTGTTGAAATTATTGCAATTATATATTTAATATTCCCCAGTTCAGTTCCTCATCAAGTTTAATATAATTCTTTAGAGAGCTGAAATGACTAAATTGGTTCCTTTTGGGCTCAGACTCCAATGCACCACTTTGCTCTTGCTCTCTGATTCACATTTGCTTTGTCATGTTTTGTTTGTGTATTTGGAGGCTTACGTTAGGCCCTGGTGGAAAGAGAGTAGTGTGGGCCCTTTCCAAGGATAGACCAGGTGGTAGCCCAGAAGGAAAATTACTCAGACCCCAGAATCTTTAACTTTCTTAAAAGCGACGGAAGCTGCCAAAATATCCCAAACCATAAAATCAGCTCTAAATTCCCATCAGCCTTCCCACAACTATAGACTCAAAATGTCTGAGCTAGAGTGTTTTATGGAACTTAGAAGTCATCCAGTTCAACTTCTCTGTGTCACAGATCAAAACACTGAGTCCTAGACAGCAGGTGGAACTTTGACTAGAACCACCGATCATTAGAATTATAAGGCAATCAATAGCACTATGAAAGGCTGAGAATGAGACCAAGTCCAGAGATTCTCTGGATTTGGTGACCTTTAGATACCCCCCACCCCATGTCTTCAGACCTGTGGCATTCTGCTCTAGGCTCTCAGTATTCTTCATCTCTGTCTCTCTAAGTGGAGGATGTGGGGAAGAAAGGAGAAGGGGCAAAGACCACATCTGCACTGTTCACTGTGGTATCTACAGTGATTACACCTGATACTCTGTAAGGTGTAATGGAAGGAAGGGAGAGAGGAAAGGATAGAGAGAGATAGAGATATGCAGCCTATTAGATCACTTGGAGAACTAGACTGGGAGAGGTAATCTGGTCAAAAGACCATTTAGACATGTCTGAGTATGAGGAAAGTAACATACATGGTGCCTCCAATGTGGACCAGGCCCTGTGCTTGGCCTTTCCATGTGTTGTATCACAGATTTTTCATTACTACTTTATGCCACAGGCATTGCCTATTTCACAGCCAGGGATACTGAGACTCTGAATAGCTTCAGGGTTTAGAAAGAGGGAAAGCCTTCTTGGAAAGAGTTTACATAGATGAACTCTCCTTCTCTAGATACCTGTGTGCTGATTATTCTGCACTGATTTCCACTGCCCATCAGAGTCATTGTATGCCCCTCTCTTCTGCTCCATGACCTGGGATGCTGACTTCTACGGAGTATATCACTCAGACTCCCTTGACCTGGACTTCTGTTGAGAGGAACTGGTTAGAGATTAGAAAGAAAGAGAGAAAATCAAAGCATTTATTTTCCTGCTTCCTTTTATGCCTTGTAATCCTCTGTGGCTACAGCTCTTGTCAGACAACCCCTCTTCCACCACCCTGGGCTTGGTAACAGCATTTTCTCCCCTGTCCACAACAGCCTGCCATTGCTTCCACACTGTTGCTAAGTCTAGGTGCTTTGCCATCCCTTCACAGTTCCCTGAACTCTGCCCATATCTCTACAAATAGTCCTTTCATTCAACTCTTCAGTTAAACTCTTTTGAATGATATGCCCTTCTCCTTCTCTGTGCCTTCATCCATTCAGTTTCCAAAATATGCAACAGAGTCTCCTCCCTTTCTTCCAATCCAGAGCTTCCCAAACTTCCACACCATTCCCTCCCTGCCCACCACCCCAGTCCTCCAAGAAGTCTTCTCTGACTAATCCCATGCTCAGTTATTTACTGCTGTGTACTCAACCATTCTCAAATGTAGTAATTAAAGCTAACACCATTTATTAGTTCTCACAGTTCTGTGGATTTACTGGGTAACTCTTCTATTAGTCTGGCATGATTGTCCCATGCAGCTGCATTCAGTGGGCAGATCTGCAAAGCTCCGGACTTGGCTACAACAGCAGAAAAGACTGGGTCTCTCTCCATTTGTCTTTAATCCTCAGGAAGACCTGTCCTTTCTTCTTCACGTGCCAGTGGCAATGTCCCAAGAGAATGAAAGTAAAACCTGCAAGGTCTCTTAAGAACTAACCCGGAAGGTCTCACAGTATTACTTCTTATACATTGCTTTGATCAATGCAGGTCATAATGCCATCCCAGGTTCATGGGGTGGGAAAATAGACCACCTCCTGATAGAAGCACCTATAAAGTGAAACAGCAAAGAGAAGTGAGCCCAGGGAAGCATGATTCACCAAGAGCCATTGTTGTAACCATCTGTCAAATAGAGCAACTGTCAGGTCCTAGAATATTGCAATCAAAAAGGACCAGAATATTGCAATCAACAGGGATTTGGGCTCTTGACTTCTAATCCAAGTGACTCCCCACTGAACCAGTTATTCCAAGCAATCATTCTAAACTCTCCAGAGATTCAAGCACTTCATGGAGCTGAATGGGGCTTCCAGCATCTACCTATCAAATGTGGAGTGGGCCTTTTCCCCTGAGCAAGCCTGACATTCTCCAGCTTTTCCCCAAGCTTTGTACACCATTTATACACATTGTAGCCTTAACAGATCCTCCATAAATTTTTACAAGTCGATAAAAAATTTTTTTTTCTGAAAAGAAACTGAATAAGAGCAAACACTTCATCAAAGAAGGGCATGTCTGGGAGAGCAGCCATTTTAAAAGAATAGTACATAAGCAGTCACGCCATTTATTTAGCTTTGCCATTCATGCCTAACTAATCCCAGGAAAAATCCACTTTGCATCATTTCCCAGAAACTCACTTTGTAAATAATTCTTTAAGATGTGCACATTTTGCCTATTTGAAATGTATAGTATGTATTTTTAATTAATTTAATTTTTTTTAAAATTTATTGTTCAGATTATTACAGTTTTTTCTCTGTTTTCCCCCCATAGCTCCCCTTCACCCAGTTCCCACCCCACCCTCTGCCCTTACTCTCCCCCACTGCACTGTCTTCATCCATAAGTGTATGATATTTGTCCAGTCTCTTCCCAAAACCTCCATATCCCTTTACACCCGAGGATTGTCAGTCCACTCCCTTTCTATACCCCTGATTCTATTATATTCACCAGGTTATTCTGTTCATCAGATTTTTTATTCACTTGATTTTTAGATTCACTTGTTGATAGATACGTATTTGTTGTTCATAATTTTTATCTTAACCTTTTTCTTCTTCTTCCTCTTCTTAAAGTATACCCTTCAGCATTTCATAATCCTGGTTTGGTGGTGATGAACTCCTTTAGCTTTTTTTAAATCTATGAAGCTGTTTATCTGACCTTCAATTCTGAATGATAGCTTTGTTGGGTAGAGTAATCTTGGTTGTAGGTTCTTGCTGTTCATCACTTTGAATATTTCCTACCACTCCTGTCTGGCCTGCATATTTCTGTTGAGAAATAGGCTGACAATCATATGGGTGCTCTCTTGTAAGTAACTATCTGTTTTTCTCTTGATGCTTTTAATATTCTCTTTGTCTTTTGCTCTTGGCATTTTAATTATGATGTGTCTTGGTGTGGTCCTCTTTAGATTCTTTTTGTTTGGGGTTCTATGTGCTTCCTGGACTTGTAAGTCTATTTCTTTCAGCAGATGGGGGAAGTTTTCAGATTTTATTTCTTCAAATAGGTTTTCAGTATCTTGCTCTCTCTCTTCTTCTGGCACCCCCATAATTCTGATGTTGGTATGCTTAAAGTTGTCCCAGAGGCTCCTTACACTATCTTCATATCTTTGGATTCTTTTTTCTTTTTTCTTTTCCAGTTGGGTATTTTGTGCTTCTTTGTATTTCAAATCTTTCACTTGATTCTTACGATCCTCTAGTCCAGTGGTCAACAAACTGTGTCTTGAGAGCCACATGGGGCTCTTTGGCCCCTTGAGTGTGGCTCTTCCACAAAATACTACAACCTGGGTGAGTCTATTTTGAAGAAGTGGCATTAGAAGAAATTTAAGTTTAAAAAATTTGACTCTCAAAAGAAATTTCAATTGTTGTACTATTGATATTTGACTCTGTTGACTAATGAGTTTGCCAACCACTGCTCTAGTCTGCTGTTGGATCTCTGTATATTATTTTTTTTAATTTCAGTCAGTGTATGATTAATTTCTAGTTGGTCGTTTTTCATATCTTTGAGGGTCTCACTAAATTTATCGGTCTCTTCTAGAAAATTCTTGCAAAACCTTATAACCATGGTTTTGAACTCTATATTGTCATTTGCTTTCCTCCATTTCTTTCATTTGTGACCTGTTTCTTTGTCTCCACATTTTGGCAGCTTCCCTGAGTTGATAGAATGGCTTTGTGTTCTAGGTATCCTATAGGGCCCAGTGGCTCAGCCTCCCCAGTTACCTGAGGTGGACACTCTTCGTACACAGCCTTGTTATAGTTAAGCCTTGATTGTTGTTGGTATCACTGAGGGGAATTGACTTCCAGGCCAATTGGCCGTGAGGATCAGCTGTGTCTACACTGGGAGGACTTCTGGGCTGGAGACACCCTTATGAGGCAAGACTTGTTTCAGTGGGGCTTTAGTGCTCACTGAGTCTGCCCCCTGAGTGTGTCCCTTATGGATCTGAGGAGTTGTAATCTGGATGGTACTACTCTAATCCCTGGCTACACTGGCTCCTGGATCTCCAAGGAAGTGCTAATTTAGCCTCTGCCTGAGGCCACCCAGCAGGAGCTACAGAGATATATGCAGATTTCTCTTCTTTGTTTGGGTTTTGGAGGTGCCCAGATAAGGCCCAGCTGTGAAGCAATGCAATCTGCTGTAGGACCTTGGACCTTCTTTTGTAGGTTCTGGGTCTCTCTGACTCAGCTGCAGTTTGTTAAGTAAGTTTAGATTTCAAGGACTAGACCATTCATATACAGAAGCCTCTGTACACAGCTTGGATGGGGCAGAGACTCAGGGTGAAATAAACAGCAATGGCTTCCTATCAGCCCTGCCCTAAGAGGACCCGGTCTCAGTGTCCCACAATAATGGCTGCAAGCACCTCTGAGAGAAAGCCGCCCTCGAGTCTTGCCTGCTGCCAAACAGTCCAGTTTCTTCCCATATGAGTCTGGGTCCCCAGAGTCTTGCCTGGAACGGGAATTCAGAGCAGTTGGGAACTTGTGTCTCCCTTCCACTTGAAAAAGCCAGCAGCAAAGAACCAAGATGGTGGCATAAGGTATACAACTATACGTGCTGCCTCTTACAACCACACCAAAACTACAACTAAAAGACAAAACGACTATCTCCCATAACCATGGGAAAGCTGGCAGAGTGGAAGTTCTACAACTAGAAGGAAAGAAAAAAGTGTATTGAGACCTGGTAGGATGTGCAGAGGCTCAGAAAGGCAGAGGTATGGAGATTCGTACATGTGAATCTGGCTGGCGTGTGCTGGTTTTTTTTTGTTTTTGTTTTTTTGTTTTTTTTTTTCAATTGGGAGTGAGTTACAAGTTCCTGACTGCTCTGAATTCCAGTTTCTGGTGAGATTCTAGGGACCCAGACTCATACAAGGAGAAAATGGAAAATCTGCTATTGGGTCGAAAAGAGAGGGTGGCCTTCTCGCAGAGGTGTGCACAGAATCATTGTTTACTGCACTGGGGCATGGGACATGCAACACGGGCACTCGGAAACAGGGAGACACAGAGAGGGCTGACTGGCAGCCAGCACTGTTTGCCATGCCCTAGCGATCCCCTAAGACCCCGCCCTGCCCAATTTACAAACCCACTGAGCTGTGAGCAACGGCTTTTGCATATGAATGGCTTGCCCTCTAGCAGCTTAACCTAACAAATTGCAACTGGATCAGACAACTCCAAAACTTCAAAACTCCAAGAAAAGAGGAGAAATCTGCAAAGCTCCCTGTAGCTTTTGCTGGGTGGCCTCAGACACTAGCTGACTTGCACCTTCTTGGAGATCCAGGAACCAGTGTACCTAAAGGTCAGTGTGAGATAACACCAGATTTCAACTCCTCACATACATAAGTGACACACTCAAGAGGCAGACTCGGCAAGCACCAAAGCCCCACTGAAGCAAGTCCTGCCCCAAAGGGGTGTCTCCAGCATGCAGTTCTTCCATTAATAGACAAAGCTAATCCTCACAATCAATTGACCTGGAGGTCAATTCCTCCCAGTGTACCAATAGCAATCAAGGCTTAACTACAACAAGACTGTGTACCCAGTCCACAAAGCTGTACACCAAGAGTGTCCACCTTAGGTGATTGGGGAGGCAGAGCTACTGGACCATAAAGGACAACTAGCACACAAAGCCATTACATTAACACAGGAAGCAGCCAAAATGCGGAGACAAAGAAACATGTCACAAATGAAAGAAATGGAGGAAAGCAAACTACTGGACATAGAGTTCAAAACCACATTTATAAGGCTACTCAAGAATCTTCTACAAACTGCCAAGAAACTTAGTGAGACCTCTGAGAAACTTAGTGAGACCTTCAAGGATCTTAATGAGAATGCTAACACACACACACACACACACAAAAAAAAAAAAAAAAAAAAAAA
>JAAGEH010000022.1:13998816-14043440 GCA_011751065.1 Lasiurus cinereus
CTGCCCTTACCTCCCCCGCATTGTCCTCATCTATAGGTATATGATTTTTGTCCAGTCTCTTCCCGCACTCCCCTCACTCCTTTCCCCCTGAGAAGTGGCAGTCCATGCCCTTTCTATGCCCCTGATTCTATTATATTCACCAGGTTATTCTGTTCATCAGATTTTTTATTCATTTGATTTTTAGATTCACTTGTTGATAGATATGTATTTGTTGTTCATAATTTTTATCTTTACTTTTTTCTTCTTCCTCTTCTTAAAGAGTACCTTTCAGCATTTCATATAATAATGGTTTGGTGGTGATGAACTCCTTTAGCTTTTTCTTATCTGTGAACCTCTTTATCTGACCTTCAATTCTGAATAATAGCTTTGCTGGGTAGAGTAATCTTGGTTGTAGGTCCTTGCTATTCATCACTTTGAATATTTCTTGCCACTCCCATCTGGCCTGCATAGTTTCTGTTGAGAAATCTGCTGACAGTCGTATGGGTGCTCCCTTGTAGGTAACTGTTTTTCTCTTGCTGCTTTTAATGTTCTCTCTTTGTCTTTTGCCCTTGGCATTTTAATTATGAAATGTCTTGGTGTGGTCCCCTTTGGATTCCTTTTGTTTGGAGTTTTGTGTGCTTTCTGGACTTGTAAGTCTATTTCTTTCACCTGGTGGGGGAAGTTTTTTGTCATTATTTCTTCAAATAGGTTTTCAGTATCTTGTTCTCTCTCTTCTTCTGGCACCCCCATAATACTGATGTTGGTACACTTGAAGTTGTCCCAGAGGCTCCTTACACTATCTTAAAATTTTTGGATTTTTTTTGCTATTCTGGTTAAGTGTTTTCTGCTTCTTTGTATTTCAAATCTTTGACTTGATTCTTGTGTTCCTCTAGTCTGCTGTTAGTTCTCTGTATAATAATTTTTATTTCAGTCAGTATATGTTTAATTTCTAGTTGGTCCTTTTTCATATCCTCAAGGGTCTTGCTAAATTTATCCACATTTTCTAGGAAATTCTTGAAAAATCTATAGCCGTGGTTTTGAACTCTATATCTAGTCATTTGTTTTCCTCCAGTTCTTTCATTTGTGATCTGTTTCATTGTCTTCACATTTTCACTGCTTACCTGAGTTGGTAGAGTAGCTTTGTGTGCTAGTTGTCCTATATGGCCCAGTAGCTCTGGCCTCCCCAGTTATCTAAGATGGACACTCTTGGTGCACTTCTTTGTGAACTGTGTGTACAGCCTTGTTGTAGTTAAGTCTTTTTTTTTTTTTAATATATTTTATTGATTTTTTTACAGAGAGGAAGGGAGAGAGAGAGAAAGTCAGAAACATTGATGAGAGAGAGACATTGATCAGCCGCCTCCTGCACACCCCACAGTGGAGATGTGGCCGCAAGCAAGGTATATGCCCCCAACCAGAATGGAACCTGGGACCTTTCAGTCCTCAAGCTGACGCTCTATCCACTGAGCCAAACCGGTCTCAGCAAGTCTTTTTTTTTAAAATATATTTTATTGATTTTCTACAGAGAGGAAGAGAGAGGGAAAGAGAGCTAGAAACATCAATGAGAGAGAGGGACTTTGATCAGCTGCCTCTTGCACGCCCCCCACTGGGGATGTGCCCGCAACCAAGGTACATGCCCTTAACCGGAATCGAACCTGGGACCTTTCAGTCCTCAAGCCGATGCTCTATCCACTGAGCCAAACCGGTTTCTTTCGTCTTTAATTCTTTATTGTTGTTTTTGCTGGGGGGGGGGGGGGATTGACCTTCAGACCAATTGGCTGTGGAAATCAGCTGTGTCTATGCAGGGAGAACTTCTGTGCTGGAGTCAGCCTTATGATACAAGACTTGCAAAATTGCAAAAGCCTTTGTGCTTCGCTTGGATTGGGTGAAGTCTTAGGGCTTTGCAGACAGCCTTGGCTTCCCTTCAGCCCTGTCCTATGAGGGCCCTGGATGTCAGTGTCCCTCAGTAGTTACTGCAGCCCTCTCTGCGTGTACTTGCACAAGCACCTCCAGGCCTCTGCCTTTTGTGGCTTCCCTGAGTTTCCGTGTACTCCTCTCTTTTTCTGGCAGTCCAAACTCCCCTTGTATGAGTCTCGCCCAGAACTGGAGTTCAGTGCAGTTGGAACTGGGGCTTAGTGAATTCGGGAGTTTCCATTACCCTCCCTCCGCCGCCTGTCATCTCCGCCTGTTTCCGTACCTCAGCTTTATGCAGCTCCCCTCAGTCTCCATGAGCCCTTCTCTTTCCTTCTAGTTGTAGAATTTCCACTCAGCCAACTTTCCTGTGGTTCTGGATGATGTCCAGTTCTGTCTTTTAGTTGTAGTTTTGAAATTGTTGTGCAAGGCAGCAGTTTAGGTGTTCACCTATGCCACCATCTTGGTTTCTTAAAGCTTTTTATTTTGAGGTAGTCCCATTTGTTTATTTTCTCTTTAGTTTCCATTGCCCTAGGAGCAGTATCAGTGAAGAAGTTCCTTCAACATATGTCTGAGATTTTGCTGCCTGTGGATTCCTCTAGTAATTTTATAGTTTCCCACCTTATGTTTAAGTCCTGTATCTATTTTGAGTTTATTTTTGTGTATGGTGTAAGTTGGTGGTCTAGTTTCATTTTTTTGCATGTGTCTGTCCAATTTTCCCAACACCATTTATTGAAGAGACTTCCATGACTCCATTGTATGTTCATGTCTCCTTTGTCAAATATTAATTGAGCATAGTGGTTTGGGTTGATATCTGGATTCTCTATTCTACTTCATTGGTCTATATGCCTGTTCTTGTGCCAGTACCAGGCTGTTTTGAGAACAGTGGCTTTCTAATACAGCTTTAAATCTGGTATTGAGATTCCACCTACTTTGTACTTCTTTCTCAGAATTGCTGTGGCTATTTGGGTCTTTTTTTTTTTATTTCAGATGAATTTTTGGAGAGTTTTTGCTATGTTCGTGAAATATGCCATCGGTATTTTAGTGGGGAGTGCATTGAATCTATAGATTGCTCTGGGTAGAATGGACATTTTGATGATGTTGACTCTCCCAATCCATGAACATGGTATGTTCTTCCATCTTCCTCTATCTCTTTTTTTCAGTGTCCTGTAATTTTCCGTGTATGGGTCTTTTACCTCCTAGTTAAGTTTATTCCTAGGTATTATAATTTTTTTGATGCGATGGTGAATGTGATTGCTTTTTTAGTCTTTCTTTCTGTAAGTTCACTATTTGTGTATAGTAATGCCATAGATTTCTTGGCATTAATTTTGTATCATGCTACATTTCCAAATTCATTTATTAAATCCATTAGTTTTTTGATGGAGTCTTTCCAGTTTTTTTATGTACAATATCATGTCATCTGCAAATAAGGATAGCTTTACTTTTCCTTTTCCAATTTGGATGCCTTTTATTTCTTCTTGTTGTCTAATTGCAATGGCTAATACTTCCAGTATTATATAGGAAAGGAGTGGTGAGAGTGGGCATCTCTGTCTTGTTCCTGTTTTTAGGGGAAATAGTTTTAGTTTTTGCCCATTAAGTATGATGTTAGCTGTGGGTTTAGCATATAAAGCTTTTACGATGTTGAGGTATGATCCTTCTATTCCCACCTTGTTGAGAGTTTTTATCAAGAAAGGGTGTTGGATTTTGTCAAATGCTTTTTCTGCATCAATTGATACGACTAGGTGATTTTTATCTCTCAATTTGTTTATGTGATGTATTACATTTACTGATTTGCAGATATTGTACCATCCTTGCATTCCTGGTCCTACTTGGTCATGGTGTATGATCTTTCTGATGTACACTGCTGGATCCAATTTTCTAAAATTTTGTTGAGGATTTTGGCATCTATGTTCATGAGGGATATTGGCCTGTAATTATCTTCCATTGTATTGTCTTTATCTGGTTTTGTTATTAAGGTGATACTCGCTTCATAGGAGGAGATTGGAAGTGTTCCTTCTTCTTGAATTTTTTGAAATAGTCTGAGGAGGATAGGTTTTAATTCTTCCTTGAATGTTTGGTAAAACTCCCCTGTGAAGCCATCTGGCCCCAGGCTTTTCTTTGCTGGAAGCTTTTATGACTGCTTCAATTTCTTCCATAGCTATTGGCCTATTGAGATGTGTAGATTCTTCCTGATCAAGTTTTGGGAGGTTATATTTCTCTAGGAATATGTCCATTTCCTCCAGGTTGTCCAGTTTGTTGGAATAGAGTTGTTCATAGTATTTTTTAACAATCCTTTGTATTTCTGTGGGGTCTGTTGTTATTTCTCTTCTTTCATTTCTGATTTTGTTTATTTGGACCCTCTCTTTTTACTTCTAGGTGAGCCTGGCTAGAGGTTCTTCAATCTTGTTTATCCTTTCAAAGAACCAGCTCTTGGTTTTGTTGGTCCTTTGTATTATTTCTTTGGTCTCTATGTCGTTTATCTCCTCTGTGATCTTTATTATTTCCTTCCGTCTGCTTACACTGGGCTTTTATTGTTACTCTCTTTCTAATTCTTTGAGTTGTAGGTTAGGTAATTTATTACCATTGTTTCTTGTTTTTTGCAGTAGGCTTGTAGAGCTATAAACTTCCCTCTCAAGACTGATTTCGCTGTGTTCCATAGATTTTGGATTGTTGTGTTTTCATTGTCATTTCTTGCCATGATGTTTTTTATTTCTTCCTTGATCTCTCTGGTAACCCAGTCATTGTTTAATAGCATGTTGTTTAGTCTCCATGTGTTTGATTTTTGGGGGGATTGTTTTTATTGTAGTTGATTTCCAGTTTTATGCCACTGTGGTCTGAGAAGATGCTTGATATGATTTCTATCTTCGTAAATTTGAAAGACTTTGCCTATGACCCAACATATGATCTATCTTTGAAAATTACCCATGTGCACTTGAGAAGAATGTATATTCTTTGGCTTTGGGGTGAAATGTTATGTCAATTAATTCCATCTGGTTTAATGATTCATTTAGGATTGATGTTTCTTTGCTTTTTTTTGTTTAGAGAACTTGTCCAATGGTGATAGTGGAGTGTTAAAGTTTCCTACTATGGTTGTATTACTGTCAATCTCTCCCTTGATATCCTCAAGGAGTTTTTTTTTTTTTATGTATTTGGGCACTCCTGTATTTGGTGCGTATATGTTTAACAGAGTTATTTCTTCTTGTTGAATTGTTCCCTTTAGTTTTATAAAGTGGCCTTCCTTATCTCTTGTTATGTCCTTCACTTTGAGATATAATTTATCAGATATAAGTATTGCTACCCCAGGTTTTTTTTTTTTTCATTTCCATTTGCCTAAAAAACTATGTTTCATCACTTCACTCTTCAACATTCACAGATCACACCAGCCTCAACAGCCCCGATCTCTCCAGGTACAAACTTCCCCTGGTCCTCAAGCTCTCTCAGTGCACATGTTTCTCTGTCCTATGGAACCAGAGATCTCATCTTATTCCAGGTGAAATCTGACTTTTCCGTGGTGGAGCATAGAGCTCCTCTGAATCCAAGTTCTTTTCTCAACTTTAACCCATTTGTCAGACTTAGCTCCAGGTGCATTGCAAAGCCCTGCTGTGATCACATTACTGTCCTGCTCAAAATGTTGGAGGATAAAAGATAAAAACATTTTTCTAACTCTTATATTTCAAGTCCACCATGACTGGCCTCTAACTTTTCAGCTTCTCTTGTAAACCCTGCACTACAGGCAACTGATCTATTTACTACTAGTTTCAAAATAGATCCATTCATGTCCATTGTTGCCTTCCAGAGTTGGCTCAGTTCAAGACAGCTCATTTCCTCTTCTTTCTTATATAGCAATTTCTTGAGTTCCCAGAAAGGCCATTCCATTCTCATGTATAGAGTCTTTCTCATTTTCTCCCAGCCCTACTGCTTTATCTGAAGTTTCATGGGAATTGGTCTGTGCTTTCTTACTTGGCTCTTTCTTTCATGTTTATGCCTGTCTCCCAATGAGACGAAGACTATGTATAATCATAGAGCCTGATAAATGGCATTCCATGAATATTTGCTGATGTTGACAAAGATGAACTAGAATGTCTGGGTCAGTCCTGAAGATGTCATCTATCTGCCGTCCTGCAGATGGAAGACCAGAGACCCTTGGCACACAGTTGTGGGACCTCCTCCCTCTTCACTCCTTGGGCGCCACCCCAGGCTCCCAGCCTAGGTTTATTCCAGGAGAGTCTGGTCTCAGCTGATTTCCTATGACATTCCTCTGGAGACTCTAGAAAGTGTGAGCCCTATATTATCTCATTACATATAAGGACAGGAAAGCTTCCAGAGAAAAAGTAATGAATCCAAGGCTACCGCGCTGATAAATGGTGGAGTCAGGTTGAGAATTCATGTCTCTTAGATCCTAATCAGGATGCTCCCTTGCAGGGGCCTGGGTGAAAACTCAACTTTAATTCACACAGGAGGAAATGGGAGACCACACAGTATATAGGAAAAGACCACAGTTTTGGAGGTATCTAGATCTGGGGCTTCCTAACTCTTTGTGCTTGAACAAATGACTCAATTTTTAAAAAATATATTTTTATTGATTTCAGAGAGGAAGGGAGAAGAAGAGATGGAAACATCAATGATGAGAGAGAATCACTTATCGGCAGTCTCCTGCGTGCTGCACACTGGGGACCAAGCTTGCAATCCCGACATGTGCCCTGACCAGGAATTAAACCGTAACCTCCTGATTCATAGGTTGATGCTCAACCACTGAGCAGCACTAGCCAGGCAATGATTCAACTTTTTAAGCATCAGTTTCCTCTTCTATAAAAATAGGCTCAATAGCATCTTCCTCAAAGAGTTACAATGAGAATTAAATTAGTTGACATATAGCATATGACAATGCTTGATTTTTTGAATTCTGACTGTAATTTCTTAGCTGGATAATGAGAGGGTTGGGGAGAGTTACTTGACCTCTGAACTAAGTACCCTACCTATAAAACAAGGATAATAACTTGCTTCAAAAGATTAAAGGAAGATATGGTTCTCAGTACAGCATCTGACACGTGGTGACCTTTCTGCTATTATAGACAGTCTCCCTGTGTCTGGCACACACCAGACATCCAAAGAATGTTATTTCCTTCACAAGCAAATACTGTAAACATGATAATGGGAACCACATTTTAACTATGAGAGGGGGGGAAGTTGTTTTCTGGGACTTCAGAACATTTTAGGTAATCACTGTTACTAATTCCCAGCCTCTTCCGTTACTGATGTTTGTGTTTCTCTCCTGCAGGAACTTATGAGTAGGTACAGGGTAGAAATCTGTGTTTTTCCAAAACAGAGGTCAGTATTGAGCACACAGTAGGTGATCAAAAATGTTTGCTGAGCCGAAACCGGTTTGGCTCAGTGGATAGAGCATTGATTGGCCTGGGAACTGAAAGGTCCCAGGTTCGATTCTGGTCAAGGGCATGTATCCTGGTTGCGGGCACATCCCCAGTAGGGGACGTGCAGGAGGTGGCTGATCGATGTCTCTCTTTCATCGATGTTTCTAACTCTATTCTTCTCCCTTCCTCTCTGTAAAAAAAATCAATAAAATATATTTTTTTAAAAATGTTTGCTGAATCATAGATGGCTCTTTAGGAAGAAAAAAATTAAAGCATTGCTTGGAAAAGGCAATACAAAGTAGGATGAACATTTATTTGGTGGGATAGAAATCTACAATAATAAAATCCTAGAGTGGGTTCAGTGTCATGTACTGCAATGATGTGTTTAGCAGTTGCTGCAAACCTTATGAGGTGTGTACTGTTATTACACCCGTTTTATGGAGGAAGAAACAGAGGCACAGAGAGGCTAAGAAACTTGCTAGAGGTTATCTAACTATCATATTAGTAATAGTCCTGGGATTAGAATCTAGGCAGCTTGGATATAGACGTTAGTCTTTCATCAACTCTTCTTCCCTTCCCCTCACGATATACCTCGGGCAGCGGGGAAGATAAATGAGCAGAAAGAACGCTGCCCCACACATAGCAGATGGCCATGAACTCTAAGCTCCTTACACGTCCCACCCACTCACATAGTTTAGGCCACCAGAGCTCCATACTTGGAAAGTCAGTAAAACAAGAGCTATTACTTTTGTCAGAAGTGTTGCAATAATAATAGAATTTTCTTTTTTTTTAAAAAAGGCATTTTTTTGCTGACTAGTTAACTAAACTCCCCTTGACCCTTCTATTTCCATCTCTGTGACTGAGATCTACATGGTGTGGCTTTGTTCTTTGTATCCACATCTGGTTCCCTGGCTGGTAGGATGAGCTACTTGAGAAAAAAGACTTGATCTGCCTCCACTTACTGCCGTGCCTAGGACAGTGCCTGGCATAGAACAAGCGTTCCATAAACAGTTGTGGAATTTTTTAACTAAATTAAGTTTTCAGAGTAGAAAAACAAGAATGAAATAGCCCATGAAAAAACAAAAAGTAATCTGTACCATCATAGTGCCAATGATTTATAAGATTTTATGCCTCCTTTTCATTAGGCAAAAAATACATGTCCATGGTGGAAAATGAAATTATAGATAAGCAAATAGCAAAATGTTGAAATCACCTATGATTCCATGATTAACATTATAATTTATTGCTTTTACTCTTCTTTGGCTTTGTTCATACCCACTCCTAATCTTACATACAGACAATTTGTGACCTATTCTCTAGCCATTTTTACTCCTTAACTCATTTTTATATAGGTTTTACTTTGTACTTATTTGTTTAATGGAGCATCTTTAGTATTAATATTCATCATAGAAAGTTTGGAAAATAAAAAAGCTGGTAATAAGAAAGAAACAAAACAATCTCAGCATCAGAGTTAATGTCTGGGTCTCTCTCTCTCTCTCTCTCTCTCTCTCTCTCTCTCTCTTTCACACACACACATACACACACACACAAATTGGAATTATATACATTGTTTTATGTGTGTGTGTGTGTTAAAAAAACAAAACTCTCATAATTATTCAGTGGCTATTTATTTTCTGATGGATTCCATTGTTCTTCAAAAGCAGGAATCTTCATTGGTTGTTAGTCTATTAGTTGGATGTTACCATTTTAAACAACTTTATTGAAATAAGATTTATGTAGCATTATGTTCACTCTCTAGTAAATTCTATGACTTTTAGTAAATATATGAAGTTGTACAACCATCACCACAATCCAGTTTTCAAATATTTCCATCGGCCCTGATGGGAAAAATTAAGCACTTACATAGGCCTAATAGGAGAGAGGTCTGGGGACTGGAACCATCCTTCTGCAGATCCAAACCTGACACAGGTAGTCACCTCCTTTCGCCAGCACAGCAGGGCAGCATTGCTGAAACTGGGAGTCAGGACACCTGGCTGCTGGGTGTCCTTAGAAGTGGGTGGGCCACCTCTCTTCCTATATCTCCCTGGGTCCCTGTCAGGAAGACAGACCTCCCGACACCTTGATTTGTCAGATAATTTTAATTTTGGCATTCATTTATTTTCTCTTTCCTCTTTCTTGTCTTTCACCATCTCCCTCCTCCATCCACAGAGACTGAGACAGGTCCCAGCAGCTCATCTATCAAGGATTTCTGAGCCTTTTGTCACTTGGATGTCAGCTCCATTTCCCCCGATTCTGGCTGTTCTGCAGTCTGATCTTCAGTCTATGACCAGGAAGAATAGAATTTATGAGAAATGGTGATTTAACTTAAAACAGTGGTTTCAAAATTTTTGACCATGATCTACAGTAAAAAATACATTCTACATCAGCAGTCGCCAACTGGTGGTCCACAGACCACTGATGGTCCACAGACCACTGATGAAAGGTTGCTGACTGCTGGTTTAAGGAAACTGTTGGAACAGAGGTTACCAACCAGTGGTCTGTGGACCACTGTGGTCCCTGAGGTCCGAAAAGTTGGCAACTACTGTTCTATATCTTAACCTAGCACATACACTCACACCCACTCACCCCCTCACACACACCTGAAACTCTACTTTTACAGAAGACCCTGCTTTTTCTACACTAATATTTTCTATTTTCCTTCTTTTTCAAACACATTTGTCTTTGTTGTTTGATTATAATAAACTGGGGGCCCAGTGCATGAATTCGTACACCTTGAAAGGAACCGTGGGCCTCGAGGCTGTGATGGGCACAGGGGTGGGTCTCGGCCCATTCTCCATGCCCCCACTTGGCTTCTCCCAGCACAGCCCCTGGTCCCCTGTCTGCTGGCAGCCCAGCTCCCGCCACCACCACTGTTCCCATGCGCTGACAGCGCCGGCCCCGCTCGCACTCACTGATGGCACAGAGCAATTGGGGCTGGTCCTAGCAGTGGGTGCGAGTGGGGCTGTTACCATCAGAGAGTGTGAGCAGCAGCTGTGCCCTGATCACACCTCAGGAGTAAGGGGAGGTAGAGAAGCTCTTAAGGATGATCGGGGCTGGCAGCCGCCCCTTGCACCCACTGATGGCACCAAGCAATAAGGACTGGCGTTGGGTGCTGGCCGCGGAGGCAAGCAGGGTGGGCACTGGTGCCAACAGTAGGTACAAGACCCAGGGGGGACCACAATGCATGGGAGCAAAGAATTTTCAATAACCACCAGAAGCTTGCCCCAATGACAGCGACAGTCACCCCATCTTCATCTGGTGCCCTCGCTCATCTGCTCCACTCTCCCACTGCTTCTGACTCCTGCCATGTTCCTCACATGCCCCCTAGTGGTCAGCGCACATTATAGCGACTGGTTGTTCCACCATTCAGTCTATTTGCATATTAGCCCTTTATTATATAGGACTAGAGGCCTGGTGCATAAAATTTGTGCACAGGGGAGGGGGGGCCCTCAGCCCAGCCTGCATCCTCTCTATTCTGGGATCCCTTAGGGGATGTCTGACTGCTGGACATCCCTCTTGTAATCTAGGACCGTTGACTCCTAATCACTCACTTATGTGTCTGCCTAGTCACCTCTAACTGCCCTCCCCTGCCGGCCTGGTCACTCCTAACTGCCCTCCCCGGCCAGCCTGGTCACCCCTAACCACCTCTGCCTTGGCCTCCATCATCGTGGCTTTTTCCAGAAGGATATCTGGAAGGATGTCCAGTCTAATTAGCATGTTACCCTTTTATTAGTATAGATATTTATTTTAAGAGCTGTGGTATTGTGCTTTATAATAAATATATATTTGGTCATTCAGATAAATATATTTCTCATATGTATTTAATCTTTGTCTACAGTTCCTGGGTCACAACTCCAGAAATCCTAGGAATTTCCCAAGTGATGAGAGTGATAAAGGTGTCTCTTATTATGCAAATGAGGTGACATGAGAGACACCTGTGGATGAGAGCTGGCTTTGAGGAGAACCAACCAAGTGATTCAAGAATTGGAATTTTTGTCCCATCCCACATACACCTGGGGAAAGAGAGGAGAAGGGCTAGAGATTGAATCAATTGCCAAAGGCCAGTGATGTAATTGATCATGTCCATCTGATGCGTCCTCCATAAAACCTAAGAGGATGGCGCTTAGAACTTCTGGGTGGGTGAACACATGGAGGTGCTGGGAGAGTGCGTGCCTGGAGAGGGCCTGCAAGCACCACACCCCTCTGGCATACCCTGCTCTGTGCCTCTCCTCCATCTACCTGTTCCTGAGTTAATCCTTTTACACTACACCAGTAATCCAGTAGGTGACACGTTTGCCTGACTTCTATGAGCCATCATAGCAAATTAATCAAACCCAAGAAAGGGGTGTAGGAGCCTCTATTTATAGCCAGTTGATAAGAAATACAGGCAACAACCTGGACTTGTGATTGGCGTTCTAAGTTGGAGGGGTTACTGGAACCTCCAATCTATACCTGCTAATTCAGAAGCCCAGGTAAGAGTCTGGGCTTGCAGCTGGGGTGACCAGGCAGGCACATAGGTGTGTCTATTTGGCAGGGCAGGGTGAGGGTGGCAGGAGGACTTTAGCTTGAGGACTTTGGTGCTATCTCCAAAATTGTGTTGAAGTGTGTCAGAATTGAGGTGAATGTTTGGGTATCTTGCTGATGTCCTAGAATTGCTTGTTTGTACAGAGGGCCCATACATTGGAACTGGGTACAAGGAACCCTTTCTAAATGCATAATATTATACCTATTACAGTGATTTCGCAACACACTAATTATTCCTAACCCATAGATTGAGGAGCAAAGACCTGAAAGTAGCCAGTGAGAGCACATTTACTGGTTTCTAAATCTGTGAAGGATGGTTAATAAATAATTATAAGGATAGCTAACAGGCACAGTTCTAAACACTTTTATAGGCAATGTCTTATTCAGCCTTACAAATCCATATGGTACTATTCCAGCATTTCCATTTTACAAATGAGGAAATGGACCCACTGCAAGTTTGTATAACTTTGTTCAAGCTGGTCATTGGCAGAGCCAGCATTCAACCCCGGCAGCCTGACGCCAGAGCCACAGTCCAATTTTCTGCTCCTCCTGCACAGGCTGAGGGGTAAATGTGAGAGTCATTCGTTTGTCACTTTGAACTTGGTGATCCAGGGACATAAATGGCTAGATGCAGCGCCTGCCACTTCCTGGGGGATGGTCAGCGATAAGCAGACTTAAAGCAGAGAAGTACCAACCTGGCAGGATAGGAGGAAGCGCCAAGTAGAGGCAGCAATCACTGAGTCCAGACCCTCATCCTCTATGGGCCACTGAGGCCTTGGGACCCACAGAGCTGCAGGCAGAGCTTGGCAGGAACCCAGGGGCTCTGGGCAACGAAATCTGCTCTCTTCTTCCAACAGCCTCCCTGCGGGGGTGTAAGAAGCCAAGACAAATGGGCAAATATTTGTGGTTGTCTCTGGGGATTCTTGAGGGCAACTTCATGAGTTCCTGGAGAAAGGGGCATGTGTCCAACTCCATTCTGCTGTCCCCCAGCACCTAGCAGCGGCTGGGCACACATATACCTACATTAAGCATCCCCTAGACCACCCATGTCTTTTTATTGTGAGCTGCCTTGCCATTTCTCTGCTAGTCTTTTTTTTTTCAAATTTGTCATTTACATCTTGTGTTTTAGTTAATTTTTATTGCATTTTATATTCCCCAACCAACTAGAATCTCAAGCATCTTGAGAATATGGAATGTGACTGTTTAACTTACTACCATACACTCACTTGCCTACGTTATAAGTAGACATTGGATAAGGATAGGAACAGACTGTGCGGGGGGCAGGGGGGGGAGGAGCAGCTGCAAGATGGGGACCATATCCTTCATTTACTGAGCACTACTTCTTTTTTTTTTTAATATGTATTTTTTATTGATTTTTCACAGAGAGAAAGGGAGAGGGATAGAAAGTTAGAAACATCGATGAGAGAGAGACATCAATCAGCCGCCTCTTGCACACCCCACTGTGGAGATGTGCCCACAAGCAAGGCACATGCCCCCGACCGGAATCGAACCCGGGACCTTTCAGTCCGCAGGCCGACGCTCTATCCACTGAGCCAAACCAGTCTCGGCTGAGCACTACTTCTTGATTCCCAGCTTGAAGATGTGCACGCATGTGCTCCCTCTGCTGCCTTAGCAGCAGGCAATGACTCCTCACCCCATGGATCAGGAGAGTGAGTGTAGGGGTTCAGAACAGGCTCCCCAAGGTGTACCACTTTGGCATGTGGATTATTTTGAGCTAAAGGCAGTTGAGACCCTGAGGGCTCAAGAAACTTTTACCTCTCCCTTAAATAATTTAAATTGGGGGGGAAGGAGAGGAACATACTTTCCTCTGCCCTCAAGTTTCTTCTGGCTGGTCTAACAATCAAACAGACATGAGACAGATCAGCAAAAGAAAATAACCAACTTTAATGCATACATATTGTTGGATAGGCATGAGCACGGCAAGGGTGATGATGGATCAGGTACAGAAACTCACCAGGGCAAAAAGCCCTGGATGCCAGGCAAGGGGCAAAATGGGAAAACAAGGACCATGTCCCCAGGATAACTCTTCTCCCCATGTGGCGTAAACACTCTGACCTAAAGATGGCATCTAAGCCTCAGTTGTATTTCAGCTCCAGGCTTATAAAAGCAGCAAACCCAGACAGGTGACACTGGGTACCTCAGGACCAACTACATTGACCAGTGGTGGCACTGACCATCAGTGAAGATGAGACTCTGAAAAAGCATAGTAGGGAAAGCTGATGAATATTCTAATGAGACCCTCCCTTAAGATTTCCACCTGCAAGAGAGAGATACTAGTAAATGCCCTCAGGATGAAGAATCCATGGCTTGCTTTCCCTAAGGAAGCACTCCAGCGCCATTCCCTTCCCCCTTCTTCCCTCAGAGGGACCCAGGAGACTTGCAACCAGGGAAGCAATGGGCAGCGGCATCTTGTTCTGGGTTAACCCGCTTTTTTCTGACTTCTCAGCGAGACAAAGCGGCCCAGCCTAGGCTCTCCTATTACTTCTATGTACCTTCCTTGTTTCACTGTCCTAAGTAAATTTTTGTTGCCGTCATCAACCTAGTAGCCTTTGGCTCAGTGCTATGCAGCCCCTCCCTTTGGATATTGCCATTGGCCATTACCTTTTCTTGAAATAAATTCAACTTTTCTTTATTCACCATCTGAGATCGCTATTTAGCCTGCCCATGCACCACAGGCTTTAACTTTTTGCATACGAATGGGAACCCTGCATACATGAGAGTTAGAGAGTTAGAGAGTTAGAGACCTCACATACATGAGAGGTTCAAAGACAGGAAGGGAACATGGGCATCTAAACATCCTGAGCTAAGGATGAGGTCAGGTGCCCTGAGGTCTTCAATGGGTCATTGCAGGATGTACGAAAAGCAGACCTTTGGTAAAGAGAAGTTTGCCTGGCCATATAGGAGGGTGAAAAAGGTTATCGCTGATAATCTTTTACGTAAAGCTTCTACTAGTTATTCACATTCTCCTAGGCAATTAAGGATAGCAGGCAGAAGTGTCTCCAGAGCGGGCAGCTAAAGTTGCCTTTAGTTCAAAACAATCTGCATACCACAGAGGCACATCCTGGGGTGACTGTTCTGGACCCCACAGGGGCTTTGCCCATAATAATAGTTATTACCCAAAAGCAACATTTTATGACCTATGTTTGCAAGGCAAACATCTTATTACTGAACATCTGCTCTTCTCATCCTACAAATGACCCTCCTCCCCTCTGAAGTCCGGGGTGCCTTAGCTCATGCCATAGATACCTCCTTTTACCTTTCTGTCTCAACCTATCATGCATGTGGGGATCCAGTACCTTTATTAATTAAACTTGGTAGTTTTCTCTTATTAATATCTCATGTAGACTTAATTATTGCCCAAGCAAAGGAATCCACAAGGGCGAGGAACATTTCTTCCTCCACAAGAGCAAGGACCTCAATGGGGTGGTAACTTGATTGAACCTTGGGACTTCAGGTCAGCTCGTGGATAAAATAAAATCGGGGTCATTGGGCCTGGCAAATCTGGCCATCCTGTGCCATTTAAAATAACTGCCTGTTTGCTCTTGGATCCTTTCCTGCGCCTGTATTTCTGAGGTTCCTTTGCCTTCTGGCTTCTAGAAACTGGAGCTGATGGGAGGAACTGTGAGTCTTTGGAGAGTGAGAGCGGAGAGCCAGGCCCTTTCCCTGCATTCCCTCCACGTCTCAGACAGCAGCAGCTGTCACCTCTGGGCAGCCCCCGGATGTTATTCTAGCTCCTGCTGGGTGTAGGGTGGCCAGATTTAATAATGAAATACAGAGCACTAGTTAAACTTAAATTTCCAATAAACGAAAAAATGGTATGTTACATTCTTATTATGGTAAAATGCATATAACAGAATTTATCACTTTAATCACTTAAAAAAGTATAATTAATTCTGTGGCATTTAGCACATTAAATACTATTTTTTTTATACCAAAAACTACGCATTTATCTGAAATTTAAATTTAACCAGAGTCTTGTATTTTATGTGGCAACCCTTGCAGAGAATCCTTGCTCCTAAGCATCTTGAGGTCCCTCTGGAGCTTTCCCTGACCTCTGCACCAATGTCCTCCTTTCTGAATAAAAGACGCAGAGTGCATCCCGCCGGGGCCTGAGAAACACCCCATTCAAATCAAATAAGGGCCCCAAGTAAGTTCACTGAGCAGTTCTTGCATCTCACCCCGCCCTGCTCTCTCCTCAGCCTCGTTTTCCTCTGCAACTCTTAATCCTCTTCTGTCCCAGAAACTGCCAGGTGTTCTCTAATCCTCAGGTGCACCCCACCCCGACGCTTGGGCTAATTGGTTCCTTGTGGCTCTCTGCCTGTGTCACACGGCCCTTCCCCGCCCCCCACTTCGGTCCCCTCCACCCCGTCTCCCCCGCCCCCCAGGCGCCGCCTGTCACCGCCCACCTGCCTCCGGGCCTCCCAGCCCTCCTGGCTGAGCCTTCCGGTGGCACGTCTGGCACGTCCCCAGCGTCTGCAGGCTGCCCTGCTCCCTCCCCGCCCCCTTCCAGGCTCACAAAGGAAAGAAAGGGGTGGCTATTGTTGCATTCACTCCTTTTATTAATGAGAGCAGGAAGAAAACCAGCTGGCCCGCCGACATGGCTGCTGAGCTGGGTGTTGCAAAAGGAGCCGGGATCCTAGTGTTTAGCTTTGGAGGGACCTTTGGAGCTAATTAATCTCATTTTTTGTACAACACCAGGCACCTCTCCCTAAGTCACCCAAACCAGAAACACGGTGGGAGCCTCTCTCAGGAATCCTTAAAGTAGGGGTGAGCCCTGGAGGTTAATTTGTACTTCAGCCTTTGGAATCCAGACAAGTGACTTTTTTTTTTCCCAATCCACACCAACTCAGTCCTTCACATCCCCAGGCCTGAGAGAATGTGGTGAGGTGAACAGGCATGGGGACCCTGCTTCTCCTCTGGGGGTGGGGTGGGGTGAGGGATAAACCAGGTACTAAGAGAAACTGAGAGTAAGCATTCAGAAACTTTCCGAGCAATATCCATTACCATGCCATCCAAGTGCACGATCGTGTTTCCAGTAATTGATTTTATTACTATGTTTTACAGAGGGCATCTGTGATGAACTGGGATGAGCCTGGCTTTCACTAGGGTGATTTGAGAAGCCTCTTTTGGAGAACCCACTTTGGAGCCTAGTCTGGGATAGAAAAGAGGTTAGTGTCCTTAGGCACCTGGCTTCACCTCTCCAGGTATCTCTCGCTCTGTAAATGGGGATAATGATGGCTCCTACCTTCCGGGGTTGCTGGGAGAAATCTTAAGTTCAGGATAGAAGGACCAGGGAGCGCCTGGCACAGTGAGGGACAGGTGTAGCGATTGTTCTTATTCTTGGGTGCTTACTGCTCTGAGTTGACTAACCCACCAAGATCCCTGTCTACTGACCCTCTTTCTGGAGATCTCTGAGGACATACCTTCTATTCCTACTCTTCGCTGTTATAGTAATTATTAATCTTAAATTTCTCTCCCTAAATGTGGAAACATTTCTATCCCCACTTCCATAACTGAAGTCCCAGGACTAGATGAGGAAACCTGGGGTTGCAGAGTCAGACTCAACAGGGGGTCTACTATGGGAAAGGTCTAAAATGATTCCCTTAAAACAGTGTTCGGCAAACTCATTAGTCAACAGAGCCAAATATCAACAGTACAACGATTGAAATTTCTTTTGAGAGCCAAATTTTTTAAACTTAAACTTCTTCTAACGCCACTCCTTCAAAATAGACTCGCCCAGGCCGTGGTATTTTGTGGAAGAGCCACACTCAGGGGGCCAAAGAGCCGCATGTGGCTAAGCGAGCCGCAGTTTGTGGACCACGGCCTTAAGGAATTGTTGGGACATTCTCTTTTTCATTTCCACTCTATACTCCACCCCCTACTTCATTCCTCACCCCTACTCTCAGCAAATTGACATTAGCATCTGCACAGCATTTCCAAGATATTTAGATCCTACATGGGGAGTCCGAGGATCTCCAAACTTTCACTCACTCGGGCGCCCTACCCACTTGGATAAATATTAAAATTTACTGTTATGTACTAGTATAACAAGCTATCCAGAGAGTCTGGCATATAGAAGGAGTTCAGAAAATGGAAACTCTTGTTTCTGCTTTTATCTTATTTTAGTTCTCTGGGTGCAGACTCAAACCTTTCTGGAGCCCTTCCCCCTTTTGCCTCACCTACACCTCAAGATCATGACTATACTCTTGTCTTTTCTCTGTAGACATGCCCACAGCTTGCTAACTGGCTTCTCTGTCCTTCCCTGGTCCCTTTCAAACCTCTTTTCCCCATATCAGGATCTACCTAAAATGCAATTATCCCATGTGGCTCTTCTGATTAAAACCTTCAATGCCAATCCAGTGTTTCAACATGAGAGCGTTCAAAATTCTTCATAGCACTTGCTCCAGGACCCAGTCCCTCCCTAGTGCTCCAGCTTTATTCCCACCATTCTCAGTCTTCTACTTGGCTTCCCAGCAACATCAATGACTAGCGGTTCTCATAGGACCTCAAGCTTGTCCAACTCTATATCTACATCTGTGCCATTCCAATGGCCTTTCTAATCCAACCAACTCTATCTGTCTCTAAACTCAGGTCCAAAGTCTCACCACCTCCAAAAAGGCCTTCTCATGCTGAGGTGGGTGGCCTGTAATATTGCCCTGAGATCTTCAGCACTGTTCCCATCCCCTCATCCGCTATCTGCTTTGTTCGTGTGGCAGGAGTTTGAGGATAATAATTATATTTTTATAACCCCAAAGCACAGTAGGGGTTTAATCAATGTATGTAGAATGAATGAATAAGTGAAAGAATGGCTCTGATGTCTCCAGTTTTGCAGCCCAGATGTTCACTTTTCCAATGAAAAGGTGAGTAGGTGATATGGAACAGAACTCTCAGGTGCAAAACTCCAAGCTCTGTGAGGCTGGAGGGTTTCTGCTCAGCATTTTTCTAGAGATTGGCTTGACTAGTGACTCATTTCACCCCGGTTCTTTCTCCAGGATTTCACATTGCAGTGGCTTCTAATTTCAACATAGGTGCAGGGGCCATATGACCCAGATTGAGGTCAAACATGCCATCTTTGTCCCTGCTATACACCAAGGACACCCTGCCCACAGCTCTTGATCCCCTGGCCTTTCACTTTTTACCAAAGGTAGATTCACACAGACCAGTTGGAAAGATCGTTTTGAAGGATGGGGTGCAGCAATGGTGCTGTGAAAGGGTTAGTCACTCAGCAAATCATGTTGGACCAGGCCCTGGGGAGGCCCTGGGCACATGGTGGTGAGTGCTACAGTCAGTCCTTGTGCAAGGAGCTTGGAATGACTGGTTGGAGAGGGAAGGAGCCAGGAGAGGTGCAGAGACCCCATGCAGGGCCTGGAAGGCAGGTCTAAAGCTTAGCCTAAGGACAGAGGGAAGCCATTGAAAGATTCTGAGTAGAATCTGAGTTGATCATATTTGTGTTTGGAAAGATTCCTCTGTGGCTGCTGCATGGATTGCAGACTGGTACCAGGTGGAGCTTTCTTAACAGGAAGGCAGAAGAAACCTCCTTTGGCGTCTTCCACTCATCCCTGTGTTCCCTCCCATGTAAGTACCACCAGGGCAGGGACAGTCGTCTATTTTGTTCACTGCTCTATCTTAAACAATACCTGGCACGTAGCAGATGCCTCCTGCCCTGTAAATGTCTGAATGCCTCCAAACTCCCCAAGTGCTCAGGGCAGCCTGAGGGCAATCTCAGATCTTTAGTTGGCTAAAGAAGGCATTGATCATCTGTACTCATTTGACCAACTTGTCCTGGGGCCTGGCATGTGCTCATGACAAGGACACAAAGGAGCCCATTGACTCAAATGAGAGAAAGGCGAAGCATCAAGAAAATGGGTGAGGCAGGTTGATGAGCGCTGATGTCTACAGTACAGAATGATGGCTTTCTAAAAGATGGATCTGTTGGATATCCTTTGATCAAGGTCAGCACAATCGTATTTGGTGCCTGCCATCGGCAAGCTGTATGACCTTGGGCAAATCACTTTAACCTCTCAGAGCCTCAGTTGCCTTTGTAGGGATATTGTGAGAATTAAATAAGAAATGAGATGAAATTATTTTTGTAACTCACTTGGCTAAGAGATGGGTACATAGCAGACCGCCCAGCTGTGCCACTGCCCTCCCACTCCTCCTTTCTCCTCTCTCCTTTTCTTCCTCCTCTCCTTGTTGCTATGAATACAGTGGTACCTCGAGATACGAGTTTAATTCATTCTGTAACATTGAGGCATGGGAAACTATGAGACGCTCCAGTCGAGGTAAACTGGTGGGTCGTGTGCAGCCGGCCGATCCGCGCGATGACTCCTATCTCAAATGTTGCTCGTATTTCAAAGCAAAAATCATTTGCTTGATGGCTCGTATCTCAAAAATTTCGTATGTTAGGGCACTCGTATCTCGAGGTACCACTGTATTAGCTGGCCAGCCACCCTGGTGTCTCTTCAGAAAGCCATTAACTCTGTTTAAATGAGTCACTCCCTGCTTCTACTCTCTTATAATTACACAGAGTTGTCCACATGTGAAACAGCATGACTGCAACTCTGACTGCGGGTCCTCATGCTCATGCTTTATTAGAAGCATGTCTCTTTTCTCTGTCTTTGGTGACTTCCTATGTGCTGCATGTCCTCCTGCCTCCCCTTGTATCCCATGTGCAGCTGCATGGGAGAATGGTGGCCCCCCCAGCCCTTGGGTGCCTTCCCTTCCAGGCCACTTCAAAGGAAAGTTTGCATCCTCCTCAAAACCTATATTTTAAGTCAAATCCTTTGAAATAAGCCTGCCAGACTGGATGGAAAATCTGTCCAGGCATTTTTATGTAAATGGAAACAGGAAATTTTATTTTTAAAAAAGATTATTTCAGAACCATATTCTCGAATGGAGAAGGCTGGGGTCAGCCTGGGGTGCGTGTTACAGAGAAGGCCTAGAGGGGCAGGACTGCAGGCTGCCTGCTTCCTGGAAGGTCAAGTTAAGTTCTCACCTAACATTCCTGTCCGAGTGGCTGAGTACACCTTTGGGAACTCGTGAGGTCTGACTTCATACCCCTCTTTCACATCTTTGCTGGGGCAGTTTGGGTGAGTAAAAGGACCAACTGCCTGAAATGCACCCCCTTACCTCACACTGTGGCCCAAAAGGAACTGGAACCAAATAGGATGAAGCAGAGTCATAAACAGCTCTACTGGCTGCATGACACTGTGCTTATCTCCACAAATATTGACTCTGGAGGATCAAACAGGTGGCCCCAAAAACAATAATATTTTCCATTAGAGAGAAGGCCCTGTTCCAGACAGCCAGAACCAAGCAGGCAGAGAGGCAGCGGCAGGCACGCACCTGCAAGGTGAAGGTCTCTGCAGAGCAACATTCTGACTCAGTGGGTCCCTCAGCCAGGGAGAGTTGGGGCTCAAGTGCAGACAGATGTTCCTGAAGAATCTCAGGCACCCCACAATCTGGATCAGAGTTTTCAAAGTCAGAGGACTGGTCCAGAGGCAAGAGCCCCACAGGAAGGCCCAGTTCAGGTTCGGTGGCATGGAGTTAATCCCTTCTTTGGACTAGACATCCCTCCAGAGACCTTCGTGCGCGATTCCACTCGATCCTTACAGAAGCCTCCTGAGCTAGGTATTCTAACCTCATCTTGCAGATGAGGAAACTGAAGCTCCAAGCAGTCTGGTAACTTGCCAGAAGTCACCCCATGGGTTAGCTGGTATTGAGACCCCCAAATAACTGCCTTGAAATATGTTGTGTTCATGTTGGTTGTTTTGAGCTAAGAAGTCCTTGGTGTTATACAATTCAGACACCCCTTTACACACTGAGGATCCAGAGGCCAGTATTCTGGACAAAGAGCAGGTGCTGAGGTCATTGACTTGGCTGAGCCTCTGGGTTGTTTACTATTATAAATATAATCATAATATTTATGATTTTATATATTTTTATTTTTTCAATTATAGTTTACATTTAATATTATTTTGTATTAGTTTCAGGTGTACAACATAATGGTTAGACAGATACTTTCCAAAGTGTTCCCCCTGATGTTTCCTGTACCCACCTAGCACCAAACCTAGTTATTACAATATTATTGCTCTATTCCCTATACTGTACTTTATATCCCTATGACTATTTTGTAACCACTAGTCTATACTTCTCAATCCCTTCACCTTTTTAACCCAGTCCCACACCACCCTCTCCTCTGGCAATTATCAGTCTGTTCTTTATATCTATGAGTCTGTTTCTGTTTGTTTGTTTGTTTGTTTATATTGTTTATTTAGATTCCACATATAAGAGAAATCATATGGTACTTATTTTTCTCTGATTGACTTATTTCATTTAGCATAATACCCTCTAGTTCCATCCACTATCACAAATGATAAGGTTTCATTCTTGTTTCATTCTTGTTTATGGCCAAGTAATAGTCCAGTGTACATATGTACCACAGCTTTTTTTTTATTGGATGGGAATAATTATTGATTTGACATTCTGACTGTGGGCAGGAGGTACAATTTGGAAATTATTGACAAGATGCCCAATGCTCTACCCCGCCCCACTCATACTTGTGTGTGTGTGTGTGTGTGTGTGTGTGTGTGTGTGTGTGTGATGATGATGGTAGGGGATTCATTGTGATTCTAAATATGCCCTTTTGCCCAAGCCCAGACAGTGATACCTTAGGGATTCATGGTCACTGGTTGTCATTACAATACAGCAGAGGCCCCAGGATTCTTTTCTATAGAAGGGAAAAGTTGGGTTAAAGAAAGAGGCTTCTAGTAGTGGGTGGACTGGACATTAAAAAAAAATCCTTACCTAGCCGGTGTGACTCAGTGTTTGAGCGTTGACCTATAAACCAGGAGGTCATGGTTCAATTTTCAGTCAGGGCATATACTGTACCTGGGTTGCGGGCTCAATCCTCAGTGTGGGGCATGTAGGAGGCAGCCTATTGATGATTCTCTCATCATTTATGTTCCTATCTCTCCCTTTTCTCTTCCTTTCTGAAATCAATAAAAATACATATTTTAAAAAATCCTTCATGAAGATAACAATAGTGGATAAAAATAGGCAGAGAAAGCAAAAGAGATCAACCCAAATAAGCTACAAAGTGACGGATAGGAACAACAACATAGAAGCTAGAAGTAGTTGCACTGTAACAAGTTGCAGAGAGGAGAGAGAAACACTCTGCAGAGGGTGAGGAGGGTAAGTTTCCCTGGAGGTGGCAGCCAGAAAGACTTCCAGTGGGGAGCAGATGCACAAGGACACAGTGGGTCTTGAGAGAACCTGTGGGGGCTGTGGAAAGGAATCAGAGCAGCAGAGGGGGTCTGAGCACTAGGAGACACCCCAGGAACAGAGATGCTGCTGCTTCCAATGGTCTGGATGTCCTGCTAACCACCAGCCCCAGAAAAGCACTTTCCACCAGGCACCTGCTGTCTACAGCCAAAACCCAAGGGGAATGTGGCGTTGAGATGTGGGAGTGGAGAAGAGGATTCCAGGAACACCCTCAGAACCAAACAGCCAGGCCTCTGACTTCTAACACCACCTCCAGGATGCCTTCCCAGTCTACCATAGATTTGCCAATGACCTTAGGCTGCAGAGCCCACCCACCCCCATGAGCTTGTCAGAGGCTCATTGTCCTCTTGCTTTGCATTTATAGCCCAATAGAGTTATAAAAAGAGTGCTAATTCCCATAGACTCTTTTATTTGTGTATTTCATGTGAGTGGATATTGTTTCTCTTAATAGACTGCACATTTCTCTATTATTTCTGTTACATCTTTGCAGTATCTGGTGCAGGGCTCTTGTTCTTTTGAGTTCTATTTCTTCATCTTTTAGCCATTTATACTTTTCATAAAAAAATTCCATGCTTATTAAACTTTATGCCATTCTCCTGGATAGGTTGTCTAGAAAACATTCCCTTTCTACTTGATTGCTCTTTATGCTGCCCTTTGCCCTTCGTGGGTTTTCTATTATCTCGTGAAGGCAGAACAGGCATTTCATCCTCATTTTGTAGATGAAGGAACTGAACCTCACAGACTTGCCTAAAATGCAAAAGATGAAAAGCCTCACACATTTTGTACTGACACGCAAACTGATTTTAGGTGGTATACCAAAGGTCATCTTTTACTTGACAAGTTATGTATTTTGTTTTCATGTGTAAAGAAAAAGTAGTATATTAAACAAGTGGTTTCAGACACATTGCTTGCAGTATTTTATTTAAGGAAAATGAGTGAGTTGGTTTCATGATAAATCTGAAGGAAATAATCATTTCAGGTGGTGAACAAATCAGAGGCAGGTTCCCAAGTGACTGATGTTTGGGAAACATTGCTCAGTTCTGTACCCAAGGACACTCAGTACGTGGGCTGTGTTGCCTGCCCATAGCTCGGATTAAGAGGAGGGAGGGCCAACTAGAATGATCGGTGTTGCGAGAGTGAAACCATAGATTCGTCCAATGACCTTGAGCAAGGAGGAGCTTCATTTCTTTAGGCTGAAGTTCTTCACTACATGCAAAGAGGACTCACTGAGGCTATATCCACACATAGGGAAAGCGGGTGAGCTCCATGTGCTGTAGGCAAAGCCAGGCAGAGGGGGTGTGCAGGGAGAGGGGTGCACCCAGCTCTCAGTGCCCTGGGGAAGTGAAGGAGATGTATGGAAGACACACAAAAAGAAACAAATAATATAAATGCAGACCTTGAACAGTCTGCACAGAGCTCATTCCTGAGTGGGAGCCATCAGTGGGGACAGAGGCGGTGACATCAGAAGAGAATCTGCACCACAGGGAGCTTCCTTCATCCCACACTGGCCTGTAGAGAATCTCCAAGCTCAGTGTCACCCCTTTCCTCTAGGGAAGGATTCTTTTGCTCCCTCCCTCACCCCAAGTGACTTAGTTTCCAACCTGGATGCTTTCATCATTTCCTCCCATCCTTGTCTCTCCCACTTCTTCCTCAGCCTCACTTGAGACCATTGGAGAAGGGAGGTTGAGTAACTCCAGAACAAAAGCAGAGCAGGACTGCTGTGTGGTTGTAGTGTATTGTCCACACAGCCTTCCCCCGGTGGGAAAGAGGTGGGGAGGCAGAAGGGTGCCATGCAAAACCTTTTTTTTTTTTTTTTTTTTGCCACCAACACCAGGCAGCAATTTTGCACCAGACCAAACTGCCTACGTGCCTACAGCAACTTCTTGCTCTCCCTGACTCTCTGCTGAGACAACACATTTCCTGGAAAGGGGAGTTAGGGCCATAATGTATGTGTGACTTGAAAGAAGTGAGAGCCGGGAAGGGGGGAGGTCTGTGTGCTCAGCTGGACACACAGATTCTGGAGCCTGCCTAGCAACACGCCTTCGCAGTGGGCTTGGGTTTCACCTGTAGGAAGGTTCAGATTTTTTTGTTCTTGGGACTTTGGGGGAGGCTGTTGCCTGAGGGGAATGGGAGGCAGCTGAGCCAGCGCCTGGCGAGGCTGGCTGGGTCTCCTCCCATCCTTTATTTGTTTGTCTTTGCCTGCTTCTCAGGGGCCTCCAGGGGGTGAGGGGAGGGGAGGGGATTGGGGAGATGAGATAATTGTGGGGCCTGAGCAAGTTTGCTCAGACTGTATTGTGTGGCTGAGATCCACTGAGCAAGCCAGAGAGAGAGACCCCCTGGGGGGAGCAGGGAGAGGGAGAAAAGCCAAGTACAACAATTCTAAAGTGAACTGAAAGTTACTAAAAGGAAACACGAAGACTCAAAACCAGGACTCTGTAGAGTAGAAAGGGGTTGGGAGCGGCAAGTATGAGAAGTTTTTCCCCCAGTGGAGGGCCTGGGAGGGGGGACAGCAGGGAATTGGGGGTGGGGGGCGGGTGCAAGGGACGCCTGCAGACAGATTTAGGATTAAGAAATCCATTGTTTCAGGAGATCCCCTGTTGGAGTTGGAATAAGATGGCGGTTATTTTCGGATAGGGGGGAAGGAAGGGGGGAGGCCGGGAAGGGGGTAAGGGTGGGGGGTGGGGAGAGGGGGCAGCCGCTGCTATTAGGTTTCTTTAACGATTCCAGATAGAGCATCGCATAACAGTTGTAGTCTTGTTCCTAGAAAGAAAAGCTGCAGCTGGGAGGGGTGGGGACAGACCCCTCTAAGGGAGGCAACACTCTGGTTGAAACCTTTTTAAGGAAAAGCCAGTGCTCTCGCTCTGATTTGTAGCATCTGCCTGGCCTCCTCTCCTGCCTTCCTTGTCCCAGGGAGTGCTTGTTGGCTCTGTGTCTTGTCCTGGATGACCAGAAGGGTTTGCCAAGACCTGGCCAGGTGCACACTTGAGACTCTCTACTGATGACAGTGGGGACCTGGACACCTCACTGTGGGGCTTTGGGAGGGAATAGGGACCCTAAGAGTGGGGACCGAGAGGCTAGCTGTGGGAACTGAGACGCTTTGTGGCTGGTCTTTCCAACAGGCATCCTGTGGTTCCCTTGACGTCACATGTGGGGATGATGCAATGAGTGGTGAGTGGGATGCAGGCTGGGAAGTAACACTCCCAGGTCTATATTCTCTCCTAGGCCTGACAGTGTTTGAACGAAAGTGTCCTGCTCTCTGTAATTATGGAGGCCCTTGTGCAGGGGTGAGCACACTGCAAACCCGGGGTTGTTCTGGCCTCTGTTTTCATGACTAAAATGTCACTGGAACCTAGTCATGCTCACATGTTTGAATGTCATCCTTGGTTGCTTTGGGGCCACAATGCAGAGTTGAGTAAGTGTGGCAGAGACCACATGAAGCTCGCTTGCTACACCTAAAATATTTACTGCAGGGTCTTTTATTGAGAAAGTTTGTTGATCCTGAACTAGAGAATTCTATTGGAAGGATTCTTCCTTCACTTGCAGTGGGTCCCACAGTCTTGAAGCATCAAGGATTTCAACAGTATCTTGACCTCAACAACCTTTCAAAAGAAGAGTTAAGTGTGTGATTTTTTTTTTAAAGATATTTTATTGATTTTTTTACAGAGAGGAAGGGAATGGGATAGAGATTTAGAAACATCAATGAGAGAGAGACATCGATCAGCTGCCTCTTGCACACCCTTTACTGGGGATGTGCCTGCAACCAAGGTTCATGCCCTTAACCAGAATCGAACCTGGGACCTTTCAGTCCGCAGGCTGACGCTCTATCCACTGAGCCAAACCGGTTTCGGCAAATGTGTGATTTTTTGATGGGTAGCCCTTCTACCCAAAGCTTGAAGCTCTTTGTAAAACTGAGCCTCTGGGGCAGGGAAGGAGTGGGTGACCCAATGAGGGAGATGGTTTAATTCCTTTCATTCCTCCCAGCCTGCCTCTGGAGAGCCTCAGATGCCCCTCCACAGGGAAAGACCAACAGTTTGAGAAATGACAGCCTGGCCTACATACAGATGTTCTTATCAAGGAGAAGGGTAGAGGTCGTGCCTGCTGTGCTTTCCAGAGGTGGCCTCCACATGATCTTTGATTGACATTTGGATTCCAAGAACTCTTGCAGCTTTCCCTCTGGCCTCATGGGACACACCTGGCATTCCTTCTCCAAACCTACCACTGTGCTCTGAGAAACCAAATCACATGGTAGAGCCATAGGTAGGGGCTGTTGTTGACTCAGCTCAACTGCCAGCCATCAGCCAGCCTCCACTGCTGGCTGAGTGAGTGGGCAACACTCTGGATGCTGAGCTCCGTCAGGCCTTCAGATGACCCAAGTTCTGCTACTGGGACCACATGAAAGAGCCCATGGGAAAATTACCCAGTTGAGCCCAGTCAGTCTACAGAATCACAAAAGATGATACAAATGGCTGTTTTAAGATATAAGCTTTGGGGTAGTGGCCACATACCTGGGAGTTAGCAGCAGATCTCAAATCAGGGTTATGCTTGCCCAGCTCCTCTGGGAACATCTGGTTCTGTAATATTCTCATGGGTAGGACTGTGGACAGGTTACTTGACTTCTCTAGCCTTATTTGACATATATGAGAATTAAAGAAATGTGTTTGCATAGACTTACTGCTCTTATCGTTGTTCCTCCTCTCTCTTGTCATTGCCCTGGACTGCCTGTTACTATGGCCATCAGTTCAGCCAGACCTCCTACGGCAGGAAGAGGTCTGGACCCCCAAGGTCAGTTCTGTGCCTTCTTCCAGACCTCCGAGAGCCACTGTGCTCTGATGTTTTCTCCTATTTCTTTCTTGATTCACTTCAGGGCCCTTCCTGGAGGCTCCATGTACCCAGGTGTCCCCATCCCTTCCCATCTAGCTTGGTGAGGTCCTCCTTCTGCAAACATCTCCCCAGCTTAACCAGAGGAAGGGATGTCTCTGGTGTTTTCCTGTCCTCACACTGAGGAACTCAGCCTCGTGCACTAGGCCTGCATGGTCCCTCCTCATAAGCACGAGATAAGAATAGCAGCATGGCTACCTATTGTTGAGGTTGCATGCTGGGCAGATGCTAAGAACTTACTTAGATTGTTCCATTTACTCTCTCCAGCAACATTCTAAACTAGGTGCCATTGTTATCATTCTGTTATTAATAAAGAGGAATCAGAGGCTGGAAGAAGTGAAGTAACTTAACCCAAATGGCATTGCCAGTGAGTGCAGGAGGAGCTGGACATCACTCTGACACCCGGCCTGAGTGCCCTTTCTCTTGAGTCCTCCACCAGCCGCCAGTGCTCACATTCTCACATTCTCATCAAAGGATCACCATTGGTGTCCTCCTGTCCATTTGAAATATACTTTTATCGGTTTCAGAAAGGAAGGGAAAGGGGGAAAGAGATAAAAACATCAGTGATGAAAAAGAATCATGGATCGGCTGCCTCCTGCATGCCTCCCACTGGGGATGAAGCCTGCAACCCACCACAATCAGATACAACTACATATCCATCAGAATGGGTGCATTGCAAAAGAACGGAACATGCCAAGTGTTGGCAAGAATGAGGAGCAAGCAAAACCCTCTGTAGCAATTCAGAATTAGTCCTTCCAAGACGTGCCTCTGTGACACACGAATTATTTTGAGCTAAACCTTCCGGCTGAAGAGAAACTCCTGTCCATCTCCTTTTCTTTAACTACTTGGAAGAATTTAAATTAGGGACCTTGTCCATAATAAGAGTTATTACCAGAAATAACTTTTCATGAACTATTTATAGGGCAGGGCAAACATCTAATTACTGAATGTCTGCTCTTCTGCAAATTACCTCATTTTAATTATTCAATCAGTCAAAAGAACCAGAGGAGGGAAGGGGGGCATTTCCCCTCCCAGCACCTCATATATTGTGATAAGGGTATAGATGTACACATCTATTGGGCAAAACTTTCTGACTGTATCTACTAAAGTGGAACACATGCATACCCCATGACTCAGAACTTCTTCGTTTAGGTATAGACCCAACAAATGTGCACACATGCTCAAAGAGGACAGCAGCTGTGTTCCTAAGACTTCAACACTGGAAACTATCCAAATGCCCATCAACAGTGGAACAGATGCATGTACTGTGGTGGAGTCCTACCCTGGAACACTACCCAACAGTGACAAGTACCCAATAGCTACATACAAGGATTCTTTTTTTTTTTTTATTAATTTTTTATACATAACTCCCCATTGACCCCTCCCTCCCAGGCATACCCCATCCCCCCAGTGTCTATGTTCATTGGTTATGATTATATGCATAGATACAAATCTACAAGGATTCTTGTATGTAGAATAATGCCGAGTAAAAAAAACCAGCGAGGAAAAGACTAACATATTGTATGTGTTCATTGATATGAAATGCAGAAACAGGCAAAACTCATTGGTTCCATAGAAGTCAGGATCATGGCTGCCCACGGAGCAGGGAGGTAATGACCGGAAGGAAGGGAGCTCCTGAGCGCGGTTACTCTTCTCCTTCAGCTGGGATGGCCAGTTTTGAATATTTACCAAGTTTATGATATGTGTACTTCTTTGCACGGATGTTATATTTCAATAAGGTGTTTTGAGAAATATTCCTCTTCTTCTGATTGCTTAATGGAAAAAAAATCTCAGCTGGGCTCTGGCTTGCCTCATGCATCCCTTAGACTGGCTCATCTTTTGTTAACCAGGCAGAGAGAGTGCGCAGGCTCAGAGGCCTCAGTCAACAACACTATCCAGCTCGAACTGAATGACTTCTGTCTCCTTGTGTTTGTTTTTGTGGTTGCTATCTATATATGGCCATCAATACAGCGTTTCCATTTATGGTAGTGATATAAACTTTATTTTTAAAATAGCTTTAAGTAAAAAAGAAAAAAGGGAATTGACTTACATTAAAAATAGTATGTAAATAATAGTACAAGTAGTTCTTAGTCACAGTAAACCTTGAAAGGGTGGAGTTGGTGAAATACTTTTCAAATGGAAAAAGGCAGGGGTTAGAGGGAGGGGAGAAAACCAGTTTCAGCCTGTCCCCATCTCTCAACGAGTCCTCACTGCACAGCACAGACAGATTTAGGCTTAAGGACATACATAACCCTTGCAGAGGGCTCGTGAGGAATGCAGAGCAGGAGATGC
This sequence comes from Lasiurus cinereus, assembly GCA_011751065.1. Lineage (NCBI taxonomy): Eukaryota > Metazoa > Chordata > Mammalia > Chiroptera > Vespertilionidae > Lasiurus > Lasiurus cinereus. The sequence goes on from JAAGEH010000022.1 coordinate 14,029,071, forward strand.
TTCAGGAACAGTGGGCAAAGCAGGGACTAGGGGTGGAGGACCTGGTTCACTCAACAAGTATTTATGGAGCCTCTGGGTTCCAGGCACCGCTCTAGGCCAGCCTATGTAACCTGGCTTGGGGCCTTGGCGAAGCCCCCTCTGCTTCTCTGAGCTTCAGCTGATGAAGGAGGTTCTGTGATTGATGGCTTTCCGGTGTAGAGCTCTGAACCTCATGGCGGTTAGAAAAGGACTACAAAAGACGGGTTTTTTTTTTGTTGTTGTTGTTGTTGGTGGTGGTGGTGGTGTGTATGTGTGACTATTAACCAGAGAACCAGGAGAAAAGAATTGGACAGTAGTCTTCAGACTCATTGGCAAGAGAAAGCTCATTGAAACTTTGCTTTGGTCTAATTAGACTCACTTTGCCTGCTCACCTCCAGGGTTCTTGGTTCTTGGCTAGGAGGTTGAGAAATTTTTACAGAGGTGGAAGGAGAATCTCAAAAAGGAAAGTGAGTAGCCAAATGAACAAATAAATGCCTCCCTTGTCCTCTCAATACATCTATCACAATCTTTCATCCCCAGCTGCTGGGCATTGCAATGAGATTGAGAATGAAGAGCCCTGCCAGGAGTATTTTTAGAGATGGTATCACTCACCACATTTAGTGACTGTGTACTAGGTGCCAGGCACTATATTTTAGTTCCATGCCTCATCCAACATGGTAGTCTTTCTACATGTGACCACTGAGCATTTGAACTTTAGCTAGTTCAAATGGAAATGTGTTGTAAGCATAAAATACACATCAGAGCTTGAAGATTTAGTATATTTTTAAAAAAGGGAATGTTAAAACTCTCAGTAGTAATTTTTAATATTGATTCTACATAGAAATAATTTCAATAATAATTTCAATGTAGAATCAAAATGTTGGATTGAATAGTGTATTATTAAAATGAGTTCCATCTATTTCTTTTTTACTATATTTTAACGTGTGCTTTGCATTAGATTTCCATTGAAGAGTCATGCTAGACACTGTCCTACTTTGAAGGTGCTCAGACTCCAAGCATGATAGCAACAGAAACAAATGTTACCAGCAGGTAAAAGATGTCAGGGCACAGCAAGGAGGCGTGGCCAACAACCTCCCCATCCTGTTGCTTTTTACTGCTATCAGATCTGGAAACCATTCTAGTGATTTCCAGAAGTCCAGCTCTGTGCATTTTACTCCTTTACCCACACATGGATGCTGTACCCCTCTGCCCACCAAATGAAGCCAAACCTCCACACAAGTAACTAGATTCGGCTTCCTTTTTCCAACTTCACTTTCCCATTTCCATGTCCTGGCTGTGGCTGATCTCCCTGCTCTGGGTGCCCTTGCCATCCCTACATTTCTCCCGGTAGACGTACAAGCTTCAATTTCAAATCTGATCTACCCGTGAAATCCCCATTACCTCTCCATCTAAACATGTCTCCTCCGCAAAGCCTCTGGCAGCCAGTTATTTGTTCATCTTACCAAAGTCTCTCCCATAACATGGTTAGTTTCTTAAGATCAGGAGCTTGCCTTGCTGAGCACCTACCTCATCATCAGCGCCAGATGGCCGCTTGGTAAATAGCTGTTCAGTTGCATCAAATGGCTCTGAGTCCTAAAGTTAGAAAGGGCTGGAGTGGAGGTTTCCGGTGAGGAGAATTGCAGCATAGAAGTTCAGTAACTCACTGCCTAACAACAGGGATGCATTCTGAGGAATATGTCATTCGGTGATTTCTTCATTGTGGGAGCATCATGGAGTGCACTTAACCTATTACTCCAGGCTACAGACTTGGCGTGTCACTGTATATAGCAATGCAAGATATAATCAAGCACAGGAGAAAGTAATGTAATCAGGATATTCAGCCCAGCCAACATGGCTCAGTGTTTAAGTGTCAACCTATGAACCAGGAGGTCACGATTTGATTCTTGGTCAGGGCACATGTCAGTGTTGTGGGCTCAGTCCCCCTTGTGGGGCGTGCAGAAGGCAGCTGGTCAAGGATTCTCATCATTGATGTTTTTTTCTCTCTCTCCCTTCCTCTCTGAAATCAATAAAAACATAGAAAAACTATTTAAAAATAATAGTATATAGTATTACGTACCATACAGAATTGTACCTACTCTACTTTTGCACAATTGGCAGCACAGGTCTGTTTATATCAGAATCACCACAAACTCGAGTAATGTGTCGGGCAAGGACATTACAATGGCTGTGATGTCACTGAGCGTTAAGCATATTTCAGCTCCATCATAATCTTATGGAACCACCTTTGTACATGCAGTTTCTTGTCGACGGTACTGTCCTTCTGTGGTGCATGACTGTACTGAGAAATTAAAACTGGCTAGGGGCAGCTTAATGGTCCGTCCCCGTACCAATAGAGCCTCTCAGACATGGGTCTCTGTTAAAGTCACAGCCTGGGGAGATGGCAGGTCCAGCTGGAATGCTGCGGGGGTTGGAGACAAGTTGGATGGATTACTCAGTAAAGCAAAAGGAACACTGAAGGGAGGCCATTCTGCTACATCCATCTGCATTACTGGATACTCCAGGGTGTTCTCTCACACCCTTCCCAACACCCCTGAAGCAGGGCGTTCTGGGATCTCTCCTGCAGCAAAGGCCTCCAGTTCTGTAGGGAAGGGGCCCAGGTGACTAAGGGATCACTTTTCTTTTCTTTGTTTGCAGGGGAGTGCAAAGTAGGCAGCGAGGAAGGGAGCAGGTTTCTCACTATCCAGAACTTGTATCTTACCAGGTGCTCACAGGGTTGGGGAACTGCCATGGTCACTAAGGGGGGCTGTTAGGGGTTAAGCTGGGCTAGAGGAAGCGAACCTCCTCCCGACTCAAGACCAAACTCATTGTCCCAAGCACACATCGACGGCGGGTCAGTGAAAACCCAGGATGGAGAGAGTCCTTGGGTTTGGGAGTGAAATCTACTTGAGGTCAAGACCATGCCTTTTGTCCTTTGCATTTCCCCAGCAGTTAGCCCAGGGCCGGCCACACGGGAAACTTGCAAACTAACTCAGGAATTGAACCGAAAAGAGGAGAGACAAAAGCGCCCACTCTCCCGCGCCAATACTGCTGAAGCCCCCAAAAGGGATCCTTTCTCTCCGGGAGTCGGGGCCCAGGGTGTAAGGGTGTGGAGGGACCGAGGCCAGTGCGTTCACGGCTCTCGGGACGAAGTGGGGGTGGGCCGGCGCGCGGGAGCGTTGGGGAAAGGGGGTGGTCTCCAAAAGGGGGAGGGGAGAAGGCAGGGGGCGGGGAGAAGCAGGGCCCTTTAGGACGCGGCAGCAGCGTCCCTGACACAAGCACAGGAGGCGGTTCCTGTGCTCACGGCCCGGCCACCTGTCCGCTCTCTCGCCGCGTCGCGCTCCCCGTGGCCAACATGCTGCTGAAACTGGGTGGCCCCGCGCTGCCGCCGCTCCTGCCGCCGCTGCTGCTGCTGCTGCCGCCGCTGCTGCTGGGCGCCGGCGCGCGCGCCGAGGTGCTGTTCCGCTGCCCGCCCTGCTCGCCCGAGCGCCTGGCCGCCTGCCGGGCCCCGTCGGCCGGGGCCGGGCGGCCCTGCACCGAGCTGGTCCGCGAGCCGGGCTGCGGCTGCTGCTCCGTGTGCGCCCGTCTGGAGGGCGAGACGTGCGGCGTCTACACCCCGCGCTGCGCCCAGGGGCTGCGCTGCTATCCCCACCCCGGCTCCGAGCTGCCCCTGCAGGCGCTGGTCCAGGGCGCCGGCACTTGCGAGAAGGGCCGCGACTCGGATGGCACACCGCAGGGTGCAGGTAACGCGGGGGAGGAGCACGAGTTGGGAGAAAGTTGCAGGGCAGCGTGGGGCCGAGCTGGTGGCTGCTCTGCGGGGCAGGACCTCGGAGACCTGTCAGCGGAGGTGGAGCGGAGTCCTGGGCCAGCTTCGGGGAACTGTGGGGAGAGGGACCCGAAAGCCATGCCCGCGAGGGGACTGGAGTGAGAGAGAGAGTGCCGGGAGGAGCCTGGCTGGTTATCTGTGGGGAGGAAAGGCACCCCTGTTATAACGGTCTCCCCGGGTGGAACGTACCCTGACTTCGGTTTTGGATGGGGGGGGGCGGTTACTGGGATGTGGAGGGGGTTGGTCAGATCCGTGGGAGTAGGAACTCAGGGTCCTGGTGGAAGGCGCTGCTGGGGTGAAGGGTGTGGAGGTGGCTGGCGGGTTGCCGGTGACACCGGGGACCTCACGTGAAAAAGGGGATCTCGTGAAAGAGGGGCGCAAGGAGAAGGCAGTGCGCGGGGAGGGACGCCCCTGGAAGTGGGAGGCGGGAAGAAAGGACTTGTTGGTACTTGGCAAAGTGGGTTTCTTAGAGGGGGGAAAAGAAAACCCCAGATGCCGCTGTTTTTTCACGTAGAGAACGAAAAGGCTCTTACTACTACTATGTTGGATGGAAAAATAAAAGAGGGGCAGGCATTTGCGGTGGGGGGCGGGGGGAGGGGGCGAGGAAGAGACCCCAGCAGCTGAGTCACTGGAACTGAAGCCCAGTCGCCAGGTGCAGTCCCCGGGCCGGGTGGGGGCAGCCCAGTTTAGCACCTGGGCCCCTGCTTGGAGGCTGGAGGGCGCGTGCCTGGGGGGGTGGGCGCAGCTACTCTAACCAGAGGGACTGTATCCATCACCCCCCTCCCCCCCTGCACCTCATTCTAATTTGAGAAAACTTCCTATCGGATGGAATGGGAACCCTGAGATGCTGTGTAAGGGATCCTCATGTTTTCTGAGGGACACAACCAAACTACAAGGACCTCACTTGTTTTTTGTATGGGAACCCTGAGATGCTTTGTAAGGGGCCCTCATGTTTTCTGAGGGACACAACCAAACTATAAGGACCTCACTTGTTTTTTTTGTATGTTTTTAACACTACAAAGGCCTCCTGCCACAGTGGTCGGGAGGAAGCTGTAATTCTTTTCTTTCCTCTTGGAGACAGTGGTGAAGTGTGTCCATTGCCTGTTGTTTAAAAAGCAAGGGAGTCGGACCAAGTTACTGAAACTCGAAAAAAGAAAAAAAGAAAAGAAAAAGTGAAAACATTCTTGCTTCTCAGTTTCTGGTCATTGTACAACTACCTCCCCCTCCCCCCCACCACACACCCTGTTCTCCTTGAGAATGGACCTAGGGGTCAGAGTTGAAGTCTTTTCCTATTTCTCTGACGCTTTTTGACCTTGAGTGCAGAGCAAGTTCAGTCTTCCTCCGTGCAGACTCCAAAGGAAACACCTCGGTCCCTTTCTTCCGCCTGTGGCCCACTGCCCTCAGCCTGCCTCAGAGTGAGCCCTTCCATCCTGCTCCTCTTAGAAAGTAATACTAAAAGGAAAGAGGCTTGGCGAAGCTCCTCTCACTGCGGGCGCCCATCCCTCAGTCCTGCGTTTCTCCCCCATCACCCCCGCGGTGCATCGGGGTGCAGATACTGCGGTTTCTGACCTGACTCGGACAAACCGAACACGGTTCTCGGCAGGGTCAGCTTTGCCAAAGGCCTGAAAGCTTATAGAATCTTTTGGATCTTGACCGTTCTTAATAAAGTGCGTGGTACGTGTTCTTCCTAAACATTTCACTATTTTTCTTTCACGCCTCTTACCTCTTACTCTCAGCCTGAAAACCGGCTCTCCTGCTCCCCACCCCCAGCAGCAGGTTAGGGTCTTCCGAGGGGAACAGATGGAGAGACTCTCGGGTCCGGCCTCCTTGGAGCTGGAGCGGGGAGTTGTCAGAGCCCGGGGACAATGGGGTGATCATGGGAAGAATGCTCTCTGGATTTTCGTCCTGGATATGCTGTTCCTTTCCCCCAACTAGTCCCAACTGCCTCCTCAGCCTGTGCTCCCGACTGGTAAGAGGGGACAGAAGCCAACGTGGGCACCTTGGGAAGAAGTGACCAAAGCAGGGTGCCTGAGGCGTGAGTAGGGATGGGGGTGATGGGGACACTGTGGGGAGAAGCCTGGGCCTGCAGGGCTGTCAGGAGGAGAGAGAGGCACATGTTGAGGCTTCTGTGCTCAAGAGGATCTTGGGCTGGGGCAGGAAGGGACACCGCATAGAGCGCTGGGGCCTGACCTGGGTGCGACTGAGCTTGGCCCAGAAGAGACCTGAACACTGAAGACTGCTGCCTCCTACTCTCCCCCATCCCCCCCACCCATCTGAAGAGTGAGCCTCTCCCTCCCCCTCCCCCCAGCCTGCATTCCTCTTTGAGCAGGTTGCTTTTGAGAATTTTAAACATACCCTCTCGTTTTGAAGCAGCAAACCCCAGCAGTTCCGGCTTCACTCTTAGCTCTTTTGTCTTTGTTCCCAGGGCTCAGGGGCTGTGCTTCTGGCTTCCTGGGAGTGGGAGGGATGCAAAGGGGTGGGGGGAGGGGAGAAGCACTTCAGCCGGTGCTGAGCCTGCATCCCCTGGGGGTGATGGGCTGGGATTTGTTGATTCAAAGAAACCAGAAGTCAGATTGGGGTATCAGAGGGGGTGGTCTGGAAGGAAAACGGGAGAGGGACCCTGAGGTCTGGGTGAAGTCTGTACCTTAAAGGTGTGGGGTGATGGTTGGTGGTGGACAGGGCAGAAGAGCCTGTAAACGTTGGAGAAGAGGGTTTGGGCCAGGCCAGGTCCTCTCAGAATTCAAGGCCTCCCTCAGCAGCTCCCGGCCTCCTTTCGGAACCTGAACAATGCTGGGGATTATGCCCAGGGGCGGAGCCGCCCAAGTGGCCACATACTAAGGTGCTATAGAACTGAGCAGCCATTCACAGTCCTGGTCTAGGCGAGCGGGCAGGCCTGCCTGCGGGCGCACACACTCTGCTTCTGCAGTTGCTGGGGGAGGAGAAAGGGGGCAGACGCAAGCACTGATTTACAGTGAGTGGTTCAGTGCAGTTTCAAAAAAAGGGGACAAAAGCAACAGGACTTCTGATCCAAAGCACTGCTTTGCATCTTGTCTTGCATAAATTTGCATACCGAGTTCAACGCGGTAAAATAAAGCAGATTTAGGGAATGAGACCCACTGTCACTGATTGCTAACACCACTATCTCCCCCCACCCCTTTCTGGACAGGACACACAGAACTAGCTCTGCTAAGCTGCTCCCCCTAAGTCACTGCCCCATGGTGGGGAGATGGAGAAGTTGAGGGGGGCTGCTCCTGGATCCCTTTTCTTGGTTATGGGGATCAAGCAGGGATTGCTCTGTGTTCTCTGGCCTTGGAGGCGGGGCTGGCCTGGAGGGCGTGGCTCAATAGGTCCTGACCCTGCTAGGCAGGCAGTGGCCTTGGTCTGCCAATTGTGCTGGAGGAAGCTTTGAGAAAAAAAGCAAATCCTGAATAACAATGTCAAAAGATTTTACAAAGACAAAAGCAAGGCTGAAGATTCCACGTTAGAATGGGGGATAAAGTCTTGAGGGGAGAAGAACCAGCTGGTGTGATCAAGAGGATTTATGTACGCAGTGGTTCTTGGCCACGTTGGACTATTGAGCTTCCTGGCGGGCAAAGGGAAAAGGGAGGTTTATGTGTTTCTCACTGTTAGTTTGCCTTAACATTGATCTTTAAAATAAAATTTTTCCACAAACCAGTCCTTTGCAGGCCTATCCCTGAGAGGCTCACTCTTCAGATGGGGGGCAACATGGAAGTTAGTCAACCAGGAGCATATTCAGTCACCGAGTGTCAAACATTTGAGGGTTCACTTTTTTTTAAAAATATATTTTATTGATTTTTTACAGAGAGGAAGGGAGAGAGATAGAAAGTCAGAAACATCGATGAGAGAGAGACATTGATCAGCTGCCTCCTGCACGCCCCACAGTGGAGATGTGCCCACAAGCAAGGTACATGCCCCCAACTGGAATCGAACCTGGGACCTTTCAGTCCACAAGCCAACGCTCTATCCACTGAGCCAAACCGGTCTCGGCTGAGGGTTCACTTTGAGAGAATCATTGCTCTCTAAACCAATTGTCAGGTCAAATTCCAGTTGGTTCTCAGATTAGCTGTCCTCTGCCATAGCAAATGGGACACACACCTGTTAAGTTTTGATATGAGGACATTCAGAAAATTGTCTCTAATGAAATGCAGAATAGGAGCTTTATTCTCAACTTGCAGTGTTGGGGCAGGGTGGTGGTGGTGGTGGTAGTGGTAGGACAGGCCAGGGGCTGCTAAAAGGAAGGAGTAGAAAATAAACAGATTATGCCCACATTTGGTTTTGTTTTTGGCTCTCTTCAGGTTCTATGACACAACAAAAAGTTTATTATTTTTAAAGAGACTCCATATCTAGGGGCTATGTTTAGTTTCAATCTCTCATCTCTGTGTTCCCAGTGTCTCTTTTTCCTCCCCTGTTTTCTCCATCATGTCTTCTCAACACCCTCTAGAGTCTACACCCTTCTCCCCTGTGCCCCTCCCAACTGGGACCTGGTCTAAGCCACCTACCTGAACTTAAGAAATGGCATGGAAAATATATTGACCCAGCCTTTCTTGGGATCCAATTAGAGGGGGAGACCACGTAGGTGATTGAGGACTAGAATGTTTGAAACAAATCGAATCCTTACATGAGGTGGGTGGTTGGCTGGCAGTGCAGGGCCAGGCTTTGTGGGTGCAGAGAGTGTTTCAAATCTACTTGAAACATTCCCTCCCCCAAGAGGTTTAGTTCTAGGGCTGCTGCTGCTGAAACCAAGCATAGAGGAGTGAGGTTAGTTATCCTTTCAATCCACCAGGGGAGCTGGGGATCTGTTGGCAGATGCCCTGAGCCCCTCCGCTCCTCTCTGCTATCTCTGGCCAGCATTTTGCTGAGGTGGCAGGCAGTTGCCAGGAGATGAGTTATCCTCTCATCTGTTCTTATCTTGTTATAAACCGGCTTCTTTGCCCGCTTTGCTAACTTCCGTCTCTGGCAAACTTTCGAGGGAGGCTTTTTGCCCTCATTTCACAGGTGTGGGACTTGAGCTTCGTCAAGGGCACCTTAGCAGGTAAGTAATAGGATGAGAGATGAACCTGGCTAGATACCTTTCCTCTGACTAAGGGGAACTGTTGGCCAAAAAAAAAAAAAAAAAAAAAAAAAAGGAAAAAAGCACCTTTGACCCTGTCAGCTAAAAGGTTTGTTCCTAGATACCTGCATGTGCAGGTGACATATGAGTCTTGGTTCATCACGGCCAGGTTCAGGTTCAGTTATTTGCATGCCCTTGCCTCCTTCAACATGCCCGAGTCCTGGAGCTTGGGACTTCAGAAATGGAAGTGGCCAGTGTGCAGCGGTCAGGAGAGAAAAAAGGGTCCAAGGTGGGCTCCTGGGTTGAAGAGCTGGAGGGCAGGAGGGACTGAGAGAGATGAGGGTGGGAGCATCCTAGCCTGTGCAGGCCTGTCCCTGAGAACCCGAGTGGGGCTGGGTGAGGGCCTTCCCCGTGAGTGACATAGGCATGATTGCATGTCTTTTTCCATTTTAAAATCTATTTGAAACATTTGCACTGAGGTATATTTGTAGTACTTGCTTATCCCATCTTTTTTTTTTTTTCAATTATAGTTTATATTCAATATTATTTTGTGTTGGTTTCAGATGTATAGTGGTTAGACCAGTGGTCGGCAAACTCATTAGTCAACAGAGCCAAATATCAACAGTACAACGATTGAAATTTCTTTTGAGAGCCAGCTTTTTTAAACTTAAACTTCTTCTAATGCCTCTTCTTCAAAATAGACCCGCCCAGGCTGTGATATTTTGTGGAAGAGCCACACTCAAGGGGCCAAAGAGCTGTATGTGGCTCCCGAGCCATAGTTTGCAGACCACGGGGTTAGACAGTCATATACTTGACAAAGGGTTTCCCCCAATATTTCCAGGAGCCAGCTGGCCCCGTGCATAGTTTTTACAATATTATGGACTATATTGTGTCTCTTGCGTGGAGTGCATGTGAGGGTGACTGTGCTAGAGGACAGTGACTGGTGCACAGCTTCTCACAAACGTTGCTGCCTTGGTCTTGGTAAGTGACCTGTCCTTTCTGATGCTCTGCTAGTGGGCCTTGAACATGAAGGCCAATCGGCTGTGTCAGGCAGGCCACTTGTCACTAAGGTTTTACTGTGACATGAAGGGGCCCAGTCAGAGATATATTTTTTTCTGAGCTTCAGTTTCCTTATCTGTAAATCAGGAATTGTTAGAACCAGCTCCATTGGATCTTGCCTACACATGAGTGTACATGTGTGCTTATATGTGTGTGTGTATAAAGAGAGATCATACATAAAAAGCTTAAGCACTTGGGTTTTAAATTTTCTTTTGTAAAGAGTCACTTGATTTCTACTTCTTCACCTAGAAAGTGGAAACATCCATATCTCTGACCTACTTTCACAGGTAGTAGCGAAACCCTTTGCAGAGAGGGTAAGGAAATGATACTTTAAATGAGGATAAACCCAGTCGGACAATAAACAGTGGTTTGAAGTTGGCAGGCTTGCACTTTTTATGGACCGGTTAGGCAATGCTTTTGGGGGCCCGTATGCTAATGTCTGAGATGGAACATTCTTGGTATGGGAGCTTCACTCAGTGTGCCTAGATGGGGTGGAGGGATGGTGTGGGAGACAGAGGTGGCCCCCGAGTTGGGATCCTGGATACTTGTGCTGGCCTTGCTGCTCAGAAACAGGTGACACAGGGCTGGGCCTTGTCTTCCCTGCCAGCCAACCTATAGGATCAGGCCCCCGGCTGCTGTGATCTGGGGACTGGAGGCCACATCTCAGTTGGGAAGCTGCCTTTTCCATGGGAACCCTGTGAGGACTCAGGCTTCGGAATTAAGGGGTTATGCTCAGCCGGCTCCAGCATGCTTAGGATGTAGGGCATGCGTGAAAGGGACATTTTTTTGAGGTGTCAGAACCAGCGAAGACTCCACGGCGCCCGTTTCCTGCTTCAGGAAAAGGGGCTTTCTGATCCATCCTGACTGAGCTGAGGGGTGCCAGAAAGTTGAACGTGATCCTGGCAAAGAAACTGGATGTTCCCTCCAAAAAAGTGACGTTTTCTTTACTAGAGCCTCCAGAGTTTACCTCACTCTTGGGGCGGGGATCGGGGGTTTGAGGGGGGAATATTGGGGGTGGTAAATGGTCTCAGCAGGGCTGTAGTGCTTTTGGGATGCTGGAGTTTGTCCTAATGTCTGCTTCATCTGTGGTCCCAGGGAGCCCTGGGAGGGGCAGCCTGCCTTCGAACAGTGATGACTGTTCTTAGGCATCTGATGGAGGTGAGGCCTCAGGAAGCAGAGGAGATGGATGCTGAGCCTTCATGGGCCAACGTGTGCTTGTGAGGCCCAGCACAGTGAGGCCTCACAGTGTTGCCGCTGGGAATCGGGGGGTGGCCGGTTCCCTAAGATTCTGGGTCCACAGGTGGGTAATCAGTCCAGAGAAATGTCTTTGCTTTCAGTTTCCAGAGTAACTGCCCTGGCTGCCCCCCTCCACCCCGCCCCCCTGCCCCCGCTCCCCAATGAGCAGCGTGTACGGACTATAGGACACGTTTTTCCACGGACATCCCCCTAGGCCTCTCCCCCACTTGGCTCCTAACCATCGGCCCAGGCCTGTTCCTGAACAAAGCCTGGTGGGGCTCCTAGTGCCAGTCAGGATGCAGGGCAACCTTGCTTAGAAAGCTGCTCCCCCGGAAAGAAGTACAGAGTGGACTGTAGTCCGGAATTGTTTCTCTGCTTTTTTTTGTAGGGGAGGGAGACATTTGGCTGTCCTTCAGGCCCCTCTGGCCGCCAGCCCCACATCTCTTCCTGGCTCTTGGGAGGGAGCAGGAGAGAGATTGGGGAGAGGGGCGGGCAGGCCTCCAGCTGGGGCCAGGAGAGCTGGCCCACAGGCCCTGGTTAAGTTGGCTGGAGAAGGGCCTGGGGAGGTTTCTCATTAGTTGACGGGGGTAGATGTGGCAGCCTGTGTTCATTCAAGGAACTGAGCTCAGGGAGCCAGGAGTCTGGGGTGGGGGGAGGGCGCTGAGCCCAGGAAGGCCTTAGTAATTTGGGGAGGTGGGGGTGGAGGCGAGGCTAGAGGAGCTTGCTCAGCCTATCCATTCTGATAGGAGTGAAGAGATGGGGACCTTCCAGCGGGAGGGATCTGAGCTTTCCGTTCTCTTCAACTGAGATGTGGCCTCCAGTCCCCAGATTGTGTGGGTGCAGTGAGCACAACCTCAAAGGGTAAACGGCAAAGCAATGATATTTTTATTTTTTCTTAGGTCCATTTCTACCAAAGTGTCTGTAGTTGTTTCTTTTTCTTTTTCATTTCTGTTTTAGCCTCAGGAATCTCCCACTTGACAGATAAAGAAATTATGTCTGGCTGGATTCAGGTTCAAAGCCAAGGCAAGCACAGACCATCGCATATGGAACAGAATGGAGTCCAGGTCTCCAGCTTCTCTTTCCAGGGCTCCGTTCCATCAGAGGCACTCAGGCAAAGAAGCAGTGGATTATATACTGCTGCTTGGAAAAGCTCCCTTTCCCTGGGAGGCAGTAATTAAGGCATAACTTCTTAAAAATGTCCCTCTCTGCAGCTCCCCAGGATATTGCTTTTAGGTTTTCTGGGTGGAGGTGCCAAGTTGCCTCTGGTTGGTGACCTTGCTTTCTGAGTGCCTGAGGCCAAGATAAAATGCAAATGACAATTCCCTGCCCCAGCCACTGCCTGATAAGGCTGAGTAGTTTCTATAGCAACAGTGCAGCCGTGGAAGGAGGTGTGTCAGGCAGATAAAGCTGGAAGGGGGTGGGATGGGTTTGCTGGAGGCTTTTGAGGATGGGAGGGGCCAGCTGGCACCGGACTGGGAAGAGAGGTCCTGTGGAGATGGGGAAGGAGTGAGGTGATGGGGAATAGAGGAAATGAAGTGCTGGGGTTAAAAGGTCTAGTTGAGAGTCTGTCTTTAGGTGAGGCCAAGTGACCAGATGCCATTCTGGTTGTTTAAGAGCTATGACGCTAAACAGCCTGGGTTTGGTTTTTTGCTTTGCCATTGCCTACGTGACTTTGTACAATTGGTCTCAAACCATATGACTTTTTTTTTTTTGGGGTCAAATGTGAGAGGGGATAGAAGTTATCAGCCTCATGCAATTGATAACACAAGTTATGTACACAAACCACTTAATACAAAGTCGTTGTTAGAGGCTCAGATGTGGCCATGCAGGTTCTGATCCCTCCTTCCTTCCTCCTCTGGTCTCCACACACACAGCAGACAGGGAATGTACATGCCTGGTTTGGGATGTTTTCTGATTGGCCAAGTTTATGCAGAAGAGATACTTAAGAATCCTGGTCCCACAGGTGTGCTTACTTGGATGCTACCTTTTGCCTGGAAAATCCAGAATGGAGTCAGTGATGGAGGGTTTTCCAGTGGCAGTCATGGCCTTCAATGCCACTGTCACTCATTATGGTTCTATCAGTGGCTGACGGCTGGCCTTGGCCCACGTATGCCCTCGGGGAGAGGAGTCTCACTTGGCTCTGCTGGTTGCCTCTGGTTCCGTTTGCTGCCTCGTGACCAGCAGAGCACAACCCAGGGAGACAGCTGATGGAATGCAGTCTTTTATCAGACAAAATCCATGACTTGTGGTTGAAGAGAACGGAAAGCATGGTGACCTATTTAAAGGTACTTATTTATATTCAGGACACTTCTTGTGCTGGCTTAAGAGTATGGCCGGACATCCTGGACGTCTCTGCAGGTTTTCAGTTTCTTTTTGCATCCTCCGGGTTCAATTTGTCAGGCTTGGAGTGTCTGACAACAGCCTTATTGGGATGGAGAAGAGACAGTCGGAAGGGGGAGAGTAATAGTAGAGAGGTGAGTAGAAGCCAATTTTTATTTCTCTGTGAGAGCTGGTCTGCCGGGTCTCACTATTGGAACTGAGCATAGGGACGATTGTTTGGATCCTGAGAGTGGGAAGTCTCTTTCCTCCCCATCTCATGCTTCTGTTTGCTCTTGGCCTTTCTGTTGCTGCTCTGGGGCCTAGATGGTGAGTGAGGGGCCAGGAAAGTGAGCCCTGTGGTACTCTAGGTGGGAGAGTGGCACTCTAGCTAAGATGCTCTCTGGACAGTCAGCTTTCCTGATGTTGAAACACTGATTGAGCACATACTGTGTGCAAATTCTGAGACTAACTGCACAAAAATGCAGCTGTCCTTGCACACATCTTGTGATCCTGGAGGGCAGCAAGAAAAACATTTGGAAAAGTTGAATACTATCTAAGAAGAAACCAAGTCAGTGGAGATGTACACAAAGCTGATACAAGTAAATGGAAATTCTTTTTGCCTTTTGACCCAGGCCCTTGGGAAGATCCAGATGAGAAAAAACGAGAGTCCTTTTTGGAGAATAAAGTCACAGAAGTAAGAGAAGCACGTCTAAGGGTATCTACTTCTTCAGTCTGGGAAGAAGAAAGCACATCTTCCTCCCAAAAAAGGAAATTGAACGTCTGTCTCCCTTCCTGTACTTCTCTCTCTCTCTCTCTCTCTCTCTCTCTCTCTCTCTCTCTCTCT
>JAAGEH010000022.1:14043540-14135996 GCA_011751065.1 Lasiurus cinereus
TCTCTCTCTCTCTCTCTCTCTCTCTCTCTCTCTCTCCCCCCTCTTCCTTCTTCCCTCTCCCCTCTCTCTTCTCCTTTCCTCTCTCTCTTTCTCTCTCTCTTCTCTTTCTCTCTCTCTCTCAATCTCAATCTCTGGAAGTTAAGTCCAACTTTGTGTCTTCAAGAAGTTTCCATCCTTTGGACGAGGAAGGAAAAGCATGCACCCATGGCTTTTTGCCAGTGCACTCAGGCTAGGGAGCTGGGAAGGGAGTTGAGTCCAAATACAACAGTGCCTCGCCCAGGGAGGCACCTCCTCACCTCAGTCAAGGGGTCTACAGACACTTGGAGTTCCTATTGTCCACCTTTCTTCTTCCTCCAAAGACTCCTCCTAAGCTGTACCGGGGGAAGAATGTGAAAATCACCATTTGTTTTAGTTCTTTGCCATGAAACCCTTGGGTGGCTTCTAACCTGGATCTCTCCTGTTTCATTTTAAGGCTGTTTCCTCTCTTGTCCTCAAGGAACCAGAACAGGTGTCTATCTCCCTCCCACTGGGCATGGCTGATCCTTCAGCATCCACCTATTGAAAGACTTTTGGGTACAGTTACTAGTCGTTTTACAAGTACAACTAATGCTCTAATGAACATTATTGTGCCTGTGCCCTTGCACATGTGTCTCAGAGGAGCAGAACTGCTGAGCCAGGCACATTCTCCCTGCTCCCATAGCCTCTGATCCAGGTTCGCACCTAATCACACTCTATACTCACTTGGGCCTTCAGCAGGTAGGTCACCTTGCCAGGTTCTTGGGTGGCTTTATTTGAACTGGAGGAGCAGTGTTTGGGAGGCATGGGAAAGAGTAAGCTGATAGTGCTGTTTGCTATCTTGATATCAACTTCTTTGGCTCGTCAAGGACAGCCTGGCTCGCAGAGTCCTGGAGGAACTTGGCTGAATTTGAGCTTGTTTTTGTTTTCTCAAACTGCCTTCGTCCTGACCCTCCCTGGGTCCCTGTGATTCCAGGAATGACCCTGGTGTTTATGAAGCAGCTCTGGGGGAGCGCATAGGCAGGGAGGCTCTGCAGAGGCTGCGCTATTTCTGCTCACTCAGGAGACGGCGCTGTGAGGGCATGCTCCAGGAATCCCCATGATGCCTGGCCAAGAAGGCATCATGCATCCAGGCACACAAGTGTGCCTGTTTATGAACCCGTGGGTGACTGGAACGAGCCTACAGAATGTGTATGTGAAGCCATGTCTCGGGAGAAGAAGAGCATTTTTCTTCCACCACCAAGAAGTTCTTCAGGAAACTGAGGCAGGAGAGAGAACCACAGAGGAATGGGGCCCTGCAAAGCCAGAGTTTGATCTTGGTCTAAACTTCTGTCTGAAATTCTGAGGCTGGAGGCTAGGGTGCCATTTTTAGATAGCTCTTCAGTGGATTTCTGATGAACGGCTATGTTTGGGAACCAGTCAGCTCGTCGAGCTCCCTGAAATTGTAGGTGAGCGTGCTGAAGCCCACACATCTTGAATTCCTTGTTGGCATCACTCAGAGCCCAGGTAACATCACAAACAGAGCCAGCGCGGTTCTTCCTAACATACTAGACACGTTGGCCAAGGCTTTGAGTTAGGATTTATTATTCCCATTTTTCAGATGTGAGAAGTGAGAGCTCAGGAAAATTAAAGAGCCTGGCTAAAATGATGGTTGGGTCCTAAGTGGCAAAGTCAGGACTGGAATTCAGGACTCTTGACTCCCAGAGATCTTAACTGTCATGGATGTTAATAGAGAAGTTTTTCAGGAGGGAAGGAGATGACAGTATTTATTCATTTGCCCAACACATGTAAGGTTAAGTGTTTTTTGGGAGAAATCAAAGAAGGATGGAAGCGGGAAGGCAACCAGCATCCTCTTGGCCTGTTAGCCTGAGTACACTGGTGAAGGGCTATGACCTGTTGAAGGAGGTAAACCCATTGGGGGGAACAGCAGGTCCATGGCAGCATTAGATCGTCTATATGGTACCACCTGCTCTCAGATGTTCACATAACCATGAGACAGTCTAAGGAGAAAGTTGGAAGATGACTAGGTTTTTTCAGAAGAAAGACAGGAAAGGAGACACCTGTTGTAAAGATGCGTGATGGTTCTGGAAAAAGGTCTCCTTTTTTCACCACGCCTCACGCTTGAAGCAGGATGGACTAGGGATTGCTTGTAGCTCCAAAGGTCTCTCATATCTGGAGTTGCTGACTGTCTAATGGGATGCTAAAGTCAGAGCATCACCCTAGGACAGTTGACTAATGAGTTTGCCAGCCACTACCCTAGGAGGAAATGAGGTTTCCTGAGTGCAAGGGTCTGTTGGATCCTTCTCATTCACTGAGTAAGGCTGCCAGCACTGTAAAACCAGGGTATGAAGTCTTCAAAGCTCTCCTGGAGCGTCAGCTCCCAGCTCCCTCCTTGGCTGGCTTAGTGAGGCTGGGTCAGAGGATGGAGTGTGGACCCCTGCCAATTGTGAAGCCCCTCTAATGACACCAGAGAAGTTGAGCATGCTCCTATAGACTCAGATGGTAGTCCTGGGTGTGCTCTCTGTAAAATGGGACAACTTGTCCATCTCTTTCCATCCCACCAGCCTTTCTCATCTCCAGCTGTCCTTTAGGCACCTAAGATGGGAAGGTGTGGCCACACACCTGAAGCAGGAGGGGACTTCTCCAGGCTCTGACAGCCCTCCCCAAACGAGACTGGGGCTCTCCGCAGTGCCTCTCTGTCTCCCTCACTTCTCTCTGGAAAACCTTGACCTTCTGCATATAATTAGCATCTACCCATTTTCTTGGGAATCTGTGTAGAGAATAGCCAGTGCTTACTAACCTTCAGGGGACAACCTCTTCACGGGCCTTGGGGGGTCTCTCTCCATCATCTCCAAGCTGGAAGCCTTTTCCAGCATACAGTTCGGCTCACTAAGAACTTTTTCTTGGAGTAACCTTTGCACTGTAGCCCACAGAGTTGCATACATAAGTGGTTACTTAATAAATATTATTCTGAACCTAACTCTCTTAGGCAGAAAAAATGCAACTTGATATTTTTGTGTTGAGAGCAAATTCCATCTCTAGTGGAGTTCTGCATCTGGAATGTTTTCTGAGGACGGCTTCTGTCATCTGTGCGAGTGCCTGGGAAGAGCTTGGTGATGTGCGGTAATGGCCTTGTCTGACCGAGTGTGGGAGGTGGTGGGGGCACTCCTTCCCTCAGGGTGGCAGGGATGGGGGGATGGAAACAGCTCAGAGCTAGCCTCCAGTGCACTGTACATGCACGCAGCATCTCTCGCAAGCCTCCTGGTCACCCACTGGAGGTGGCTGCTGTTCTGTCTGCATTTTACTGATGAGCGACAGAGGCACAGAGAGCTTAAGCAGCTTACCTGCGGCTGCACAGCTAAGTGGTGAACCAGGGACTTGGGCGATTAGACTCGGAAGTCTGAATTTTTGAACCTCTGGCTGGGGATAGTAACAGGCAAAGAATTCGGCTTTCCCAACCTACAGTCCTTTCTGGTCTCCACCCAATCAGTTAGTTCGTTCCCCTTCCCAGGCCTTTATTTCAAATGTGGAGTGTCAGCATGTGCGGCAGCAAACCAGGCCTGTGGATGGCCTCGTCTGATTGGCATGTTCATTGGCAGGGGTGAGATCAATACAGGGATGGAAGGAAACATATCTCTGAATCCAGGTGGCCTCTGTGTGGGTAGACAAGCTGATCCTCACCTCAGAGAGGTGGGGCACCTCAGGACAGCTTCCCCAGGGGAGAAGTCTGTTCAAGAGACCCCGTCTTCTGTACCTGGATCAGAGTGTCCTTACTGACTTCTGTGGGCCTGGGACATTTTTGCCTTTGGGGACCCCTTCCTCCATTAGAAGTACTCTAAAATCAAATTTTATAACTGTGTCTTGTGACTACAAACGTGTCAGTATTGTATATGAAAGCATTTTCTTTGAACTAAAAGCTTATTTTTCCTTCTGATTTTAAAAGATATCAAAACACTCGCTAGACCCCTGGGCACTGTGCATGAGCCAGCCTCGCCTAGAGACTGCAGCACACACTCATCTGGGTGCCTCTCTTCATCAAACTTTTCCAGGCTCACGAGAGCCTGGCCTTGCCCTGAGAGCTGACTTCTGGGACTTGGCTGAGGGATGCATCTTTGGCCCCGTCAGTGGTTTGAGCACTAGAGCTGGGCACAAAATAGGAGCTTTCCTCTGTTGTTGACTGATTGGCCTTTAAGGAAGTTGAAAGAGACTTAATAGATGTTCCTTGGACAAATGTCAGGGTGTGATAAGATGAAACTTTAAAGTGGAGCAGGTTGTGATTCCTGTTCTTGGGGCTCATGGTGTAATGGGGAACAAATCAGGGAGGGTACCGGAGTATGACTGTAGCAGGCTCAGGGGACCAACAGGAGGGGCAAACAGGAAAATGAAGAGTCACAGGTTGTTGGAAACTAGGTTCTGGTAATGATGGTTCTACCTCCATGTTTTAAAATTTCACCCAATCCTTGCCCTTTCAGACCATTAATGATGAATCCCTTAAACTGGGGGTTAGTGACAGGTGACGCTGGGAGGTCTTTCTACTGGAGAATAATGGACTCCAGGAGGGACTCAAACCCTTGTACAGTGAGGGCCTTGAAGACCCAGTGATCCTCTGGGCTCTCCTTCCCAGGATGAAGGCATTAAGGGAGGTGCTCAAAGGCCCACCTGAGAGTTGCTGTGAAGCGGAAATTGGTCATCCATGAAATCATTCAGCACAATTGCTTAGCGGTTAGTTCTCTGCGTCCTCCTTATGGTCAGGGGTCTAGACAGTCCCTGGAGAGCTCATCTCTCTGGAACTTCTTTGCTTCTCTGCAGATGATGACTACACTGAGATTGAGGATGGGACCATCGTGGGAGGTGGAGGCAGCGCCGGCCGGAAGGGCTTCACCTCGGGCATGAAGGAGATGGCTGTGCTGCGGGAGAAGGCCAACGACCAGCATCGCCAAATGGGCAAGGGTGGCAAGCATCCCCCCGGCCCGGAGGACTCCAAGAAGCTCCGGCCCCCGTCTCCCAGGGTCAGAGAGGGTCGGGTCTAGCTGGAGGGGTGGGAGGACATACAGAGGGAGTCTCACAATGGGAAGGGCACCCCAATAAGATCTTATGTTTTATGTTGTCAGCAGGCAAACAGAACTTTCCTCTTCTCCCCTTAACACATCCAGTGATCTTGAGGGCAAACAGCAGATCAGCATCTCTTTTGAGGGGCCTCAGTGTCTTGGGCTGTGAAATGGACAGGGCCTATGGTTTCTTGAAATCCCTTCCTTCTGAAACCTCCACATCTCTGCGTGGCTTTGGAACATAGGCAGCAACATGGATGCTAGAGGTGGCCATCTGATGGAGCCACCTGAGCTCGCTCACGCACTCGTGTTGCAATGTGCTCCCCTGCCTTGGCTTCACCTCCTCTCTCCAGCCCAGCTCTGCCAACTTGGGTGTTAGCCCCTGATGGTTTATGGAAAGGAATGGAGCTTGGGCTATTCCTCCTGGCCTAGGGTAGAGAGATCCAGAGGCAACCACCTAAATTCAGTGTTTGCAAGTAGATTCCAGATGGAGGAGAGGAGTGAAAGCTCACAGCCATGCGACTTCCTTTCAGGGGTCGATGGGGCACACTATATGGTCATGAGCTCACTGGGCCAGGGGTCAGAAGTCCCTTGTTTCACCAACTAACCCATGTGGCTTTGGGGAAGTCCCTTCCAATGAATGAGCTTCTTCCTGGGGTCGTTCCCAAGGCCATCTCTAAGCCCCCTCTGTGCCCGCCTGCACCTACAGACACCCTGCCAGCAAGAACTGGACCAGGTCCTGGAGCGTATTTCCACCATGCGCCTTCCAGATGAGCGCGGCCCTCTGGAGCACCTCTATTCCCTGCACATCCCCAACTGTGATAAGAACGGCCTGTACAACCTCAAACAGGTGAGAAAGGATCTCCCCAGGCCTCTGGTGTGCCTCGGTCCTGCCCCACATGCCCCACATGCCTGAAACCCTCCGAGGTCCGAGAGCTGAGAGCCTGAAAGCCAGGCTTCCCCTCTGGCCTCCAGCCTGGCAGAGGCTGATTCCACTCACCCAGCTGCCCGCCAGCAGCCCTCGGTGTCCAGGTTGGGAGGGAGCCTCTTGGAGGAGAGAGGTGGGCTTACCCCAGTGCTTCTCAGCCTTTATTGAGCATTCCTTACCCGGAGGTCATTCCCAGGCCACACACCCAGAGACTGCCATTCAGAAGGTTGGGTGGCGACCAAGAGTTTGCATTTCCAGCAAGGTGCTAGGGCATGCTGATGGCGCATAGACCATACTTCCAGAATCGTCAACCTAAACAGCTGACCAAGTAGCTGCTCTGAATGTTAAGGAACTCAGGGATGGAGAAATGCCACTCAAAATATTTCTAGTATTAGAACAGCATTGTATGTACATTAGAGAACATTGGGGAAGTGTAAGTAAACCACTGGAAACCTTCTCCCTGCCCCCCGCTCCGTTCCAGTGGCTTCTGATGTGCACAGTATTTCCCTTGGACATTGTCAGTGCTGTTCACATAGCCTCATACAGTCTGTAGTGATGATGATTGATAGTGGCTGTTCAATATTTGCCACTTGCCTTTTGACCAGTCCACTCCTTTCCTCCTCCAACTCATTGCCTGAATGGAGAGAACCAGCACCTAGATGTGCCTTTCACTCCAGATAGAAAGAAGGCATGGGAGGGGGTGGTTGGGAGAAAGGGGTGAGGATTGCGGGCTCCACTGGACATCCTATTTTCAAGCAGCGGTGGCTCTGAGCCCTGGCCGCACACGCAGACCTGCTGGGCAGCTTTAAAAACACGGGTGCCCGGGCCACACCTCCAGAGTTTCAGATTTTGTGAGTCTGGTGGTTGCTGGGCACTGGGATTTTCAAAGGTCCCCCTGGTGATCCTAGTGGGCAGTCAGGACTGAGGGAGAGGTGGATGCGCAGAGCCAGGAGATGGGGTGTGGGGTTCTGCTGATCCTGAGTGGGGGTGTCTACTCCTCCTTCACAGGGCAGGCGCTTTGCCTCTCTCAGTGTCAGTTTAGTGCAGGTACCCTCTGAATGTAAGCCAGCTACCGCATTGGGAGCTCAGGAAGAAATAGTGACCTCTTCTAAGCAAACTAACACACAGGCAGTGTGCGTAACTAAAAGGGTTTGCAAGAGTCATTCATTTATGGGTAGAGCAGGGACCCTGGGGAGAATGCCAGGGTGGGCATGTCAGCGATGGCTTTTGGGAGCTATGTGATGTTGGGTAAGTTCCTTACCCCGCCTGTGCCCCTGTATCATCATCATCGATAAAGTGGTGACATAAAGAGCACTCACCTGGGTTCTGGGAGAATTACAGGATTATATGTGATAGATATAAATTGTAATGAGCAGCATGCAGGTTGCTGACATGGTGCCTGGCCCCTGGGAACACCCGTGCTAGTGTTGCCTTTGACCGTTTACGAGCATCGTCATCTCACACTCTGATTAAACTCCGTGCTGGACCCCAAGCCAGGACCTCCCTGCCGCTGGGGCAGAGTCCTTTCTCCTCTGGGCATTCCCAGCAGCCTTACACATCCAGTTCAGTCCCAGGGCCAGCAGCTTTAGTATTAGCGATGCCCAAGGCGAGGCTCACCCTGCCCCCCTGAATAAGAAGCTGCATTTTTAGCAAGTCCCCCTGGCGCACAGTGAAACAGAGACGCACCACCCGGGGCTGAGCGACTTAATGAAAGCTGGCACCTGCAGGGTGTCCTCCAGGGTTTCCTCTTCTCTCTCTTCAGTGCAAGATGGCTGTGAACGGGCAACGTGGGGAGTGCTGGTGCGTGAACCCCAACACCGGGAAGCTGCTTCAGGGATCCCCTACAGTCCGTGGGGACCCGGAGTGTCATCGCTACTACAATGAGCGGATGCAGTAAACCACAGCCAGCCGGTGCCTGGCACCCCATGCACCCTCTCCAAACACAGGGCAGAGAGGAGAATGCTTGGGCGGTGGGTGGGGGAGGGCTTCCCAGGAGTTTGACACATGTATTTATACTTGGAAAGAGACGAGCACTGAGCCTGGCACACCCACTGCCTTGCCTCTCCCAGTAGGAGAGGTTGCACCCTCTTCTCAAATCCCTGCTGGAAGGGTGCCTGCAGAGGCAGAGCTGGGGTCCAGGTTTGGGAGGGGGAAGAAGAAATCTTTATTTTTGAACCCCCGAGTCTCTTGCTTAAGAATAAAGAAAAGAAAAATAAATTGCGTGTCTTTTGCTGAATTTTTGCCACCCCCCCCCCCCGCCCCCCGCCCCTCCCCCCGCATCACTCCACCCCACCTCGACTTCTAGGGAAGTGGGAAAGGCCAAGCCTTGGTTTCCCATCATGAAACCCGAAGACGGATGGGGCATGAGGAAGGCAGATCTCCCTCCAGTGGTTTTAGCCTGTGGGAACTCAAGGTGTGGAGCCCTCACTGGTAACCCCAGGACCCAGTGTCTCTGCCTGGACTCCCAGCTGAGTCCCTGGCCCTCACCCCCCTTCTGCCACACACCCCTCCCTGGGGTGGGCACTTGGGGGAGGGGAGGCAGAGCAGGCGTCTATCTTCCCTCACGCACATTCAGATGATACTCCAAAGGGAGAAACACTGCAACTGGGGGCCTCTGGCCTCTCAAATGAGAGCTCCCTTTTGCGCGGGGAGATGTCCATTCAGCCCACAGGGACAGGGAGTGGGCTGCTGTGGGGAGCGTATTCATGGACACACCGCCTCCGAATCCAGGGGCAGCTCTTTAAGGGGCTCATGTCACTGGACCCAGAACAGCAAGTATTAAAAGAGCCCAGAAGACTGAGGCACAGATGTGCGCCCCCTTTCTGAAGCAGAATTCCATGCAAGAGCTCTACACACTTTGTTCTATTGGACTCAACCCCTGGTGAATTACAGGGGGCTGCTGACTGCCCTGGGCCATGGGGGAAGGCAGACAGTGCCCAACCCTCCTCCCGCCCCCACCACATAGTGCAGAGCCCCACTTTCATGTGACCCCCTCTTCCGGGTCAGGGTCTGAGTCCTTGTCACAGGAGGTGATGGGCAGCTCCGGAGAGGCAGAGGACATTTGGGCCTTACCTGGGTGAGATGAGAAGAAAACCAGGTTCCCCAAAGTGACACATCCCCGCCTACTTTTGGTCCCTTAGCTAGTGGCTGGCCACCCAGGAAGTACATTCATTCAGTTAATCTTCATGAATCCACAAATGAGGTGCTTTCATTACCTCCACTTTATAGGTGAGAAAAGGTCCCTAGTGGTGCCCAAACTCCAGGCCCAGACCTGGAAGTCTGACTGCAAGCTGCTCAGCCTGTGTTATAGCGCCCCCTGTGGGATAATTGGGGGGCCTGCAGTGCTTTGGGATCCTGGATCTTGGGGCCTGGTTTTCTTTTATTCACTGCTGGGTGCTGGCCACCCCTCTCCTATCCCCTCAGCTACAGTCAGCATTTCCTGGCTGCTGTCTTGGGTTTGGGCACCCCCTGTTGGCTCTCTGGGTAAGTGCAGCGCGTAACCTTGGCTAACATTTGAATGCCTGAGGGTGCCTCACATCAAAGGTTCTGATCTGATTGGTCTAAAGTGAAGCCCAGGCAGGTGTTTTATTTTTTAAAGGTTTCCTGCATGATTCTAATGCACAGCCAGGGATGAGGCAAGAAAAATGCTGGCATCAGGAGGTCTGGGTTTGAATCCAGTCGCATTGCTTATCATGCCACTCGCCTTCTCTGAGCCTGTTTTCTTCATCTCTCTAATGGGGACGCTTTCCACCTCAAATACCAGGGTGGAGTCAATGTGAGATGGCAGATGCGATCGTGCTTTGAAAACTATGGAACTATGAAATGGGAGGCATATCATGGGATTATTGCTGAGGCCAGCCCTCATGGCAGCCCCCATGCCCCATGGTTGCCTGCTTGCTTGGGTCATTTCTGGAACATTTTTGTGAAATGCTCCTGAGGGTGCCACAATCTTCTGCCAAGTTCCATGTCACTTGCCACAGTCTCCTTGTTTGTGCTCTAAATCCTCTAAAGAGGTGGATTTGGGGGTGGGGGCTGGGGCTGGGGGTGAGCAGCACCCCCACTGTGGCTGTAGCTACCAGAACCACACGGATGTATAAATGACCTAGAAACCTTTGCAGAGGGAAGGCACAGTTGCGCCCATGTATGAAGATGGTTGGCTGGGTAGGGATCTTGGAGATGTCAAGCTATTGCTCTCTTTCCAGAACCAGCCTCCTTTTGAAAGTTTAAAAACCTGGCAGTGGAGAGATACTGGGGTTATACCGTCACTGTGTGGTAGAACAGGGAACTGCAGCTGACAGTACAGGGCCTCCAAGTGTATTTTGCGTAAGAGGTGGTCCCAGGAATCCACAATGAGTTCACTGGGAATGCTTGTTACACGCAGGGGATCAAAGAACTTATTCCAGAGCTAGAACCTTAGGAAGGGACCCGGCACTACGCATTAAGACATAGCTTCCGAGCTATTCTAATTTGTATGATCACCTGATTCTAGGTGACCGGATTTGTAGGATTCAGGGTAAAATAAAAATACAGAGCCCCTGCTTCAGAAATTGTTAAGAATTTTAAGACAGCAGAGGCAGAGCACTAAGCCAAGCACGGGGCCCTGTGTGATGACATAGCTCTGAATTTGGAGAATCACCTTGCTGAGACCACATCTGCCAGGTGTGTCTTGAATACTTAGCTACATGTGATGTGGTAGTTGAGAGCATGGGCTTGGAGGGGAGGCAGCCGTTGAGACGAATTTGAACTCTCCTACTTATGGCTTGTGTGACTGTGGACTCTTTTCTGACCTCTGGACCTCATTTAATTCATCTTTAGGTAAGCTTACAGGATGCCCTCAATTTAGGCATGTTTAATTCAAGTCGCCTGGGGGATTTTGGGTGGAGAAGACACCCATGATTTTCCCTCATCCTCATCTCAACATCTAATTCACAAACAAGTCCCATTGATTCTAGTTCCAAGACATTTTCATATCCACCCTCGTCTTGCCCTCTCCTCTGCCACCCTTACGGTAGAGAGAGAGAGAGAGAGAGGGAATGGTTGATGGAGGAAGTAGAGGAGCAGCAGGTGGGGGAAGCGATGGAAGGGGGCTGTCCTTGAAAACACGGGACTGATTGAAGAGGGAAGAAGAACACCTGGGTGCTTTTATGGCTAACTCTGTAGGATTTGAGATGGGAAGATGAGGACGGTCTCATAAGCAGTGTTGGTTTTCTCTGACAGGAAGGCAGTATGGGGAGAAGCGTGCCAGTGCCAGTGTGCTTACACCTAAGGGGAACGTGGGAGAAAGACAATCCAGGTAGGAGTCCCTAATAGGTTCCCCAGGCAGGACTGGAAGCTCACAGGATGGTGGGACTTTCTCCCTCAGGGCTCAGCAGGCTGTGCAGGAGTGACAAGATTGGCTGGTGAGGTTTCTCCAGGGCAGGCGAGACCCCCTTCTCCCCTCAAGTCGAAGCTATCAGTGGTACCACAGGCTCCAGGGTCCTCAGAGAAGGAAGCAGAACCAACCAAACAAACAAACAAAAACACAGACCAGAGGTTCCATTGTCTCTTAAGTAACATGCTAATACTGCCTCCTTGCTGCACACCCCCGCCCCCCATTCCTCTCATCGTATTAGTAGAGTATGATTGGAATGGGAGGGTGGGCTTTTCAGATTTTTCCATGTGGAACACTTGAGGTGTTGAGGCTCAGAGTGTAGTTTCAGTGGATGGAGGGGAGACCTGGTAGAGCTGAGGAGTGAAATAGAACCATGTTTCTAGAAATGTTCTATTATAAACACGAGAGTCCAGACCAATCTTACTGGATCATAGGACCCCACGTGGATGTGCGATCACTAAGGTGCTGTGTGGGTTGTCCAGGGTGGGGGTAGGAGAAGGGGTAGCAGCTGGGAGCCAGAACTTTAGGAATGCCTAGATGAGGGTGGAAGGGGAGGGAAGTTGCGGGTTGTGTGTGTGTGGGGAGGGGGGAGGGGGAGGGGGGAGGGGGAGGGGCGGGCTTGGACACAGCAATTGAAGAAGAGTCCTGCCCACGCCCCCTTCAGGCAGAATGTGGGTGACAGCAGCTGCTGATGGAGAGGCCAGGAGACAGTCCCAGGGCCGGTCCTGTGGGGTGACCCAGTCCAGCATGGCCTTCCTGTACCTTACTCTTCCTGTCCCCACCATGCGTCAACATCAATGCAAAGGAAAGTGGGCCAGGCACTCGCCCCTCTTGGCCTCCCGGCCCAGCTTTCATACTCTCACCTTTGCCTTCACTGCTGGGCCTTGGTTGAAGACTGCATGTTTGCAAAGCTGTGTGTGGGGTGGAGAGGTCTCAGGGATACAGCGACCCTTGGGAAGGAGTGGGTCCAATGACGAGCAACCCCTTGGTTGGGCAGGGGCACTCCCAGTTAGTTCACTTGACATGTGATTCGCAAGGGGCAGGGTGCAGGGTTCGGGTGGGGAGGAGTAGAGATGCCATGGATGGGGAGGTCCCTGTAGGGGGTGGTCAGAGACTCCAGATGTGTGCTGCTATGGGCTCCACAAAGGAAGAGGGGACCTGGGGCTGGGAGAAGAGCCGAGAGGAGAGGGATTTAGGGGGAAACCGTAGCAGGGTGCCTGTGGCAGCAGGACAGGTGGAAAAGATGCTCTTTAAGCCCCTGAGAGGCTGAAATCAGTCACCAGCCATTTCATAGCTTCTGTCTCCACTGGGCAGAAACAGCAGTGGGCTGGGGAGGAGCAGGAGATGGGATTTGCCTTGTACAGAAGTTCCCAGGAGTAAGTGACTGAAGAACATTCTAGAAACGCCTTCCTTAAAATCCTCTCCAAAGAGAAGAGACTCATCATTTGCTTATGGATAGATTAAGGCCACTTTATTTAATAGCAGGGGCTGAAATTAAATGATAAGAATATCATAGTAATAATAGTAGCTGAACATGCGTTGATATTTGATATGCATGAACTCATTGAGACAGATTTGGAGGGATAGAGAAGGGGGCCCCCAAGTTCTGGATGGGCCTGGGATCCCCTGGGTCCTGTCTCTGCCTGGTCGTTTGTCCTTTCCTCTGGATGTGGCCCGAGGAGAGTCCTGGGACCTGGAGGAAGCTGACGCAGGCTAACTGAATGCATCACTTTATTAAATAAATGCTTCGTCACGACAAACGACAAAGATCAGGAGTAACATAAATTATAAGATGAATAAATAGAATACAGCAATCTTCACCTTTTTAAGAAAACGTAAGATCCTCTGTTGTGTTTTTTTTTTTCTCGTTTTTATTTCCTTAGGTACAAAATGCTAAACAGGAGGTGAGTTCTTCCACATTCAGGTGAATTATTTTTCCTGCATTATTTTTTCCCAACATGAACTGGTTTTGTTTGTTGGTTTGTTTATCCATCTTTTCACCAGTAAAGATTATGAGCATTTGTTTTCTTTAGAAAAAGTTGAAGACAAAAAATAGGAGAAAATAGAGCTATGGTATGTATGTATGTATGTATGTATGTATGTAAAACTATCGAGAACTACAGTAATATGTGCTGTGGTTACTGCTGTCTAAAAAAAACTGAAAAACCAAAACCCAAAAACACAAACCGGTAGGCAACTCGGAATCTGAAGGATCTTGTCTGACAACTGTCTATCCGTGTGGGCTACTGTGTGACGGCACTGGTGGTGGCAGGTGGGACTCAGGCTGGTGTCTGGGGACCAGAGGAGTGGAGTGAACTCTCCCTCCCACCTCCCCTTCCCCATTCTGAAGGAGCTGAAGAGAGGAGGCCAGAGTCTGTGGAGATGGCTAAGCCATGTACTCCACTAGGAAACCAAGGAAGTATGTTTCAAAAAAAGACACAAAAACCTAAGAGAAAAACGAAGTGGAGAAAAGTGCAAAATATGTCTTGCACTTTAGTGGTTTCAACAATAAAGACAGTACAACGCCCAGGTTGCTGGCAGGTCAAACCCTGTTCTCTTAGTCCCACCACTTCTTAAAACATGGCCTTCTTTCTCTTGGAAGCCACAAAAGTCCTCTCTGAGAGCAGAGGGTCCTGCCTCTCCTTGGCCCACTCCTCTCTGAACCCCCATGCTGAGCTGGAGCCCTCTGGGGGCTGAGCCCATGGACAGGGAGATCATTGCTTCCTTGTGAGGGGGCCTGGCGGTTGCCATGGCAGCTGGTGGCTGCTGGAGAGTTAAGTGGTGGAAACAGGGAGCGTATGGTGTACATGGCCCACTGCTCCCAGACCCCAGAGGAGGCTGACCCTTGCAGAGGTACGGTGGAGACCACCAAAGTGGTGATGGGGACATGGCGAGGGGAGAGGTTGTGAGACCCCACAGCCTCCGGGCTTCCCTTCCTCCCTGGGTAAGGGTTGAAGTCTCCGGGCCTGTCCAGGCCTGGCTGTCTGAGAAACTTTCTCCCCAGATGCCCTTCCTTGCCAGGGTGGGGAGGGCTCTGGGGGAAGGAGGATCAGTCCTGGCTAGGCCTCCCTCCAATGGGACATCAGGTATGGTCTACATTGCTTGAGTGAGGCATGAGTCAAAAGGGAGCTGGGATGAGACCTCCTGATGGGGAAGGTCAACAATTAGACTTGAGGCCATTGAGAAGCTGGAGCTTCAGGCCTCCAGGAGAGCATTCAGAGGCCTAGGCAGCCTGGGGTCCAAAGGAGAAGCCTGCTGCTGACAGCGCTCCATATCTACCTCCCATTCCACCTGCCAGAGGATAGCTCCATCGTCCCCAGTGATTCTCTCCCGTGGTCTCCCCATACTGGGCTCAGGCCGGACCTCCCTTGGAAGCAGCTAAGTTCCATCCATCAAGAAGGTCCAGGGTCTTCTAGGGATTGACCAGATGACTAGGATCACTCCCTGCAAACACTGGGGACTCACAGGTGTGTAGTTGTTATGAATGTTGGAGACCTGAAGAGACTGGTGGAGTTGAGCCAGACCATTGTCCCCATCTTGAGCTGATGTCAGGAGCCCATTCAAAGTCCAGTAAACAGTGGTAGGGGGTGGGGCGGGGGGGAGAGCCCCTCTCAGGAACCAGGTCCAGGCCTAGGGAGGGGTGGGAGTAGGGCAAGCAGTTCCTGGCTCAGTCTTTTCTTAGGGGGAATGGCACCCCAGTATCCACTTGGCAGAACCTACTTAGATGACTGCTCAAGATCCAAAGGAAGGATGGGCAGAAGAAAAGGGAGGTGGGGAAGGTTCTGGATACTGGCCTACAGCATAGAAATGTGAGTCGGGGTTCAGGGACAGTGGCACAGGGAGATGGAGTACGCTGACACAGCAGGTCAAGTAAGTCCTTGCAGCTGCCATTCCCGTCAGGCCCTTTGTCCTATGAAGATCGACCATCTCTCCCATCTCCAGCCAACTGTCCTGTCCTGGGGAGCAGGAGACGTCCCCCATGTTGCACAGCTGCAAGTTTTCTGTTAGCTGGACTACATTGGCTTCTTTGCTGTCCCTCTTCATTGCCCCACGTTCAGTGTTGGAGTGTCTCCATGGTGTCATGCCATCAGGAAAAAGTGGAGAGGGCTGTGCTCACAGTGAGAAAGGGTATCCTTGCCGTTGTCCAAGCTCCCTTTCCTGGCAGGCTATCTCTAGCCACAGGGAACAGCCCCCAGACCACCCACTTGTTGAGGAAATCAGTGGAGAATGGGAGTGTCCTTGGTTCAGAATGTGGCTGCCAAGTGACAGCACCCCAAGCATCCATTCCCTGGCTGTCTTAGGCCTTTCTTCCATTCTCACCCTAGGGAGGAAGCTGAACTGGTCAGAGTGAATGAAAACTCTGGCCTCAATCCCTCACTGCTGGGTGAAGCTGAGCATTTGA
The DNA here is from genome assembly GCA_011751065.1 of Lasiurus cinereus. Taxonomy (NCBI): domain Eukaryota; kingdom Metazoa; phylum Chordata; class Mammalia; order Chiroptera; family Vespertilionidae; genus Lasiurus; species Lasiurus cinereus. Next base: position 14,059,305 of record JAAGEH010000022.1, read on the forward strand.
GTATAAAGTCTTGTCCCTTCAAAACATGGCCAGTCTCTACTGCTCTTTGCTGTGGTCTAGATGCTAAGTCTAGAACCCTAAGGTTACCCACACTCCCTGGCTCTAAGGCCGAGAGTTAGTTCATTTCTCATTTGTAACCTGTACCCCATCTTCCTCTTGAATCCCAGAGGGCTTACCGAGTGGGGACCAGGGGAGTTTCTCTGGCTTTGTCTCCTTTTCTGTTGCTTTGCTTCAAAGTTAGAATGGGGCCATCGGCCTCTTTCCCTTCCTCCATCTATCTGGCCTGAACAATCACTTTACAAACTTCCCTGTATTGAAACTTGTTCACTTCCACATCCCTCTTTGCCATCTCTCATTTCCTCTCTCTCCTGCTCTGCCAGCATGAAGAGTGAGAGAAGCTTTCAAAATGCAGGCTCTGCCCATATGAAATGGAAAGGCCCAGGGGGACCAGTAGGTCAAACTTGGGCCTGTTGGGCTTGCTCAGTGTGTGGTCGGAGATGGTTACTTCTGGAGGGTCTGAGGAGCATGGTGGGTGCACACAGAGTGCTCTCATCCACCTGGCTGGGTGGTATGAGTGAAGACATGTGCACGTGGGAAATCATGAAAAAAATCCAACACTGTGTCCCACAAAAAGTTGAGTTTGCTGCTCATGGGAGGCAGGCAAGACTGGTGTTATGGGTCGTGTTAGAAGAATATGAGTTGTCTTGTTTTTCCCAGAATGAGGAAGCTCCTCAATGCCCCCATAGAAACTATTTGAAAAGTTAATAAGACAAATTTTTGAAAGAAAGGGATGAAGGGAAAAAAAAAGAAAGAAAGTAGATTTATATGCCTATATATGACTACATGGAGCCTTATAGATAAATACAAGCCCACTTGTTTTTCAGCCTATCCTCCCCCACAGAGGCTGTGCTAGTTGTGAATCAAATGCATTGAGGGGCTGAAACCACATGCTTCAGCTCAGAGTTCTGGTCAACCGGGAGGAACAAGTCTTCCCACTGTTGAGTGTGTATTAATTTCCAAAAGTTTGCACAAGGAAATGTGCACACATATGTAATACTTATGTATCTGCTGAGGAAAATCTATCTATCTAATATCACTCAGTTTTTAAATTTGTTTTGTTTTTTTAAGGGAGTGGAATGCATTTTAGCTTTTATAAATTTGCGGGGGAGAGAACACCTAGGGGGGCAATCAGAGGAAGGAGAGTTCGAGCCACCCACATTGCTGGTTGCAGGAGGAGCTAGACCCAGGAGAGGCGCTGACACCTTTTGTCTTTGCCTTTCTCCCTCTGTGACCAATCCAACCTGGGAAAGCTCCAAGTGTGTCATCAAATACTATATCTTGGGCCAAAACTTTAGCGCCCAAACGTCTCCCCAGCTCAGGCCAGGGTTGCACATGAAAGGTGGGGCCAGCCGTGAGGCCTGGGATCTTTCCTTCCTGCCCACATTCTCCCTTCCTTTCCTAACTCTGTTCATCTTTCTCTCTCTTGTACACATATGCCTTCTTCCCTTCCCTTCCTCTTGTTCTTCCTCTCTTCTCTATTCATTCAACTTGCCTCAAAAAGAAAACCATTTAAAAGGGGGGGGGGGAATCTCCTTAACTTTTTTCATCTCCATTGTTGCCATTTTCAAAGTTGAGACCTTGCTAGAGACTCTGAGGTCCTCAGTTTCCTCAATTAGATAGATATATGTAAGTTTTCCCCTTAAATGAGATGAAATGAGTGGCGTCCTGGGGTGGAGGGAGTTATTGGCTGGAGTTGGGGCTGGGGGTGGGGTGGGGTGAGGGGAGGAGGAAGAGGGGACGCATCACTCAACATTGCTGCTGTCGAAGGTGTGGCACTGGAAGTCCCCCTCGACATACTCCATGCTTGGCAGCTTCATCCCGTACTTGTCCACGCACCAGCAGATGCCACGTTTGCGGCCACGGGAAGGCTTGCACTGGGGGTGCGAACAGGGAAAGGCAGTGAGGATGGCTGTGCCTGCAGGAGGCTGCACCCTCGCCTGGCCCTTCATCTTCCCCAAGACACACTTTCACCCCCAGAGAGTTGAGGAGGGCTGTACCCCTGCCCGGGAAGGGTCTGGAGAAATGATAGGTTAGGCAGTCTGACCTTGTACCCCCTATAAACATGTTTTATGTGACCCTTTCAGGTTCCTCCAACTTGGTATTCTTCAGAGAGCTACATGGACTGATGATCTGATATTGATGATGATGATAATTAATAATAATGATAATGTTAATAGATATCAATTCTGCAGGTTTTTACCATGTACCAGCAGTGCTATTTAACACTTACTACATAGTAGATACTATTCTAAGTGCTTTACAGAGATGAATTTGTTATTCCTCATACTTGTGTGGAAACAATAAGCACAACTATTCTCCATTTATGGGAGGAACCAGAGGCAGAGATTTTAAAAAAAAAAGTTAGTGAGTGGGCGAGCCAAGAATGGACCCAAGGCTGTCTTAGATGAGGGTACGCTTAGAGCATCAGTGTCACATGGGAGGGAACTTGTTAGAAAAGCAAAGTTCTCAGAGTCTCTCCAGACCCACCAATCAGACACTGGGGAGGGCGATCACTCATTATCAAACCTGCCCAGTGATGCTGATGCCCAAGGAAGGCTGAACACCATTGCCTTCAGGGAAGGCGGACCCAATTTAATACGCTAAGCACCACTGGTTAGCCAACAGTGGGGCAGTTCAAAGGGTAACTTGGCTATGAAGGAGACAAGCAGTGATTTCAGGTGGTACATGGTGAAAATATGCTTTAAAGTCATATGTATGCATATATCTATGTGTGTGTATCAGAAAATAACATACAACATGAGATGAGACACAGTGATGTCAAATTTTCTTTTCAAATTCATGTATCCCTTGGCTGGGCAGCTCAGTTGGTTAGAGCATCGTCCCAGTCAGGGCACAACATAAGAATCAACCAATGGATGCATAAGGAAGTGAAACAATATAGCATGGTTTCTCTTTCTCTCCCTCTCTCTCCCCTCCTAATAAAATTCATGTAAATAAGGCGAATCATTAAAAGTTAAGTAGATTGTAGCACAGGGAGCAATGGGAAAATCACATTTGTGTCATGGATATTCCAGGTTTGAGAAACACTGTACTTAAAGACATATATATTAGGCATGTAGAGGTAGAGGTTTCCTGGTGAGTGTCTTTTTAGGAGCCCTTTGAACTTGGGGGCATGGGACGGGGCATACCTGCTTTCTCTTGTAGAATCCCTTGCGGTCACAGTTGGGCAAGTACACTGCACGGGGCACCATCCGAGGGCTGGCTTTGAGCTCCTGCAGGGAAGCCTCCATGTGTCTGCGGCAGGGGCCCTGTGTGCGGATAGGAGGGATGAGAGGCATGGCAGGACCAGGTGGAAACTACCTACATGTGCAGAACACATGGCCCAAGGGGGTGAGGGTGGGGGACAAAGGTTCTGAGGGGAAAGCCACCACCTTTTGTTCCAATTAGCTGCTATCAAAGAACTTTCATCCTCCCATCTGTTACGCACCGGGTGTATAAAGTGTGCAGAACCTGCATTTGACCAGGCACAGAGGCATCTGTTCCCTGCTCCCCACCCTCAGCTCTTCCATGCTTCTGAGCGCTTGGTTATGTCTGGAGGCAGTCCTCTGTGGATGCTCTAGGATCTGCCTAGGTAAGGACACAGCCCCCGGCAGTTCACACTCCTGGCACTTGCTCTGTGCTGGCTGTGGCTGGCTGGCACTTTCCCTGTGTACTGCCTCTATGCCTGCTCACTCAGACAAACCCTGGGTCCTGATAAATGTAAGCTCTAAAAGCTCTCTATGGTAAATGGCAGGTCCTTCACTAGGTCTACATCTCTTGCTTCCATGAATGCTCATTTAGACACAAGTCAGGTTGGTGGCAGAGGCTGCGAGGTGTGGATGCCGATGAAATTGTGAGGGATCCCTGAGACTCACCTGCTCAGATTCCTGTCTTATCTCAGGAGCAGCATTGGCCCGGGTCTGAGCGGTGTTCTCAGCTCCCCCCACAAACTTGGCCTGGGTCAGCTTCTTTCTGCGGTCCTTCTTCACAGCCTCGGCCTTCAGCTCGGAGATGCGAGAGTGTTTGGGCCGGAAGATCTTGGGGGCATAGGTCTCTTCAGCCACATCAGCAGTGGTTGGGTCCTCATGCTCCTGGGATTCTCTATCTGCAGGGAGAAGAAAACAGAGCCTTAGCCTCTGGGGCTGAGACACAGATATGCAGAGCCGAAGATGCTGAAGCTGGTTCAAAGAGAAGGGGTCTCTCTCTGCCCTCCTGGAGCCTAAATGAGAACCAGAGCATAAGCGTCAGCACTCCTGTATGTGGAGGGGAGTAGCTGTCAGGACTGGAGTCCCATAGCGAGAATCTAGGAAGACTTCATGGAGTTGAGGGGCTGTTGAAAAAGTCAAGGTGATAAGCAAGGGAAGTTTGACAGGAGGGAGAGGACATTCTGGGGGCAGGAAAGAGGAAGGGGAGGGAAGTGGTCTTTGGGAGGGTTCAGGCCTGGTTAGGGACTTGCTTATGGAGCTAAGTAGATGGCTAGGCGTGTGGCTTTGATATAAGAGTAACTTCTCCTAGGGTCTCAACCTAGGAGAAGTTACAGGTGTGTGAAGATCTTGTCTGTTGGAGGAAATAGGGGGCAACCAGGGAGTGGACAAGAGAGGCCACGTGTAACTTCCTGTGGGGTCTTTATGCTTTCAGAGCTGTGGACTTGAGTTGCTTAGATTTGGGGAACTGGGGGCAGGAGGGTCCTGGGGGTCTGGACTAGCAGGAGAAGGGGACCTGGGAAGCCAGAGATATGAGGCTTGGAGGGGAAGAGTGGGTGGGGGTGGAAGGGATACAGAACCCTGAGGCCTCCCTCCCTGCTCAGAGCTGGCTCTGTGCTCTGGGCCTTGGATGGGCTGGAACATAACAGCTCCAGGCCTAGAGAGGCTGACAGCTGGCTGGGCTGGCACAGTTATATATAGGTATAGGGGTGACTTGGTGACAGTCTATACTTAGCTGACTTATGACCTTTAAAGAAGTAGGACTTGGTTCACTTATTTGTTGACCTGTTAATTCCTCCCTCCTGCCTGCCCCCAGCCTTTTCTCAGTCCACTGATTTCCATTTAATTCTTATCTCACAGGCACCCTCCTCTGGGTCCCCGTTTCTCTTATCAGTTCCTTAGCCCCACCGGCCTGTTCAGACCCAGGGGGAGAGGTAGGATGTCGCCAGGAGGCCTGGTGCAGGGGGGCCCCTATCTTCATTGCCCTCTTTTCAAATTCAAAAAAAGAACAAAGGGCTTTGAGATGACCCTAAATGACTCAACTGGGGTGAAGGAAGATCCTATTACCCACCCACTGAAGGGCAAGGCACTGTGATGGAAAACAGGAGAGGAATCCGAGCAGGTGGGATGAGGGGCGGTGTTGGGGGAGAGAAGATGGGTGAGAAGGCACTGTTTGTGTGTCCAGGGCAGGAGCTCTCAGCCTAGGGGAAGTTACAGGTGTGTGTTAAGAAAGGCATTTGGAGACCGGGCCAAACTTGGTCAGGATGGCAGGCGGCAGGAAGCACCTAGGCACCTGTTTGCAGTTGGCTCAGCTTTGTCACATTTAATTGGACAGGTATCCTGTCCTAAAGGCCTGGCAGGGAAGTTGTCCGCCTGGAAAAAGCCTCTGCAGGTTTGCAGGGCTCTGGGCGGTTAGTTGATTTGGGCTACTGCCCAGGAGAGGAAGAGGACGAGCAGAAAGCAAACAACAAAGATGGGCAGACTCTTCCTGAACCAAATTCAACACAGGATCCCTGACCCCTACTTTTGGCCTTTCAGTCTGACTTCCCACCTCGTCTTGACTCAGTGCTCAGACTCTACTGTATCCAAACCCGCTGTGATGATTCATCAACACACGCTGCGCCGGGTTGGTGGAATGCAGCCTTCCAGGAATTAGCTGATAGAGTGATGCTCTGGGTAAACCTACTTTTCTTGGCTGTGGGAAGAGCTAGAAATGGGAGCGGGATGCAGGGAGGAGCACTGGTGGTTTGAAGGACTCTACAAATAGAAAGGCTAGGGCTCTCTTATCCAGTAACTAAGGCCCATGCCCAAGGCTCAGGTCTTAGGGAAAGGCGGGGTTGAGGGTAGGGGAAGAAGAAAAGCCTCCTATGGCATGGATGGGTCTCTGAGCCAGTCTTACTGAGGGACCGGAGACACTTCCCTTCAACCTCTCTGGGCAAAACAAAATAGTCTAATTTTCCAAACACATTTGACCACTGGGGTAGGAAGAGGGCAAGAGATGTTGCCATTGAAAGGCTGGAGGCATTCTGGGGTGTGTGGCCATACCCCTTCTCCAATTAAGACTAGATTAAGTGAGGGGAGGAGGGAGAGGGGGCTGGGTGATGACCATGGGAGAGAGATGAGTGTTTCCTTCAGGGGCTGCCCCAGCCTGGCTTGGAGAAGCAGCAAGTTGTTTTCAGAGATATGTATGTGTGGGAGACCTGCAAAGCCAAGCTCAGATGTCGCCTCTCCAATGGGAGAGACCCCAGAAAGCTGCTCACCTCCAGGGGTTTGGACCAGGGCCTGGGATCCTCCCCACAGGCCATCTAGTCTCTTAGTCTTTTCTCTGAAAGTGTTCAAGTTGCCTTGGGCTAAGCAATGAGGACACTGGAAAACAAATGTAGATTCCCGCATCCACTTGAAAAAGCTCAAAACACTTTTGCAGGCCCTCTCTCCTTCCTTCCACTGGCCTCACCAGGGCGGGCATCCTGGAAGCACACCCTTCCCAGGATGCGGGCCGGCTCTTTTGCTGCTCTGAAAGGCAGGCTTAGAGCTTTGATGTGCCTCCTGGTTTTTGGTGCCACTTAACCGCATGTGACCTATTACTTAGGCACCAGGAGAGTTCAGTATCAAAGATACTCATCAAGGTCTTGTGGTCACCTGTAGGCTCCAGAGAGACAGTGGAAAGTTGGAGTGGAGCCAGGGCAGCACCAGGGAGATGAAAGGACTGGAACGCAGACCCAGAGCTGGAATGCCAGAGCCAGTAGGCCCCACTCAGCTGCTTTGAATCATAAATAGGCTTTTGATTTGGGAAGGATTTAAGTCGAGGATAAAGCAGGAAGGCACAAGTAGACTGGAAGCTCCTGAGTTGTTTCATCAAGAGAAAGCAGACTGAGGTTGTGGAAGGGATTTAGGTGGCCCTGTGCCTGAGCAGCAAGGAATAGAAGAGGGCATTGAGTTCTGGAACATGCTGGACAAAAATGTCAATACCTCCACATGGCCAGTAGGTGGCGACAGAGACTGAAGACCATACAGCATGCCTGGGTGCTTATTGCTAGGGACTGTAAGTAATTTTAAAAATTTGGAATTTGGTGGGTGCCTATTTCTCTGACAATCACCAAACGCTCTCCTTCTCTCAGTGTGTCTGCAGTATGCATTTAAAGAGTTAGGGAGATGGACAAGCGAGGACTGGAAAGGACTCACAGGGGGAGGTGGAGAAGGCAGGTGTGAGAACTGGAGGGGGAGCAGGGCAAGACTCTAGGTGCATAACCCTCAGTTGTTTCTTGCATCTACACTTGAAAAATGATCAGGGGAAGAAGTGAAACATACCTGGCACCTCCCTTCCCTTCTCTAGATGTCATTTCAAAAAGGTTCTGCGGAGGATGGGAGATGTGGAATGCTCAGTATTATTTCCTTCTCTTAGTTCCATGATCTTGCCAATGACAGAGCAAATGAGAACTATCATATTATCCTGATATTTACCTTTGGGGTGGGTTGCCAATCAACCAGCTCTCTGATAGCCCAGCCCCTGCCATGTTATGATGGCCATTGCTGCCCGTTCATACTAGTGCAGTAACATTCACTGAGGTACAGATGGGTACATGGGTTCTCCCTGTGCTCACATGAACACCTGTTTGAGGACTACACCATTCTCATGTCCCAGCAAACACAGAGGGTGTCTGGGTGCAGACCTGGCTGTTATGTACCCAGAGGCACCCTAAAGGTGGGCAGATCTATGCACAGCACAGGTGCCTAAAGCATACTCCCCATCCAGGCTCCCCCACTGTCTCCAATATACCCTCTTGCTGCCACTGTTATCTGGTAAGGACAGGATACTTTAGCAACATTGACAGGCATATGTTCTTCAGAAATGTTTTCCTACCACCCCCTCCCTGGTTACAGAGATGGATGGTCCAGCTGGAGGCCTGCTGCTCCCTGCAATCTGACCTCGCACCCTGGGGCTCTCAGTCCCTCCCTGGCATCATTAACAGCCCCCTCCCAGGCTGGTGGTAGTTCCCATTCTATCTCAACCTCATCATCTAACCTCACAGGAAACTGGGTGGCCCAGCCCTTGTGACTTTGTTTCGGAAACAGAAGAAACGGAGGTGCACTTGGAATTCACAGCTCAGGAGGAATGTAGGGCTTTTGCCAGGCCACCTGGACCTGGAGAGAGGAAAGTCTCTTTCTCCGGCCAGAAGACAGGCTGGGTTCGCCCAGAATCTCTCTGCGAGGGCTGAAAAGGGAGCCGGGTTTCCACTGGCTCTCATCCTGCCTCCCTCTGTGGAATTTAAACAATAATCTCAGAGCGGAGGCTCGTCATTTATCTTCGTCTCTCTGGTGAATGGTCCTCCATAAATAACCTTTAAATGGAGAGATGCATCGATCTACATAAGAGACAAAGTGAAGTGGGCCGAGAGGCCTTTATGTCTGTAAGCTGGGGTACCCTAGAGCTCAGTGGAGGCCCTAAGAGGCCATCTCACTGGGGCCACTGTCCTTAAGCACAGTAACTTCCACAGAGGGAGTGAGGGGGCAGAGCAATGAGCCTCACAGGACAGAGACAGAGGGAGGGGTCCCCTGGATTGGCAGGGCTTCTCTCTGGTCTCAGGCTTCACTGTCCAATACAGTAGCCACATGTGGGCATTTAAATGAATAAATAGGAAATCAAATTACAAGGTCAACTCTTTAGTTGCTCTAGCCACATTTCAAGTACTCAATAGCTGGTCAGAGGGCACAGATCTATGGCTGGGTATGGCTAGATGCTCCTCATCTTCTCCCCCCCCCCCCCCGCCCTGTTTCCTAGCCAACTGCAGCCTCCTGCTCTTCGCTACGACCCAAGGCTATAGGAAAATGATGGGTCTGCTGCTCACTGTTTAAAAAACCATAAGGCATGTCTCAGTCTCCGGAAGTCTGACTGTTTCCCAGCTGCAGATGCCAAATGGCTCAATTACACTGCATGTGCGTGCCTCTGCATAGAGAGAAAGGGGACGGGGGGCGGGGGGCGAGGGAGCGGCTGGGAGCCTTTCAGGGGAGCTACAGCTCCCCCCCCACCTCTCTGCCCATTCCACCCCTAACTAATGTCTGCCTTGTTCCAGTCCCTCTGGAAAGACAGTTTTCTTTTCCTCTGTGGTCAGTCACAGATGTGTATGTTCTGGGCTCCTTTTAGCGAGAATTATGAGCTGAGAAGGAAAAAAGCACTGACTTTTCAAGAGGAAAGCAAACCCAAACAACTGCCATCCTCAGGTGCCAGAGGGGAGGAGCTGCAAGAGGACACAAAGGGGAGTCCTGTTGACTTGGGGTGAATGGCAGCAGGTTCAGACAATGGGGGCAAAAGGCTTGCCTTGTTGAGCTCATTTCCAGCCCCCATCCCACTGCAGGTCAGGAGAACTAACGTAGTCAGGCACCTAAACCAACAGCAAAGTTGACCAGCGTGGGTGTGTCACATCTCTATCCTGCACGGAGAAATAAGGACATCATATAGCAAAGCAGAGAAACATAGCCAGACTACCGTCCTTAACATCCAGCTACTCTTCTTGGGAGGAAGACAAGGCTGCTGCTAATAATAGTTCATAAGCCTCAGTGCAGAGTCACTTTGATCACTCTTAGTCTCTTTCTCCCCTCTCTTTGCCTCAGTTTTCTCACCTGAGTTATGGGGAGGATGTCAACAGCTCCTTCTCCACAGGGCTGTTATAGGGAATAAGGGTGTCGGGATGTGCTAATTATCCCTCAGCACAGGTCTCTGTTGCCTCTCACTTTCCTAGTTCCAATCATCAACTAAAAACTTGGTTGCTTGGCACCTGGCTGACTGGTATCTCCTTGCACACCACAAACTCTAAGGCTCCTTGGATGCAGACCATTCTGCCCAAAAGTGATGGCTCTATCTTTGTCTCTGGGGAATCGATGGCCAACCCCAGGTGAAGGGGACTTGGCACAAGTGCTTCTTGGAAACCAGTCCTCACACAGAGAACTCACCCTGGGAGTTTGTGCCTCTATCTAACCCCATTCCTTTATGCTGCATAAGGCACTGGATTTTCCCTGCAGATGGAGAGAGAAAAGATGGCCAACCACTCTCCACAGGGTAGAAGTGGCAGCTGTCAAGTTGGGCACACTTCCCCAGATCGAAAGGTGGGGCTGCACTCACATCCAGGGACCAGAGGTAAAAAAAAGGATCCTCTTCATCCCCTCTCCTTTCTCCCTCCCCCCACTCCAAGCCAGGACTCAGGACTCTAGTACATATTTCTTGATCCCTGGGAGATAGTTGGTAAGAAATTTACCTCTAACCAATTATGTACTAATGCACGACTCCCAAGATGAGTGTCTCCAGGCAGGTTTCTCTAGGGATGGGAAGATGGAGCATGCTCATAGAAATGTCTATCTTTTCCCTACACACCCCACACAGGGAAGGTAGTGGAAGGTTAAGGTAGGGAGCAGCTTCTGAATGGAAGAATGGGAGATGAGGAGGGGCAGGAAGGTCCGGCTGATTTCTCTGACCGGGCAACACGCCCACTCATGACTCAGCAAATTACAATTAGACAGCCACATTCCCTGCATGACCTACAGGACCAGAAGGGGGCAGCAGGGAGCAGGTAGTTTGAACTCTCCCTGTTCCCCCTGAGGAGACAGGCTTTGCTATGAGTCAAACAAGGGAATCATTTCCTGTCCATTAATCAAAGCTCAGACTCTTTTCTTCTCTGACTCTTTTGTGGGGAAGAGGAGAGTGTGCAGAGAGCAGTTCCCTCTCAGGTGCGGGAGGGGCTTACTGGTGGCCACCTGTATCTACTAGAAAATTTGACAGGTGTGGCTTATATTATATGTCAATGGAAAGTGCTGATCTAAAGGGTCTGGAATGAGGGCCATCTTCGCTGGGATCAGAGAGAAATTACAAGTGTGGTGGTACAATCCAGGTTTGCAATACCTGGAGCCCACATTAAACATCTCTGCATGCCAGCAGAGGTCAGATGGGGCACCCTCAAGTTCTGAGCTCTTATTTCATCCTCACAACCTTCACTATGGGATGATGTCATCAGGTGATATTTGCCAACGGCCTCATTATTACAGGTTAGGCTTGGTCCAGGCAAGATCCCTGGTGAGTTAGTGAAGAAAGCCAGGAATAGCAAAACGGAACCCTGAAATCAATAGGGACTAGCTGAATTCTAGTCCTCTTTCTACCACTAACCCTGCATCTAATTTTGAGCAAGTGACTATGCACAATGGGCCGCAGTATTCCCATCTGTAAAATGAGGGCCTTGACTTCAAGGGTTGGGTGGGTTCCTTGAGCTTTAGCATTCTTTGGCTAATACCCAGATAGTTCCTGGAGAGATGTTAGGCCCTTGCTAAGCCAAGTGGTTAGGCAGGAAAGGGCACTTGGCTCCATATAGAGATTTCCACTCACTGCTTTAGATTTATATTGAGGTGGGGGGGCGGTGAGTGTGTGGGGAAAGAGACATTGTAACAGAAATCATGGAAAAAAATGAAACTTGAAAAAAATGTGGGGGACTCTCTGGATATAGGAGAAAGTGGAGTAGACGCTTAGAACTAGCTTCCTTGTTTATTTACTTGTTTATTTTCACAGGTATCGAATTAATCGTCTTGGAAAACATGTACAGCTGGCAATTTAAGGATGATCTCTGGGGATTTGCAACTTTTGGACTAACTGTAGTAAAACTTCGAAACAAAAACTCCATCAAAACCCCTTCAGGTTGCCTTCTTGTCTCTTACCACAGCCATTCCTTTTCCTGGTTGGTCCCTCCTTGGTGCCTGGACCCTTTATGGTGTTCTTCCAGCTTCTGGATGCAGTGGGCCTGGCGTATGGTGATCCTTCTTTAAAGTTTTATTTTTCACACATTAAATAACTCCAAGTTTCAAAGGCATTGCTCAGGTACAAAGTAAAATCTTTAGACAAGAATCACCTTTTCTTCTCCGTACCTCCTCCCTCCCCTATTAAAGGTACCAGGGCTTCTGTTGGGCTTCCTACACCCATGCCCTTCGCTGTAACCCTCTGGGTAACCTCTGGCTCCTGGGATCAACCCCTTCTCCCCCTACAGCTGCAAGCCCACCTGCCGGCTCCAATCCAGCCCCAGCCCAGGGACTAACTCACAGCTGCTCTGACTTAAAACTCAAGCCTTAGGGGATGGAGAATGAGAGGGGGGAGTTTGGAGGGAGGGATGAGGAAGTGGAAATTGACATGGAAAGAAAATGTGGCCAACTGTGCCTGCTCCTCCAGCCAGCAACAGGGGTGGGAGGTGGGGGAAGATAAGTTAAAAGCAGCATCTCTTGCCTTCCCAACCCCATTTTCCTTGGCAGGGCACCGTCAGCCTCTCCGAGACTTGTTTCAAAGGGAGGCGGTGCGGGTGGGAAAGGAATCAGCCTCCTTCAGTTTTCCATGATCTTGTTCAACCCAGACACAAATTTGGCCACGAAACCTAACTCTGGAGCTGGACGTCAGCATGGCATTTGGACCAGGTTTGGAGTGGAAGCTAGGGTGAGGGAGGCCAAACCCCTAAAAGAAGCAAAGGCTTAATTCATGTTTATTGAAGTTTTTTTTTTCCTTCCCCAGAAGCATATTTCCTTTCTTTCTCTCTTATTTCTCAATGATGGTACTGAAACCCAGAATGAACTTCTTCCCGCGCCCCCAATTTCATGTGTCCCTGGCACAGAAGAGATCTCCCAGAACAGGGCAAAGATGCGTGCAGCCCTCCCGCCCACAGAGCCACAAGAATCCTGCAAACCATTCCCCAGCAGAGCCCGGCCCTTCCTCGGCTGGATCCAGCTCATCGATATTATGGAGCTTGGCCCACCCAATAAATAACTCGTCTCCCGCCTCCCTCCAGCCTCAAACACTCTGCCCTCTTTATGTATATATATATCTTTGCATCTCAATTGGACGAAATAAAATGCAGGACCTTGCGCGCTCCCAGCCCCGGGCTCGCTGGGCCCACTCCCTCTCGGTTGCACAGCAACGCGCGCAGCAAACACTGGTTCTCAGCCCGCCCGCCCGCCCGCCTTCCGCCCGACGCTCCTCCCCCCAGGAGCTCTGGCCGCCGGCCAGCTCGCCCTCCTCAGCTCCCCGTTACTAATTCAAAGGCGCATTCTTTTGGAGGGATTGAAAAAAGGTATAGCTCTGTCTCTATGCATATGTGTTTTTGGTGTGCGGGTGTTTGTATGTGTGATTGGTACCTTTATTTATATTTATATGAAAACCTCGGAAGAGAGGGGCGCACCCAAGTTCGCACCGCTGGTTTAGGGGTGGTGGGGTGGTAGTGTGCGCTGGGGAGCAGGAATTCTGCTCAGAGGAATGCACACTTTTCTCCAGCGCTCTGTTCATTTTCCAACTCCTTAAGAAGTGCCTCTGTGTCATCTCTAACTTTTGGGGGGATCCGCCCTATGGTTTACCAGCTGAGACGCTATAGCCAGGAGGGCCCATTCCATCGGTCCTGATAGAGTGCAGCTCCCCCGCCTCCCCGCCTCAGCAACTGCAATCCATCAGGCACCTGCCTAAGGCGGGTGGAGTCCCTGAGACACGCTGGGTCTGGGAGGGGGGCGTGGGGAGGGGGTGAGAGGCAGCTAGCATTGGCCCAGAGGTACCTTGAAGGTAGGAGTTGAGGAAGGGGATGCAGAGGATCTAACTGGCATCTTGCTTGGGACTAAAGCTGACCCCCCCGCCCCTTTCTCTCTCTGTAGTGGGTTGAACTGGAAAGTTGGATGCTCCTACTAGCTCTCTTAGCAACTGCGCGTCTGCACCTCCCACATCACTCCAACCACACTGTTGGACAAATAAAAGTGGGGCCAGAACGTGGCTGAGTGATACCTGGCATACTTTCCATGTTAACAGGTTGTTAACCGGAGCGCTCCCTTCCATGCCAGGAAGTAGATTCCTATCTCTTACCCGTCTCTTCTCCACCCCAAGCATTTTTCAAATCTATAGCCTTTTCAAAGTGGTTCTTAATAAAAATAACTCCACAAACTGGCCCGTGGGGCGTTCGGGTCTGCCCGTTGCCTCCCGTCTCTTTTTTGCAGGCGGCAGTATGGAGTGAGACTGCCTCTTGCCAAGCTGGAAGGTGTAGGCTGAACCCAGGAAAACGCTCCTGCCTCTTCTCAAGCACCGACACACTTCTTTCCTATATGACAGTGTCTGCAGCTTGCAGTTTACGGAAACTCATGTTGGGGAGCTCCCAGTGGGAGGGGGATAGGAGGGGAGAAGGGCACTGTCCCAGGAAGTAACTACGCCGAATAAGCATTATTTAGCCAAATCTTAACTCCTTTTGGAGGGAATCAATAACCAGTGTGACGTCTCAGAATGCAGATTTTTGTGTACAGTTCATTAAAATATTTTTTAAAAAACTTAAGATCAGGTAGCTCTTTTCATAAAGAAACTCGGATCTAAAGGGAGCGGAACTATTCTCATTAAACAAGTAGCTTCGTCAACCTTTTAAATCCTATAGACTCCCGGGGGCGCTAAGAACTGGGGGACAGGGCAGTCCGGGGGCGGGGCTACTTGGAGGCGGAGGGGAGTCGACGGGGCGTGGCTGTCCCAGGCTCCGCCCCCTTTATTTGGCATTCAGTGGTTCCAGGGCCCCTCTTTTATTTACACCACACCCACTTGTGGTCAAGTTTGAGAGATGGGCGGAGGGGATTAGTACAGACAGAGAAGTTAGGAGTTCTAAGTTTCACATCCCCTCTTGCCTCCCGACTCCACCTTTCATCCTAGGTAAAAGCTGAACAGGGGCGGAGAAAAGTAATTAGATTTCGGGGCGAACATCCAGCACAGGGACACCACACCGTTGCTTCATACTCCTCCCGCCCCTTAGACCACCCGCCCGCCCCCTCTCCCCGCTTCTGCGCCAGCCCACTGACCTCCCCGCCTCAGCCGTGCGAGCCTAAAGTAATCTTACCTTTCCTGGGAGGAAAGAAAAGGTATTTTGCATTTTAATCTATTTATCAGTTATCGCAATCAATAGCAATGGGTGTGCACGTGGGAGGGTCATCACAGTCCTCATCTCAAAGGCATTAACTACAATCGGTGCAAGCGTGTGTGTGTGTGGGGGGGCGGGGAGGAGGAGTACGCGTGCGCGCGTGCATGTGTGTCGGGGTAGAAGGATAGACACGTCAGAAGGGACTGGTAGGGGGCAAGGGCTGAGAGGAGGACAAAGGTAGAATGAGCACAGAACGCCTCTCTTTCCAGGTCCCCAGTTAAGGCAACATTTTAACAAAGAGATTTTTTTTTTCAAGTTCAGGAAAAAAAAACACCTCAGGATGTGTTGGGTGGCTAGCAGGTGGTGGAGGAGGGAGTTGATCATGAAATATATACCCGTTCAGACTGGAGACTCAGTACCTGGGGATTTGGACCTTGAGACCGAAAAGGAGTTCAGAGTCAGTATGCAGGCGAGGGGGGTGGGGTGGGGTGGAGGAGGGTGGGGGCTGGGTGTGGAGCAAGAGCGAAAACCGCCTGAAGCAGGGATGGACAGCAGCCTGGGATAGCTGGATCGGTCAGGGCTCCAATTCCTAGGTGCAAAGACCCCCCCAGCCCCCCGCTCTCACCCCCGCCCCGCCCTCCGCCCGGGCTGCGCCCCGGCTCTAAGCCACTTTCTGGGCAAAGCGCGCGTGGCCGGCCTCTCCCCTGTCCCCGCTCGTGCGCCATGGAACTGGCTGGCACCCTGAGCGCGCTCACCGATCTTGACTTGCTCGCGGTAGGTCTTTTCGTTGAGGCAAACCCCGCGGCCGTGCAGCAGGGCGTGCAGGGGTTTCTCCTCGTCCTGCCGGGGGAGGCAGCGCAGCCCCTGGGCGCAGCGCTCAGTGTAGACGCCGCACGACTGCCCCTCGGCCAGGGCGCAAGTCATGCAGCAGCCGCAGCCCGGCTCCTTGACCAGCTCGCAGCCCAGGGGGCTGGGGGGGCACATGGAGAGGGCTTTCTCATCGCAGGGCTCGCAGTGCACGAAGGAGCCCAGGCCCTGGGCCGGCCCCGCAAAAGCGGCCAACAGCAGTAGGACTGCGGTGAGCACCATCTTCAAGTCTACCTTTACCTTGAGGCGGGGCAGGAGAGCGAGAGCCTCAGGGAGCAAGGGGCAGGCAGAGCAGGTGCCCTCCCCCAGACAATGGCAAAATGTGGGGAGAGTGAGAGGGCTGGGGTGCCTGCAAGCAAGTCCCAAGGACAAGGATTCGAGACTTGCAACAGGTTGGGGGCAAAAGAGCAGCGTCAGGTGCACGCTCCGGACAAACAGCTCCCGAGCCCGACCTGGTCAGAACTGCAGGGGGAAAAGCCAAAAATTGTTCGCCCCAAAGCAACCACCGGAATAAAGAGCTCGGAGGCTGTGGAGGAGACGGGCTGGGGTGGAGAAAAAGAGGTTTGTCTTCAAAAATGTTGTTAAAATCTAAAGCACACCCTGCTCCTTTCTAACCTTCAGCTGCTAGCGGCGCACGGCTGCCGAGGAACAGGTAGAAGGTGGCGGCTGCAGCCGCAAGGGCAGGGGAAAATACTGAAATCAAGAAAGAAAGGGAAAGAAAAAAAAAAGAAAAAAGAAAGAAAGAACCCCCCTAAGCCCTCTCTTATCCCACTCTGCAACCACCTCTTCGAAATTCGCAGGTTCGGCGCGAATCCCGGAGAAGGGTGCAAACGGAGGAGAGGGAAATCGGAGCAAAAAAGAGAGAAAACCCCACACCGCTTTGCAGCTTTTCCTAGCTCTTTTACCCCCGCAGAAGTTTCCAAAGAGACTACCGACTCCGGTGGAGCAGGCGCTTTTAAATACACGGCCCTGGCTGCCAGCCAGTTTGTAGCTGCAATTTGAGCTCCCCAACACCCAACCCAGGCAAGGATGCCAAAGAGCTTTGCAGTACGAACTCACACGGAGTGGGGGTGGGGAGAAGCCTTCGAGACACACAGGGGCTCCCCTTCGCTGCACAAACAGCACCCTCCTCCCCCCGGAATGTAAGAAAGGGGCACCGGGGACCAGACAGGGGCTGTGTGAGGGAGGAGGAGGTGGGGGTGGGGGGTTGTGGGGATGAGAGTTCTTCTGTGCAAGGTGGTCACAATGAGGACACAACCAGTCTCCCCTCGCCTCCCGCCCATTAACTAGCCCAGGCCCAGGCTTGAGGAGAAGTTTTATTATTTATTTATTTTTTATTAGCCAACTAGATATATATATGGTGCCCAGATAATTCTTCCAAAACTTTGTAAATGGCTGTCTGCTAGTGTCTAAGTTTGCTGGTATCTAAGTTACCATGTAAGATGTGTGTGTGTGTGTGTGTGTGTGTGTGTGTGTGTGTGTGTTGGGGTTATTAATATAGGATGGCCAGTGATGTGTGGGACCTGAATTAAAAAGGAAAGAGGGAAAACTGGATTTCTCCCCTAAAAGCCTGGGGAAGGGGAATTTAATCGAGAGTTTCTGTTGTTGGTGGAGTGACTGTCTTTGGCCATATGGTCAAGCAAGACGTGGCCACTTTCCTTCTGCTACATTGTTGGCCCAGGGAAGGGGTGTGTGCGTGTGCGTGTGCGTGTGTGTGTGTGTGTGTGTGTGTGGTGTGCACTTGCAGGGGCAGTCAGCCCACAGCAGTGAGTTTCAGAGATTGGCACTTGGAGGAATCACTCAGTCTGAAAATCTTTCCTGGCGTTCTAATGTATCCTGGGTGGGATTTTTCGATGGGAGGCAGATTGGAATAATGCGTCCTCTCCACCTCTTTTTAAAGGGGCACTTCTATTGAGCAGGGTCATATCTTTGGAGGGGATGGGTGACAGTCCAGAAAGACACCCTGTTCTAAGGTTAATTAGCACACACACGAACGTCCAAGAATATGAGCTGACAGGTCACAGGACTTAACTCTGAAGAAATTCTGACCAGGAACATTATTATCCCATTGGAAACACCAGATAATCTATTCAGACACCATGGACTCCTTCTCTCCTTTACAAAATGTAAGAAAGTTCAAGTCTTCAAAGAAGGAACGTGGCCATTTTATTCCCCCCCCCCCCTGAAATTGACATGGACAGGTTAGGGCCGTCACTGCCAGGTCAAAGGAAATGACCCATCTTTGCTGTGCTGAGAGAAACTGGGGTAGGAGTGTTGCTTCTTATATTTCCCTTGTTCCTTTGGAAGTGCTCTTTCCTGGGGAGAAGGGGCTGCATTTCATGAAGTTTGCCACTAGACTGCACTCTTATCTATGATAAGAATCTTTCTGCAGGACTGCTTTTAAGAAAATATTTTTCTTGCTGGTTTGGGTCAGGAGCAATTCTTTCTATGCTGTTAACACTCCCAGATTCTGATCTCTCTTCTCACTATCTACTTGCCTAAAGGCACAGCTTAAAAAATGAGGCTAAAGTTTAAAGTCCTGCTTTTGCTTGTATTGCCAGAGGCATGTTAGATGTTGGCTGGGAGAAGGAGGAGGGTCTGTGTGTAATGATTAAAAAAGAAAAAGAAAAAGAAAACCAGTGAGGCTCTTCATCATTTCTTTTCCCCTCTGTCTGGGCACTTGGTAAGTTAGGAGGGAAAAATTTGGTTGAAATATTTGAGGAGTGAGGCTGGTCATGTGTTATTTTCTTTTTTGTGTCAAGTTCGGACTAGAAGAGCGGCCGAACAGTGTGCTGTGTGTTCCACCCCCTGCTCCTATTTCTGCACCCACTCGGCAGTGAAGCCGACCCCAGGCGCACTGGTAGCATTTAGGATGAATGGGGAAATTGTGGTGCTCCTTCCAGAGAAACATGAGGTGCCTGGTTCCAACCACCCTCTATTCTGAGAGAGACGGCCTCCAGTGACATGTCTTTTTGTCTAGCCGACTTCCAGTGGCTGGAAAAGAAAATGTGTGAGGACAGGTAAAAGGAAGAGGGATGATTCATGGAGAAGACGACAAGCATAGGGAGACAGAAGAGTTGTGGCAGGAGCTGGTCCTTGGGGTAGGGCGGCAGAGGGGGCCCTGGAGAGAGGGGACCCTGCAGACATGTACATGGTAAGTGCCCACGCCATGTCCGGACTTCGATGTGGACTTAGTCATAAGGGGTGAGAGCTGATGGGATATGAGCTGCTGTGCAAGGGACCCTCAGGGAGGCCCCCTGGGAGGGCCTGAGAAAGATACCCCAGGAGCCTGGGATTGTCTAAAGTAATTTTGTCTAAAGGTAGGGATACTGGTCAGATGGGTTTACTTTTACAAGTCCATAATGAATGTGTGACAGTGGGATGGGAGGTTCTGTTCCGTGAAATTGGGTTTGGGGAATGCCCATGAGCCTTTCTTGATTTCATTCCCCCTGCCCTCTGTTCTGAAGACCTAGATCTGTTCACAGTCACCTTCAGAAGACTGCTTCTGGAAAAAATAGTTTGTGTCGATGAACTTCATTGGGAGGGGCTCATTTATTTCTGCCAGATGCACATGTCAGGGGCAAGGTTCACCTGCCCCCCCCCCCACCTCCCACCGCTGCACAGAAAGTTGCTTCTCAACTCTCTGCTTCCTGACTCTGGCATATTCAAGTTTTGATGCCTTTCAGCCACATCTTTTTTGGAGAAGAAAAAAGTTAAATATCATCCACTTGCACCCATTCCTCAGAGATCACCCCTACCCATTCCTTTAAAAGATTAACTGGGTATCAAAACCAAACTTCAATAAATGCAAACCAAGTAAAAGACTTGTGCTTTTACATGCACTGCTTTTCAAAGCGTGCATAGCACTTCTGTTGCATAAAGTGTGAGTCCTTTCCTCCGATCATTTTTGAGGCAAGGGTGACGCCTGATAGCCTGGATTGGGAATGCTGGACTTTTGATAGTACATAACATATCCTGGGCTTCTCTGGTTAGAAAGGAAAAATGTCTGCTAAGGGCCTTGTCTTCATTCTCCCTTGTCGTCATTGCTTTCACCACTTTCTCAGGCAGATTTGCTCACCATTTCCACAGTGAGTAATTGTTCTGTTTTAAAGATCTTACGTGATGGAATCAGCCCCTTCCCCAGTCCAGCACACAGCAGGCATACTAATGCTGCTGCCTCATCCTGGCCCAGAACCAAGGTGTGGTGACCTTCAAGAAATAAAGTACCTAGCCTCTCAGGTCCCTCCCCAGACAAGGGAAATTCAGCAAGATCGAGAGAAGAGCTCTTTCAGGCAGCTTTGTTGTAGTGACCTGGATGAAGGCTAGGTGGCAGAATGGATACATCATTGAATGCATGCCTCTTCTCCAGAAGACTAGAGGCTGAGACTGGTGGAAGTCTTTAACAACCTGGTGTGCTGTGGGAAGCTAAAGCTGGGATGGAGGGCTGCACCTACCCTGTGGGCCCATTGTGTGCTGCCCAGCCTCTGCACAGCCCTTTGCTTCCAAGGATCACCAGAGGTGTGATTCACGGTCACTTTACCTCGAAGTCCAGGTCCACCAGGTTCTGGTAAATCCAGATCTAGGGCGACAGAACAATTACTTTGGGTTCATCATAGAATGCCCTAAAGCTTCTCTCATGAATAATTAGGATATAGTCATTGTCAAAGTGCATAAAAATGTCCTTTTTACATTTTAAAATGTAAATTATGGAATATTTCAAACATTCAAAGAGCAGGAGATGACATAACAGATATCCTCTACTCACCACACACATTCAACACGTTAACATTTCACCATTCTCGTTTGAGATTTTGTTCAAAAGAAACACAGTGGTATAGAGAACAGCCCACTTCCTGCTCTTACCCCTGCTTTGTCCCCCTCCCCCACTCCGAAGAGGTAGCTGCATTCCACAATGTTTTTTCCAGGTTTTCCATGAAGTTTATTATAGAACAGAGTGAGAACTATTTTTGAGGGTGAAACTGTGTGCTACTTTAGAGTTAATTTTATAGAGGTACTTGCTATGGGTGGCAATTTAATTAGAGTCTGCATTGACCCTCTGGCTGACTTTTGAAGGAGCTGGAGCCAAGTATGACTCAGAGTGATTTACATTTCTGTGAGCAATATATAAGTTAATCGTTTTAAGAATCAATGTTTAGGAGGCTTCTGGAGCCATTCCAGAGAGATATGGCAGAAAAGGGAGGCTGTCTACATAGTTTCTGGTTGGAAGCCTCCTTTCTTCTTGGACCATGGGATTCTGGGGTTTCTTCAGTGGACAATCCCAGAGCTGTATTTGAATTTTGGAAAACTAAGATGAACCAGTAAAAGTGACCTGTTGTGAGTTAGAAGAAGTGTTGGTAGAACCAGATCTAGGGGGATAGAGATGGGCTAGGTAGGAGAGATGGAATCACATGGGATAGGAGAAAAGAGAAAGTGTTAGCTATTTGAAGCAAGTTTGATAGCATGCATCTGAGCCATGAAAAAACCAAGCACAATCACAGTGCTTGGAATCTAGGTTTCATTACAGTTCAAGAGGGAGAAGAGATAAGAGCTAGGTTACCACCCGTAGCCCATGGGTCAGATTTGTGTGAATTAAGAAATGAGGCCTTCCTTCAAGATACTTTACTTCTATTTGTTAGAATATTATTATAAAATACAGAGTTTCTTAGAACAAGAAACTCTACTAGCCCTTCCAGGAAATTGTCATCATGAACATACATATCTGTGGTGTATGTTGTGTGAACGTTGCCACTCAGATGAGGATGGTATTGTGTAGGGCGCAACCTGCACAGCTGTGTGTGTGGACCCTGTTTAAGAGAGTTGAGCCTCATTTCCAAGCCATCAGGAAGCACTGCTTTTCTATGAGTGGAAAGGATGAGTCCAGCAACATGGTTTTATCCATTACCAGGGTTGAAAGATGGGCTTGTACCCCTTCAAAGCAACTGACTCTGCCATGTTCTCAGCGGGGCCAACCTATATCTTGTATCATTCTTTAGACAAACCGTTCTTTTTCATGCCCGCAGGTCTTTGCACAAGTTGTTCATTCTGATAGTCATAGTTAAGGACCCAGATGAAATCACACCTACTTTGGAAAGTTTCTCTAACTCCCATGTGTTTTTCCCTGAGGGCATCTAGCTGGGTAGCAGCATTTATCCCATGTGGTCCTCTGTGTATCATCAATAAAATGGGGGAGAGAGGGATAAATTACCTACCCCACAGCATTGTTGTGAAACTTGAATGAGGCAGTCTATGTGAACCTCATTGGGGCATAATCAATCTTACCTATTGTTGCCCTGTCTTCCCCTTCCATTGAAAGTCTTGAAAAGACCCAAGATCTTACTCATCTTGGTATCTTATTTCCACTCTTCCTTCTTTTCCTACCTCTTGGTCATAAGCCCCTAGTTCAGTTCTTAGCACAGAAGGCCCTTAAATTATTTTTGAGTGAAAAATATTTACCACCCCCTAATCATCCCAAAATTTTCCTAAACCCCTACTTACATTTCTGTATACGTCTGACTGGTGGTAATGTCCATGATGATGTGTTTCCATTTTATCCCTTTATATACTAGTCTAGTCACCCTTTTATGTCTCAAATGAATATTTGTGGACTCTTTTAAAAGTAAATTTCAATACACTTCTGTTGTTGAGCTTAAAATATGTTAATTGTAGTGCAACCTAAATATCTACAGACATATTAAGGTATAAGCTGTGTAAGCTTATCTTAATGTAAAATCCAAATATGTAAATAAATTCAATCAAAATTACAAATCCAACAAAATGCAAAATGACAATAATTAATTTAGTGTGTTGGTTAATGTTTGGTTGATGTGTTGCTGGGAAAAAAAATCACTACTCATTGTAATTATGGTTTAACTGTTACAATGTGAGTTCTTTGAGTTGGCATGCAAATGTTTCATGTTCTGAGTGATGATTTAATTCTCTGCTATTTTTTTTTTTTTTTTACAAAACTACAGTGGAGTCATGGCTTATATAGTGGTTAAAGTCCGTTTGAAATACAAAAATTAAGGATAATCAAAATTACCCATGAAAACCCCTTAAGTCACTTGCAAAACAAAACAGTACTGCAAAACCTTTACTTTTGTAACATAGCATCGTGTCAGCCAGCCTTCACTCAGCAACTGCATGTTGTCTCAGGACCAAGTCCATTAGCAGTTAACAATGAAAATGCTGTTACTTGGCTCTGATACCTTTGAAAATGAAAAGTATGTTTTAGAGCTGGTTAGAAGGCTGAGATAAGGAACCTGCATTCAACTGAATGACAGGCCTTGGACAAAAACACAAATTAACAAACAAATAACATGAACAATCTGTACCATTATGGTGGGTGTTTGTACGTATGTGTGATTGTGTATGGGTGTGCTTGTTTGTGTGTTTGGGGAATATATTGGAGGCTGCATGCAGAGATGGCATGAGGCCAGGAGAGCTGGCTACCAATTTTTTTTGGTAAATGAGGAGGTAAGGGTTAGATACTACATGCAGTATAAACAGCACAACATACTGGTCTTGCTGCTTGTGTCTCAAATGTCTTAACAGGAGAGGGCACCAATTTGACCACCAAGCAGACAATGGAAGAATCTTAGCCATAAGCCAACCAAAGAGACAACCTTTGAAAGGTTTAAAACCCTGAGTGGAGAGAGATGTGGGATTTACCCAATGAGGGCAGATTGGGTTTGGAGAGCAGATGTCCCTGAGTCCCAAGCTTTGAGTAGCACTGTTCTTTTCCATTAAAGCAGCTCAACCTTGAGCAAATGACTTAATCCCCTCAGGTTCAATTTATTCTTCTGTAATTTGGACTGTGGTACTTTTCAATGGGTTGTTGTTAGAGTTAAATGAGATAATTTATGTAAACCACTTAGTACACCACCAAGTACATAGTGTATTACTTTGCTAAGGCTGCTATAACAAAGAACCACAAACTGAGAGGCTTAAACAACAGAAATTTATTGTTTCATAGTTTGGGAGGCTAGAAGTCTGAGCTCAAGGTATTGGCAAGCTCTAGGGAATGATCTGTTCCAGGCCTCTCTCTCAGCTTCTGGTAGCTCCCTGGGCTGTGGCAGCATAACTCCAGTCTTCACATGGCACTCTCCCTGGGTGTGAGTCTGTCTCCAATTTTTCCTTTTTTTGTAAGGGTGCCAGTCATACTGGATTCAGGGTACACTTCACTTCAGTATGACTTCATCTTAACTAATTAATCTGCAATGACCCTATTTTCAAAATAAGGTCACATCCTGGGGGGTAGGACTTCAACCTATGAATTTTTGGGAGGGGACACACAATTCAATCCAAAAACACTCAAGTGGTAGCTATTATTATTCACAATACCTTCTTCCATTAACTTTAAATGGGATATTTACCGTATATAGCCAGAATGTTCAGGTCTCTATTCCATTGTCTTTCCAGACCTGTTTATGTCTAGAGAAAGCCATGAGAGCAAAAGATTTCGTGTTGGGAGCGCATTGTTTTTACCCAGTGCCTAGAACAGCAGTGGGCACACAGCAGACACTCCATAAATGAACAAAGGCTGTTACTGTCCTTCGTTTTCCTTTCCATTTTTTTTCTTTTTGTTTTCTCAGTAGCCAGCTTCTCTCCTCTCTCATTCTAGTTATCTTCTCCAGACTGCTAACATATTAAAGGCAAAAGCAATAAAACCAAACACATTTTAATTTCCTTTGTTGATGATTATTACATCCTCTCTAATCACTTGCTCTCCGCAGCCAGTTAGAAACCCAGCCAGATGGCAAAGCTGGGGAGGAGGGGAGGAGGTGCCGGTGGGGGTTGAGGTGAAGGTGTGTGTTGGACACATATATAGCATTTCTGGGGCTTGGCCAGTGCTGGGTCTTTGGAGTGAATGGGACCCAAATCTACTCTGAGAGTCTGGGAAGAAATCAATGAGGTCAATGTTGCTGTAGAGGTTAAAAGCCAAGTCTGAATGAGAAGCCACAGATCTGGAAAGATATCAGGATTTTATTAAGACCTCAGAAAAGTGTGATGACAAACCCGTGTCCACAGACCACCAGTCCAGACCCAAAAGATGTGACTCCCTTTATTATTTAACTCCTAGTTTGAAAATATGTCCCAAGTTGTATAGATCTTGGACTTGGGCAGGAATTGGAATGTGAAATGTAGGGAGACAATGCTCTGTATTCTAGGGATCCAGAAATGAATTGTTATTGACTAAAAAGAAATGGCTGTAAACAGAAACATACTCATAATTTAATGATTGACTGTATCACTTATGTACATATGTATCTATCCATCTACTTAGCTATTTTCTCACAGCTGGAGAATAGATGTACACATGCACATAGTCCCTGGCAAGACATAGGAATGATTTAGGCCCTGTGGGGACTGAGGAGAAACATGGGTTCAGGAGGGGCAATTTCAGCCTATTGTTACTTTTTGTGATGGTGAAAACAGCTTTGGCTCACTGTCATCTGACCCTTTTTATCCCTCTCTTTTCTCCTCCTCCTCCTCCTCCTCCCTCCTCCTCCTCCTCCCTCCTCCTTTCCTCCTTCCTCCTCCTCCTCTACCTTCTCCTCCTCCTCCTCCTCCTCCTCCTCCTCCTCCTCCTCCTCCTCCTCTAAAAGATTTAATCGGATATTTAATTTTATTTAAAAACCTCTTTTTATTTGTATTGTGGATAAGACTCTCAAACATATATAAAAGTAGGTAGAGTGTCATAACCTCCTATATGTCCATCCTTCAGCCTGAACAACGATACTTCAAGGCCATCCTGCCCCACATACATAGCTCTCTCCACTTCCTCCATTTCCATGAATTACATTTTAAAATATAATGAAAACATAACTCTTCAGTTTTAGGTACACTATTATGTTTATGGGCCTTCTTTCTAAATCATACTCTGAAAATTCACTCAAACATTTCCACATAACAAGTAGGAAGGTAGATATTTCCTTTCATATTATGAAAGAAGACTTTGGTTACCAGTAAAGAATATTTGTGGAAAGTAGAAGATAAAGGACTTTGAGTTTCTAGAGTCTGGAAATCTGGGAGGATGGGGTGGGAGGTAGATTACTGAGGCAGACAAAGTACTGAAGAGAAATGGCACAAGGAAGTTGTACATCTGGAGAAGCTACCTTGAGCACAGAAAATACAGGAGGTCCATGAAGAGCAGGACTCGGGTAGAGATCTGGAGATCATCCACAAACATGTGGCTTTATACCAATGAAACCCCAGAGGGAAGGCACTATGCAGAGATCGTCTCAGCTACTCAAATCATTGCCAGAAACCATACTCATTTTCTCAGGAAGGCAGAGAAGTGGTGCTGGGAAGGAATAGAGAGCACCTGTTTGATCTGAACTTGGTAAAGAAGGTCAAGAGCTGGTCATCATGTTGCGGTGGGAAGAAATTAGGTTGTGTGGAGAGAAATGAGCATTTGAAACAGTTGGAGTGGACTGGATGGGAGGCAGGACTCTAAGGAAAGAGGATGTGCCTGCCTTCTACCCAGAAACCAAGCCCCTCTATCTATACCAAAAGTATCTTTATCTTCAGGGAACACCTAGATCCTTTAAAAAATAGCTCACCTGCCGAGACTGGTTTGGCTCAGTGGATAGAGCGTCGGCTTGCGGACTGAAAGGTCCCAGGTTCGATTCCGGTCGGGGGCATGTACCTTGGTTGCAGGCACATCTCCAGTGTGGGGCGTGCAGGAGGCGGCTGATCGATGTCTCTCTCTCTCATCGATGTTTCTGACTTTCTATCCCTCTCCCTTTCTCTCTGTAAAAAAAAAAAAATCAATAAAATATATATTAAAAAAAATAGCTCACCCGATTAGGTAAGGACCACCAAGGGTTATTTACCTTTGATTGACCAAAGTCCACTTCAAACTAATTATATCTTCAAAAATACCTTCACCTTTGCCCTTAAAAGTAACATAATCATAGGAGTGATATTCTATCACCTTTGCCATATACTAGTGGTTAAAAGCAAATCACAGGTCTCACCAACATGGATCACTGGGTATCATCTTAGAATTCTGTCTACCATGGTGCTTGACAGGTTGATGCCATTTTTGTCACAGGTTCCCCATTAGTGAAATAATTGGATTCCGAGTCCTTGGACTCATGGATAGACCCAATTGTCAAGAGAGAAATGACTTGAGAGGAAAGAACATGAATAGACCTGACAGTTAAGAGAGAAAGGACTTAAGAGAGGAAGAAACATTAGGTTGTTTTCATTCTTCTCTAGTTCTGCAGTGTTTTGAAGAAGTCAGAGAAGGCTACCAACAAGTGAACTTAAGTCAGCAGACATTGAATGACAGAACTTCAGCACTAGGCATTGTCCATTGTCCTCACTTTGGGTTATTAGGGTCACAAAGAGGAATGTGTTTGATGATTGCAGAGACCTTTACAGTTTTCAGTGGGAGAAAAGGCACGTATGGTTGGTAGAAAATGGTCAAAGGCCATGCCTGAAGAGCTATAGGCAACAAACCTGAGGACTGTAAAACCCACACCTAGGGCATCCCTATAGTACACACATCTTGATAGATGTCCTGTGGTTTCTGGTCTTTCTGAGTGCTCTCAGGAGTATGACCAAGTCTAGAGAAGAACATACAAACTCTGTTATTGCCAGGCTATGCTTCAGTGTTGGCTGACATCTGGTCAACCCCAGAGTAATAAAGCCGTACAGACCTGCAGTGCAGAAGGGACTGACAGCCCCAGTGAAAAATTGAGTTTTCCAGTTCTAACTTCCAGGGGTTACTAAAAGTATCAGGGATGTGAGAAGAGGGGAAGACATTCAAGAAAAAATTGACAAGGAGAGTTTGGATTGGGAGTGGAATCTGGTTCTATCTGAAGGCGGGCCCAGCTCACCCCAACTTATCCCCAAGTCTTTGAAGTGTGTTACCTGGATGGTGAGCTAAGCCATGGTTGGCAGGAAGGGGGAGGGTGGCTGTGTGGTCTGGCAAAGAGCAGAGCAGAGGGCCAGAGGGACCGAGCTTGAGTCTGCAGCTGACTCACAGCACCTCTCATGCCAGGCATTTCACCACTCAGTCCATCCGGAAAATGAGGAGAAGACCCAAGTCAGGATTTCACAGAGAAATCCAGATGCCTTTCACGAGAATAAACACGGCGGCTGTCCTCTCGCTCTGGTCTCTGTTTCTCTGTTGCTGTGTGAGTGTGTGTGTTTTCTCTTTAATCATTTCTCTCTGTTCCCTGTCCTCCTACTTTCTCTGCAGATTATCTTTAGGACTTGATTTTGGTCTCAACCTCTGTCACTGTCTTCAGTTATAATTGGGCAGAGCTCACACTACCCCATCCACCCCCATGCCTCCCTTGAGCTTTCTTTCTAGTTCAGATGAGGTCTGGGTTTTTGCCACATCTCCTGAGTGGTGTGTCTTGGCAAGCCTCTGTCCTTCCTCTGACAATGGCAATGCTGGGGGTAGGGGCAATAGGAAAAGCTCTTGACCTGGCAAAGGCCTTGCAGGGCTTTGGTTCTGCCTGTTGCTGGAGCAACCACAGGGATTTTCTTTTATAGCCACTTCTGGTACAAGAACAAAGAACAGTGACAAAAAAAAAAATCACTCCTTTAAAGTGAATTCTTTTCTATGGCCTTGGATTTCATTTTTCTCTGCTACCCCTTGCCTTCCTCCCAGGGTCCTCAGACAGACTGAATATTTTCTACTTTTCTACCATTTCATCCTTCCTGTTTGTTCAGGAAATCCAAATCTATCCCCTCTCTCCTTTCCTGGCCTTCCTCTCCCTTCTCAATCTTCCTCATTTAGGGTGATTTTTGGGAATAGATTGCCTTTTATTGTATGAATTTCATTTGACTCAATGTGCAGAGGAAAAATCTTATTTGGTTGTTCCTTGAATTTGAAAACATACTGGATAGGAGTCACAGGACAGACCTAAGGTGGACCACAGTGTTTCTACCAATCTCAGTACTCTGACTTTAGTTTTCCTTACCTGTAAAATGGAAATAATTTAGCCTACTGTGCAGAGCTTATGGGGAATTCTAAACAGGTTAATATATGTAAAATTTGGGAGAAACCAAGATGGCAGCATAGGTGAACACCTAAACTGCTGCCTCACACAACAATTTTAAAACTACAACTAAAAGATGGAATGGACATCATCCAGAATCACAGGAAAGCTGGCTGAGTGGGAATTCTACAACTAGAAGGAAAGAGAGGGGCTTACAGAGACTCAGAGAAGCTGCAAAAAGCTGAGGTACAGAGACACACTCACAGAGAGGGCAACTGAGGGCCTGGCTGGCTTCCTCTAGCAGGAGGGAGATGGAAACTCCTTACTGCACAGTTTCCCACTTCCGACTGCACTGAACCCCAGTTCCGCGCGAGACTCATATCGGAGAGTCTGGACTGTTGTGAAAAAGGAGGAGTGCAGGGAAACTTAGGGGGCCGCGAAAGACAGAGGTCTGGAGGTGCATGCGAAAGTGCGCACACAGAGGGCTGACTGCTGATTGTGCCGTGGCTTTCTCTAGCAGGAGAAAGATAGAACCTCCCAACTGTGTTGAAATCCAGGTCAGATTACACTGAACCCCAGTTTCAGGCAAGACCCTGGGGACCCAGACTCATACGGGTCCCTGGAGTGCATGGAAACTCAGGGGATCCGGAAAGGCAGAGATCTGGAGGTGCGTGAGTGTAACTGTGTGCAGAGAGGGTTGCAGCAATTACCAAGGGACACTGAGACCTAGGGGCTGATGGGAAGCCAAGGCTGTCTGCTCAGCCCTGAGACTCTGCCCTATCCAAACCTAGCACAGAGGTTTTTGCAATATTGCAAGTTTTAAGGCGGAGTCCAGCACAGAAGTTTTCCTGGCATTGCCACAGCTGATCCTCACAAACAATTGGTTGGAGGTCAATTCCCCCAGTGATACCAACAACAATCAAGACTAAACTACAACAAGGATGTACACACAGTCCACAAAGGGGTGCACCAAGAGAGTCCACCTCAGGTAACTGGGGAGGTGGAGCTACTGAGCCATATAGGACACCTAGCACACAAAGCTACTCTACCAACTCAGGGAAGCAGCAAAAAGGCAGAGACAAAGGAACAGATCACAAACAAAAGAAATGGAGGAAAACAAATGACTGGATATAGAGTTCAAAACCACGGTTATATGGTTTTTCAAGAATTTTCTAGAAAAGATGGATTTAGCAAGAACCAAGAGGAGATGTAAAAGGACCAACTAGAAATTAAACATACACTGACTGAAATAAAAAATATTATACAGAGACCTAACAGCAGATTAGAGGAATGTAAGAATCAAGTCAAAGATTTGTGAAATACAAAGAAGCAGAAAACACTCAACTGGAAAAACAAAAAGAAAAAAGAATCCAAAAATGTGAAGATAGTGTAAGGAACCTCTGGGACAACTTCAAGCTTACCAACATCAGAATTATGGGGGTGCCAGAAGAAGAGAGAGAGCAAGATACTGAAAACTTATTTGAAGAAATAATGACTGAAAACTTCCCTCACCTGGTGAAAGAAATAGAGTTACCAGTCCAGAAAGTGCACAGAACCCCAAACAAAAGGAATCCAAAGAGGACCACACCAAGACACATCATAATTAAAATGCCAAGAGCAAAAGACAAAGGAAGAATATTAAAAGCAGTAAGAAAAAAGCGGTTAATTACCTACCAGGGAGCACCCATATGATTGTCAGCTGATTTCTCAACAGAAACTATGCAGGCCAGAAGGGACTGGCAAGAAATATTCCAAGTGGTGAATAGCAAGAATCTATAACCAAGATTACTCTACCCAGCAAAGCTATCATTCAGAATTGAAGGTCAGATAAAGAGCTTCACAGATAAGAAAAAGATAAAGGAGTACCAAACCAGTATTATATGAAATGCTGAAAGGTATTCTTTAAGAAGAGGAAGAAG
Source organism: Lasiurus cinereus (assembly GCA_011751065.1). Lineage (NCBI taxonomy): Eukaryota > Metazoa > Chordata > Mammalia > Chiroptera > Vespertilionidae > Lasiurus > Lasiurus cinereus. The sequence goes on from JAAGEH010000022.1 coordinate 14,090,201, forward strand.
AAAAAGGTAAAGATAAAAATCATGAACAACAAATACATATCTATCAACAAGTGAATCTAAAAATCAAGTGAATAAAGAATCTGATGAACAGAATAAACTGGTGAATATAATAGAATCAGGGGCATAGAAAGGGAGTGGACTGACAATTCTCAGGGTGAAAGGGGTGAAGGGGTGCAGGGAGAGACTGGACAAAAATCATACATCTATGGATGAGGATAATGGGGGGAGGTAAGGGCAGAGGATGGGGTGGGAACTGGGTGGAGGGAGCAATGGGGGGGAAAAAGAGGAACAATTATAGTAATCTAAACAATAAAGTTTTATTAAATAAACAAGTATATATAGGTAAAATTCTTAGCATTCACCCACTATATGGATGAGTTTCTGACCCAAAGTTCTTATTCTTCATACTCATTGTGGATAGGGAGAGTGTTTCCTCTGTTAAAGGTAGCTTTTGCTTTCCCTCTCACTGTTTTTCTCTTCCCCCTTCTGTACCAAGCGTAATAATGATTGTCCCAATTCTGTTCATGAGTAACGAGGCTTGAACCCTCCCTGCCTTATCACAGTGACTGGCTCAGGGTAGGATACCTGACACTATCAGGGCTCCCTCACGGGTAAACCTGAGCCCATTACATTATCTTTCTTTAAAAAATTTTTAATTGAATTTATTGGGGTGACATTGGTTAATAAAATTACATGTTTCAAGATAACAATTTTATAATACACCATCTGTATATTGTATTGTGTGTTTACCACCTAAGGTCAAGTCTCTTTCCATCACCATTTTATAAATGTGAATGAAGCACAGAAGAAAGAACCATTTGATGGTGGTAGTGGTTGCTGAAAAATCTTAGGAGGCTGGGCTATTGAGACAACAAGATGAATTCATTCCAAGTGAACCAATAAGCTAGAGATGAGTGAATGGCCCTGAACCACCAAGGTTTGTTGGTTTTCTTGTTTCAAGATCCCATGATAATTTCCCCACAATTTCATGACACTCCTGATACCCTTTTAACAACCCCTATTTTCCCTTGAATTAGATAAAGAGGATTTCTGTTCTTTGCAAACCAGAGAGCTTTTATTAAAACTTCTTTGATATTTAAATTTGGGTGGTTATAGACTGTCCCTGAAGTCCTCTTCTTCTCCAGTCTTGAAGAGTGTTGGGATCGAATGCCAACTCTGCAAGATGTTGCATGGTAAGAGTTAATTATTATGTCAATTTTCACACAGAAATCTTTTACTCTTAAACTCCTGAGGTGTCAAACCCTGGTCCTCTTGCTGAAGTTTGAATTCTTCTTTCCATGATTCTTTTTATTTCCTCTGGGAGTCTTGTAGCTCTTTCCCCCCCTCCAAATTATTTGTGTTCCAGGAAACTGGAGATATTTGATCAGCATCCTAAAGATTCTGAGCTTCTTATGGGAGGAGTCCTGGAGAAATACAATCTTTCTCTTTTTTTGAAGGTTGAGAAATTTATTTATTAATTAATATAATAATTTAGTATTTTTCTTTATTTTTATTGTTGACATTATTTCAGATGTCCCTATCACCCAGCCCTTTGCTCTGGCCATTACCATACTGTTGTCTATGTCTGTAAACTATGCATGTAAATTCTTTGGCTAATCTCTTCACCTTCTTTCATCCAGTCCCCACTTCCCCTCTCCCCTCTGACCTCTATCAGTCTGTTCCATGACTGTTTCTATTTTGTTCATCAGTTTATTTTGTTCATTAGAGTTCACATATAAGTGAGATCATATGGTATTTATCTTTTTCTGACTGGCTTATTTCACTTAGCATATAATCTCTAGGTCCATCCATGCTGTCACAAAAGGTAAGATTTCCTTATTTTTTGAAAGCTTTAAAACATATCTTACCCTTGAAAGATGCCTATGTTTCAGATCTTGACCCTATCTTTCTGAAAATTTATAAATTCACAGGCATCATCTCTTTGTTCCTTCTGACAATATCTGGCTGGTTAAGTGAACCCATCCTACTAACCTGGAAATAGAAGCTTAGAGGAAGGCTGGTAGTATGTGTCTCTGAAGCAAGTCAGCCTTGGAAACCTAGGGAGAATGCCTCTTTTCTTCACTCTCCCAGGCACACAGCCAAGCTGCCAGCTAGAGACCTGAGACTTAGGTAGAGCTCATTTCAGGCTGAATCAAAAGCATGAGGGAGACTTGTCTACACGGGCCCAACAACAGAAAGACCCTGATGGAGATATTGTAAGGAGCCTCAAAAGGAGCTTGGGAGATCTTTGCTCTTCTTTACTAGGAGAGAGAGCCCATCTACCTTGGAGTTAAACTCTTTACATGAGCCAATACTTTCAGTCTTTCCTCAACTCAAACTGTTGTGGAGGAAAAATTTAGAATGAGTGAGTTAATGGCTTTCTGGGATACCACAGATTTTTGACATTGGGTCTGTCTCTCTACCTTTGAGTCCCTGACCACATTCCTGAGTGAGATCAGGAGTAAGGCAAATTGTAAAGGCCCTGCAAAGAGCCCTCCGTTCCCTAGATCCTCAGCCTTGGTGTTCTCCAATGACTATATAAAAATAAGGAAAATTCACAGTGGATCCAGGTTCATGTTCATGGTAGAGTGTCTGTGTGGGGCAAGATGAGAGTACTTTCATGGAGGAGTTAGAGGTACATGCCTTAAAGTTAGAGAATCCAGCAAAAAATATAAGATAGCCAGTTAAACTGTAATTTCAGATAAACAATGAAAACAGTATATCTCATGCAGTATTTGAGACATACTTATATCAAAATTTGTCATTTATTTATTTACAAACTCTAACAACTCTTCCTGGGGTGGTTTCAGGCATCTTCAGGTATTGTGTGGAGATAGTACATGCATATGTTTGCATGTAGGAGGCATGGGTACCAAAGCAAATAGCATTGGGTGTACGTATATGTTAAAAGTGTATCTGTACTTTGATAGAAACAATATCTAGGTGACAGTCATCTCAGTGTTTTTGTGTTTTGAATGATTCCAAAATTTATTTTTTATTTCTAAACATTCCCTAAGAGCTTGGAGATCTTAGAGAATTCTAAAGGCTCTCCTAAATTTGAGTGATTGACTTTCTAAATTAAATGGTCCCGATAGATCATCTATAATAATAAAAGCATAATATGCTAATTAGACCAGATTTCCTTCTGGACGTCCTTCCGGATGAAGACAGGGCTGTAAGGGAAACCCAGGTCCTGGGTGCCTGCCGGTGGCCAGAGGGAAGTCTGGGTCCTACGTGCCAGAAAGAAACCAGTGCTGGCAGCCAGGGGAAGGAAGGCCTACTCTTGCACGAATTTCGTGCATTGGGCCTATAGGTTGGAATAATGAGCTAGCTAGGATTTGTAGGGTGGTATGTAGGTCTTTCTCCCTTCTTTTTATTATTATTTAGAATTATTTCATCACACTCCTCTTCTCTTTGATGAGCCACTGAGGAGATAAAATATGAAGACAGAAGCTGTGGTGCTTAGGTATGGTTGGGTAAAAATAAACTCTTCGAGGTTCCAGCACAAGAGAGAGGGGCATCCAGTGAGGGCTCTGTGGGTCCGGTGAGAACATGCCCTGGGCTATGGCTCTGGGAAATCTGGCAACGGATGAGTCATTCATGGGGCAGGTCTAGCAAGGGAAGACTCCGCACAGCTGGCTTCGGGCTGTACAAAGGGTGTGGCAAGTTAGCCCTTTTAACTCCAGGCTAAACCCTGGAGGAGAAAGGGGAGGGTCAGCCAGCCTTACAGGTTGCAACAAACTCCAAAGCATTGCCCAGAGTTCTTTGGTTGCCCTGGAATGGAGGTGTAAGCTCAACTGCCAGTCTGGGTGTCTGGATCTTTGTTTTTTCCCCAAGGCAGAGTCCTTTTGTTCAAAAGACTTGACCAGAATTAAGCAGTGTTATGTGCAAGGCAGGGGTGAAGAGGTGGGTTTTCAACTCTGGCAAGCTCTCCATCTTTGCCTGGGTGGGATGCAAATGTTCCTGAGGCATCCAGGGTGAGCATCTGCTCCTCTCCTTGGAGATTTTCTCTGGGGATACATTGGTCCCAGCTCTAATACCTGGGAGCATACACCCTGTCTCTGCGAGGGGCCACCTGGGCCAGGGGGAGGCTGTTCAGCCCTATTAGTGTCTCATTGCCCAGAACCAGAAAATATACCTGGCTGCAGATCCTGGAAAACTTGGGTTTGGTTGAGCTGAACACTCAACCTGTTAGTGTAAGGAGGAGGACAGGATTTCTGCTTGCTTCCTTGTGCCTCCAAGTTTCTGGCCAACGCAGGCACCAGTGTGTGACCTGCCCAGGCAAACAGTGAGAGCTTGCCAGAGTTGGAAACCTGGGACCAGCCCTCCTCCTCAGCCTTAACCTGAATTTAACACTGCTTAATCCTGGTCAAGTCCTCTGCCGACCAGTTCTCTGCAGACTCTGCCAAAGCACACCCTTCCCTTTGCCACATTTTTTGACTCTCTTTCAGCCCAGGGCCACAGAAAAACTGATATATCTATTTGGCCTCAGTTTCCTCACCTGTAAAATGGTTGGCTCTTTATCCATCCCCAGCCTCAAGATAGGACATCCTTTTTAAAGCCTATGATGATGTAGATTAGATATTGAGATAAGAATCTCTTTGTAAAGGCTCTGGGAGTTGCTCCTGACATTTCCATCTTCTTAAATTAGGAGATTCATGATCTTGAGAGATAATTGTTGGAAATGTCCAGAGTTTTCTGCACATCAAAATGCTGATAGTGTGTTATCTCTGGTAGACCTTAAGTGTCTTCTTTGTACCTTATGCTTGCATTACTTTAACAAAAGAAACATAACTTTTAAAGGCTGTCTTGAGAGAGAAATCCAGGTCATTTGTTAACCTTTTCCTGGAGGATGCTGGCAGGTGAGCAGTGATTTTTGTGTAGAAAGGCAGGCATTCCAAGTTCTTACAGCACGTGAGTCTGTGCCCACAGTACAGAAACAGAGAAGGAGAAAGGTAGGATGGGGAAGGGAAAGTGGAGGAGAGAAAAGGGAGAGTAAAAGATAAAACTGCAGTGTCACTAAAGCTTGAAACTTCCCTTTCAACCTTTCCCTTATAATTAGTTGGTGTGGCTGGAGGAAAGAGCTCTTGGTGAGTTGCAACTTGTTGGGCTCCAGTCTTCAGGATGTTTCAGGCTTGCTCCGTGTTTGGAGAAAGCTTAGCCTCTTCTTTCTCTATCTATCCTTTAATTTAATTTTAATTTTATTTTATTTTACTTTTTTATTGATTCAGGTATTACATATTTGTCCTTATTCCCCCATTACCCTCCACCTCTCATTCATGCCCCCACCCCCCTGTTGTCTGTGTCCATTGATTAGATTTATATGCATGCATATAAATCCTTTGGTTGATCTCTCCCTTTTAACCCCATTATCCCCTACCTTCCCCGAGGATTGATGTTCTGATTGATGTTTCTCTGTCTCTGGATCTATTTTTGTTCATCAGCTTATGTTATTCATTATATTCCACAAATGAATAAGATCATATGATATTTATCTTTCTCTGCCTGGCTTATTTCACTTAGCATAATGCTCTCCATCTCCATTCATGTTGTTGCAAATGGTAAGAACTCCTTTTTTATTGTAGAATAGTATTCCATTGTGAAAATGTACTACAGTTTTTTAATCCACTCATCTGCTGTGGGGCAGTTAGGCTGTTTCAAATCTTAGCTATGGTGAATTGTGCTGCTATGAACATAGGGGTACATATATCCTTTCTGATTGGTGTTTCTAGTTTCTCAGGATATATTCCTAAAGGGGATCACTGGGTCAAATAGGAGTTCCATTTTTAGTTTTTTGAGGAAACTCCTTACTGTTCTCCACAGTGGCTGCACCAGTCTGCATTCCCACCAGCAGTGCACGAGGGTTCCCTTTTCTCCGCATCCTCGCCAGCACTTGTCATGTGTTGATTTGTTGATAATAGCCATTCTAACAGGTGTGAGATGGTGCCACATTGTTGTTTTGATTTGCATCTCTCTGATGATTAGTGACTTTGAGCAGGTTTTCATATGTCTCCTGGCTTTCCTTCTGTCTTCTTTCGAAAAGTGTCTATTTAGATCGGTTGCCCATTTTTTTTTTATTATGTTGTATACTTTCTTTTTGTCAAGCTGCATGAGTTCCCTGTAAATGTTGGAGATTAAACCCTTATTGTTGATATCATTGGCAAATATGTTCTCCCATGCAGTGAGCTTTCTTGTTGTTTTATTGATGGTCTCTTTTGTGTTGCAAAAGCTTTTCATTTTGATGTAGTCTCATTTATTTATTTTCTCTTTAGTTTCCATTGCTCTATGAGCAGTATCATTGAAGAAATTGCTTTGGCATATGTCAGAAATTTTTCTGCCTGTGGATTCCTCTAATATTTTTATGGTTTCCCATCGTATGTTTAAGTCCTGTATCTATTTTGAGTTTATTTTTGTGTATGGTGTAAGTTTGTGGTCTAGTTTTTTTTTTTTTTTTGCATGTATCTGTCCAATTTTCCGAACACCATTTGTTGAAGAGACTGTCTTGACTCCATTGTATGTTCATGCCTCCTTTGTCAAATATTAATTGAGCATAGTGATTTGGGTCGATTTCTGGGTTCTCTATTCTATTCCATTGACCTATATATCTGTTCTTGTGCCAATACCAGGCAGTTTTGAGAACAGTAGTTTTGTAATACAGCTTGATATCTGGTATTGAGATACCACCTACTTTGTTCTTATTTCTCAGGATTGCTGTAGCTACTCGGGGGTCTTTTTTTTATTCCAGATGAATTTTTGGAGAGTTCTTTCTAGGTCTATGAAATATGCCATTGGTATTTTAATGGGAAGTGCATTGAATTTATAGATTGCTTTGGGTAGTATGGACATTTTGATAATGTTGATTCTATCAACCCATGAACATGATATGTTCTTCCATCTGTTTATATCTTCCTCTATCTCTTTTTTCAGTGTCATGTAATTTTCCACATATAGGTCTTTCACCTCCTTAGTTAAGTTTATTCCTAGCTATCTTAATTTTTTTGGTGAGATGGTAAATGGGATTTCTTTTTTAATCTCTCTTTCTGTAAATTCATTATTGGTGTATAGAAATGCCATAGATTTCTTGGCATTAATTTTGTATTCTGCTACCTTGCCAAATTCATTTATTAAGTCTAATAATATTTTGATGGAGTCTTTAGGGTTTTCTATGTAAAGTATCATGTCATCTGTAAATAAGTACACTCTTACTTCTTCTTTTCCAATTTGGATGCCTTTTATTTCTTCTTCTTGTCTGATCACAATGGCTAGTACTTCCAGCACTATGTTAAACAGCAGTGGTGAGACTGGGCATCCCTGCCTTGTTCCTGTTTTTAGGGGAAATGGTTTTAGTTTTTGCCCATTGAGTATGATGTTGGCTGTGGGTTTGTTATATATGGCTTTTATTATCTTGCGGTATGATCCTTCTATTCCCACCTTGTTGAGAGTTTTTATCAAGAAGAGGTGTTGGATTTTGTCACATGCTTTTTCTGCATCAATTGATATGACTATGTGATTTTTATCTCTCAGTTTGTTTATGTGATGTATCACGTTTATTGATTTGCAAATATTGTACCATCCTTGCATCCCTGGGATAAATCCTACTTGGTCATGGTGTATGATTTTTCTTAGTTACTGCTGGATCTGATTTGCTAGAATTTTATTGAGGATTTTGGCATCTATGTTCATGAGGAATATTGGCCTGCAATTCTCTTTCATTGTGTTGTCTTTATCTGGTTTTGGTATTAGGGTGATGCTGGAAGTATTCCTTCCTCTTATATTTTTTGGAATAGTCTGAGGAGGATAGGTTTTAGTTCTGCCTTGAATGTTTGGTAAAACTCCTCTGTTAAGCCATCTGGTCCCAGGTTTTTGTTTGCTGGAAGCTTTTTGATGACTGCTTCGATTTCTTCTATAGTTATCAGCTGATTGAGATTTTTAGAATCTTCCTGAGTAAGTTTTGGAAGGTTTTATTTTTCTAGGAATGTGTCCATTTCCTCTAAGTTGTCTGGTTTGTTAGAATAGTGTTGTTCATAGTATTTTTAAATAATCCTTTGTATTTCTGTGGGGTCTGCTGTTATTTCCCCTCTTTCATTTCTGATTTTGTTTATTTGAGTCTTCTCTCTTTGTTTCTTGGTGAGCCTGGCTAGAGGTTCATCAATCTTGTTTATCCTTTCAAAGAACCAGCTCTTTGTTTCATTGATCTTTTATATATATATATATTTTTTGTTTTTTGTTTTGGTCTCTATGTCATTTATTTCTGCTCTAATCTTTGTTATTTCCTTCCTTCTACTCACTGTGGGCTTTCCTGTTGCTCTCTTTCTGATTCTTTGAGTTGTTGAGTTAGATGATTTATTACCATTTTTTCTTATTTTTTGAGGTAGGCCTGTAGAGCTATAAACTTCCCTCTCAGGACTGCTTTCATTGTGTCCATAGCATTTGCATTGTTGTATTTTTATTGTCATTAGTCTCCAGGATGTTATTAAATTTCTTCTTTGATCTCATTGATAACCCAATCATTGTTTAATAGCATGTTATTCAACTTCCAAGTGTTTGAATTTTTTGGAGTTTTTTTTTTTTTGTAGTTTATTTCTAATATTATGCCATTGTTGTCTGAGATAATGCTTGATATAATTTCAATCTTTTTGAATTTGGGGAGACTTTGTTTGGGACCCAATATGTGGTCTATTTTTGAAAATGTCCCATGTGCGCTTGAGAAGAATGTATATTCCATGGCTTTGGGGTGAAATGCTTTGAAGATATCAATTAGGTCCATCTGATCTAGTGAGTCATTTAGAATTGCTGTTTCTTTGATGATTTTTTTTGTCTAGAGGATTTATCCAGTGATGCCAGTGGTATATTAAAGTCCCCTACTATGATTGTATTGTTGTCGATCTCTCCTTTGATATCTTCCAGGAGATTTTTATGTATTCGGATGCTCCTGAATTGGGTGCATATATGTTTATCAGAGTTATGTCCTCTTGTTGTATTGATCCCTTTATTATTATGAAGTTGTCTTCTTTATCACTTGTTGTGGCCTTTACTTTGAGGTCTATTTTGTCAGATATAAGTACTGCTACCACAGCTTTTTTTTTTTTTAAATTTCCATTTGCCTGAAAGTTGTTTTTCCATCCCTTCACTTTCAGTCTTTATGAGTCCCTTTTTCTGAGGTGGGTCTCTTGTAGACAGTATATATATGGGTCATGTTTTTTTATCCATTCAGTCACTCAATGTCTTTTGATTGGAACATTTAGTCCATTTACATTTAAAGTTATTTCTGAAAGGTACTTGTTTGTAGTCATATCTATTTTTTGTGTCTGTGTTCCTTCTTACCTTTTTCTTTTTTCTTTTTACAGTATTCCCTTTAGCATTTCTTGCATTGCTGATTTGGTGGTGATAAACTCCCTTAGCATTTTTTTTTGTCTGTGAAACTCCTTATTTCCTCTTCAATTTTGAATGATAACCTTGCTAGATAGAGTATTCTTGGATTCAGTCCCTTGATTTGCATCACTTTGTAAATTTCCTTCCATTCTTTCCTGGCCTGAAGTGTTTCTGTTGAGAAATTATTTGATAATCTAATGGGAGCTTCCTTGTATGTAACTTTCTGTTTCTCTCTTGCAGCCTTTAAAATTCTCTCTTTGTCCTGAATATTTGCCATTGTAATTATGTGTCTTGGTGTGCATCTTTTCAGGTTCATCCTGGACTTTCTTTGCTTGTATAGCTTTTTTCTTTGCCACATCAGGGAAGTTTTCTGACATTATTTCTTCAAATAGGTCTTCTAACCCTTGTTCCTCTTCCTGTTGTTCTGGCACCCCTTTTATTCATATGTTGCTTCATTTCATGTTGTCCCATAGCTTCTTTAGGCTTTCCTCCTGTCCTTTATTTTTTTTTTCTCCAGTTGCAATTCAGTTTGGCTGTGTTTTTCTTTCCTGTCTTCTAATTTGCCAATTCAGTCCTCTATTTTTTCTAGTCTACTATTGACACTTTTCATGGTGTTTTTTATTGCAGCTATATCACTCTCCATTTCTTCTTGATTCTTACATAAGGTATTGATTTTTTTCTTCCATCTGGTTTATGAACTCTGTGACCCTTATTTTGAATTATTTTTCTGACATATTGCATGCCTCTTTTTTACTTAGCTGCTTTACTGGTGATTCCTCCTTTTCTTTCCTTTGGGGGTATCTTTGTCTACCCATTTTTGGTCTTACTGACTCGTCTAGATGTCGTGCTGTGCAGGGGCTGCTCCTTGAGTGGCAGTGGCTTCTCTAGCTGCGGTTGCTCCTTGGGTGGTCATGGTAGCAGCTGCTTCTCAGTTGGCAGCAGCTTCTCTGATGGCTGCTGTTTGCAGCAGAGGTGGCTTGGCTGGCTGGTGGGGGAGGCTGTTTATAGCTTCTGTTCCTTGAATGGGGGTGGGCTTATTATGAGATTGTTGCTCCTCAGGTGGGGATGGGTTGCTCGTGTCCATGGCTCCTTGGACGGGGCCAGCTGCTCAATTGGCTGCTGCTCCTTGGACAGGGGCAGATTCCTCTCATGGTTGCTGTTCTTTAGATGGGGGCTGGCTGTGTGCTGCTGCTGTTGCTCAGATGGGACGGGCCACTCATGATGCTGCCACTCCTTGGACAGGAGCAGGTTGCTTTCAGGGCTACTGCTCCTTGTATGGGTACAGGTTACTCATGCAGCTGCTTCTCCTCAGATGGGGGGGCGGTCTACTCGTGTAGCTGCTGCTCCTCATGTGGGAGTGAGCTGCTTGTGCTGTTGATACTCCTCAGAAAGGGACGGGGTGTTCACCCGGCTTTTTCTCGTGGAGCAGATGCAGGCTGCTTGTGGGTGCTGCTCCTGGGACAAGTGTGGTCTGCACAGGGCTGCTGCTCCTTGGATGTGGGCAGTCTGCTTATGTGGCTGCTGCTCCTCAGATGAGGGGAGACTGCTTGTGTGGCTGTTGCTCCTCATAAAGGGGTGGGTTGCTCACACAGCTGCTCCTTGGATGTGGGCAGGTGGCTCGTGCATCTGTTGCTGTTCAGAAGGGGGTGGGCTGCTCCCATAGGTGCTGCTCTTTGGATGGCGGCAGGCAGTTTGTGTGGGTGCTGCTCCTCGAAAAGGGGTGGTCTACTTACACAGCTGCTGCTCCTCGAATGGGGCAGGCTTCTTGCACAGCTGCTGCTCCTTGGAAGGAGGTGGCTGCTTGTGCAGCATAGCTGCTGCTCTTTTGACAGGTGCAGGGTGTGGGCTGCATGCAATTGCTGCTCCTCAGCTGGGGGCAGGCTGTGTGGGGCTGCCGCTCCTCAGTAGTGGGTGGGCTGCTCAAGAAGCTGTTGCTCCTTTGATGGGGCGAGCTACTTGCATGGTTGCTGCTCCTCAGATGGGGGGATGGCCAGAAGAAGCTGCTGCTCTTAGGCCTGTGGTGGGTTGCTCGTGGGGCTACTGCTCCTTGGACAGGAGTGGGCTACTCACGTGTCTGCTGTTCACATGGTTGTAGTGCCCTGGGTCAGCAAAGAGGATTCTCTATTTTTTTTTATTTTAATTCCCCACCTGGAGGGGGTGATGTGTAGGGTCCTGGCCAAGAAGTCCTCCTCAATTCTCTCTCCCCCCCTGGCACTCCCCCAGCCCCTCCAGACTAGCCTGAAAATACTGGTGAGAACTTGGTTGAAATAGATTTTTTTCCACCAGTGTTTTAGGGACCAACTCCACAAAGTTTCTGTGGAGAGAAATGAAGAAGGAAGAAGGGGGTCCAGGGTCCTGCACGGGCAAGTGTAGTCTGGTTGGTTTCCCCCAGGTAGGGAGACTCTTGTGATCCCAGAATTGCTGTTGGAGCCCCAGTCTTTTCTCATCATTACAGAGACCATGGTCATCATCAAGGGAAATTTTCATGCCTGGGTTCCCAAGGCAGCGTGCCTGCACAGCTTGGTGGAGATGAGAAGGGCCTCCAAAATCAGATGACAGCATTTGAATCCTGATTCTCTGGTTACCACTTGAGTAACCTACAGCCAGTTAGTTACTTACTAGTAATTTCTCTGTCTGTTTCCTCATCTGTCAAGTGTGTTTAATGGTAATATACCTCCTTAAGAAGGTTACTTAGCACAGACCCTGGTGTACGATCACCATAGATATAAGCTTCTATTATGTCTACTCTTGCAGGAGACTACATGGGCACATCTGCCTTCTCATCCCAACCATGACTGGTCTTAGCAGAAAGAACTGAGATTTTGTGTAACTTAATGAAAGACCCAGAGTCTAAACCTCCCAGCTAGAACATGCTCAGAAACTTTGAGATAACACATGTTTATTTTTAGCCACTACTTCTTGAAATAATTTGTTATGCAGTTATATATGATTAATACAAGGCCTACGTTCTAGAAAGCTGGGTTTTTGCTCTGAGCTCTAGCTACGTCAAAGGAGGAGGTAGTCTGGCTTTGACCCCTGAAGTTCGTGTTTCATTCCAGCAGGTTAGCTGACCATCCCTGGATTTGAGGACCCAACAATTCCAGAATGTTCCCCATTCTTGAGTCCCTTACCACAAAGAACAGAAATACTTTTTACCTATTATTTCCCTACTCTAAATCATTAATGGCTCTTTAATGTCCATAAATGCTTCTCTTAAGTTCAGTATCTTTAATATGGCACCTCCTCCTCTTCCCCACTTCATAGCCTTCTAGTCTTATTTCTCCTTGCTCCTCAGGCTGGCCCTTCAAGCCTGGTCGGACTAAGGTATTCACTGCTGCTTAAGCTCTTCTTGGTCTGTTTACTTGCACTGCTCTCTCCTTGCCCACTCCAAGTGAATGAATGAATACACACTAGGAACCAGGAGCTAACGATGGATGCTTCTACATGCACTGTCTTCATTTGCACAATAGTCATTTTCACATAGAAGGAAACATGTTAGATGACCTGTGCAAGGTCCCAGGGGAAGTGAATGATGAAGGCAGGCCCATCAGCCCTTTGGCTGGAAGTTCAGTGATTTTCCACTACACTGTATTGCATCTGACTCACATTTCTATGGAATTTTACAATTTATAAAGCCCCTGCTTATATTAGAATTTTTATTGAGTTTCACAACAACCCAGTGTGATAGATGGAGCAAGAATTGCTTGCCCCATGTCACAGATGATAAGCCCAACTTGAGGAAGAAAATTTGTTCTCATGGGGACAAGTGTCAGAGTGTTTCCAACTTAATATCTATCTTCAGACTCACCATTCTTTCCTGTGCTTTTTCTTTGTACCTGTCCCTAAATCTACCATTGATTTTTGCATATAATTGATGCCCAGTGCATTGATTTGTTGACTGACTGATTTTTAAATGTATTCTTTAGTAAATAGTGCAAAAGGGGGTCTAGTATCTGGAGAATAATCTATGATGACAGAGACTAACTTTAAAAAAGAACTTAAAAAAGTGTAGTAGCAAGGTCTGAGGGCAGACTTTAGTAGGAACTTTTTGATGGAAAGGGCTGGTAGTAGTCACTGACTATGACCAAGGAGGCTGTGGAATTAACTGTGCTGGGGAATCTTTAAGAATGATCCACACCTGCTTGGGTACAAGGAAGTACTGTTTATTTTTAGAGGTGAGGAAAGGACTAAATGAGGCATGGGGAATCCAGGTAGTCAGTATCAGCAGCCATGACTCTGCAATGTGGGTGTCATTGTTATCTGAGTCCTGGAATAGAGCTAAGGGGGAAGAAGACTGGAAATTTCTCATCCTTAATGAAGAAGCCATTCTTCAAAGAAGTCCTTTGAGGATTAAGTCATACAGATTCAGTCTCCCCAGGCTTGTGAGGTCTCATAGGTCATCCTACCTGTTCTTAGATATCCTGAAATACTCCAGTAGGCACTCAGTCAACATTGGCTTAATGATTGTATGAATATTATATAAATTGATAGCTGTGGGCTTTCTCCTGACTATGCAGGGTTCTTTTTTTAAAAAAATATGTTTTTGTTGATTTTTAGAGAAGAAGGCAGAAAGATAGGGAGATAGAAATATCATCATCCATCAGTTGCCTCCTGCATACTCCCTACTGGAGATTGAGTTTACCACCTGGGCATGTGCCCTGACCAGGAATCAAACTGGGCCAGCAAAGAGGATTCTCTATCTTTTTATTTTAATTCCCCACCTGGAGGGGGTGATATGTAGGGTCCTGGCCAAGAAGTCCTCCTCAATTCTATCCCCCATCCAGCACTCCCCCAGCCCCTTCAGGCTAGCTGGAAAATACTGGTACCTCCTGGTTACTGGCTGGGCTGAAGGATTCTAATAATATTTCACTTTGACTTGGAAACCCATTCCAATTCTAATTATTCTTTGTTGTTAGGGATTCCTTTTGCCTCTAACCCCATTCCAACCAAATCCAGTGGACTGTTTTTCTGTATGACTGGTCATACACAGATAGTGATGACCTTGACTTGGGTTCTTAAAGCAACTTTACATTCAGATTAAGAATTCATTTGTAGCCAAAACCGGTTTGGCTCAGTGGATAGAGCGTCGGTCTGCGGACTGAAAGGTCCCAGGTTTGATTCCAGTCAAGGGCATGTATCTTGGCTGCAGGCACATCCCCAGTAGGGGGCGTGCAAGAGGCAGCTGATCGATGTCTCTCTCCCATTGATGTTTCTAACTCTTTATCCCTCTCCCTTCCTCTCTGTAAAAAATTAATAAAATATATATTTTTTAAAAAGAATTCATTTGTAATAAGAGATACTAAGAATCTCAAGTACAGTACAGAAATCAAGCTGGCTGCAGGTTGTAGGTTGCCTTTCCTTGTTCACCAAGCTCTCTGTGGCTAAGCCTCCCTTTCAGAGCCTACTCTGGGGTGTGTGCATAGATGAGTAGTGGAAGTGAGGGAGCCATTACTCAGGTCTCGTGTACAATGGCACTAAAGCCTTCTTCCAGGAGCCAGGAGAAGTGGGTAAGAATGATCTTGAACACATTCTTCCTGCTCTGGGTCCTGGGTTTCTCACAGGAATGAGAGAGGTGGAGTCCTTAATTTTGTCATCTTTTCAAAAATTGTTTCCTAAGCACCTGTTATGTGCCAGACACTTTGAGGATATAGCAGTGAACAAAGTAAATACAGTTTCTGCAATCAAGGGGCATGTGTCAAGGGGGAGGCAAATGAAAACCAAATAAAGCAGCAAGTAGATAATAGTTGTCAGGTCAGATTAGATCAGGGTGATGGAGGTATAGACAGCAAGGTAAGTGGGAGCAAATGAAGGGGACCTGCCTTTTATAAGGTGGTCATGGAAGGTGTCCCCCAAGGAGTGACTTTGAGCTGAACCAGAATGAGGAGGGGGTAGGCCCTGGATGTATCTGGAGGAGTAGAACCTCAGAAAAGGAATAGTAAATGCAAAGGCCTTTAGAGAGAACCCATTTGGTGTTTTTAAGAAAGAGGCCAAATGGGAACAGAGGACAGAGAAGTAGCCAGGGTCTGGGCATGGTAAGAATCTTGGATTGTATGCTAAGTAACTGGGGAAGCCATAGACACAGAGAATGAGGGACAGGCATGGTCTGACTTGTGAGTTAAAAGGATAAGTCATCCCAAGTAATATGGAATGGGCTTCTTCCAGCCCCAAGCTAAGCAGATCTGGTTTGGTAAGGTAGGGAGGGGATAGTCCCAAAGCCATGTCCAGCCCCAGAGGCAGACTTTGTGAGCGGTGCCAGCACAGACCCATGGGACCTGCCTGCTCATGTTTGATCCTGCTGCTGCACCCAAGCCTCAGCCCAGCCCTTGCTAGTGTGCAGGAGCACAGGGCTCATTGACAACACAACCTGCACCCCCAAACCAAAGGGCGTGGGAGACTAACTTAAGGGTTATGGTATGTTCTTTTCTCATTAGAAAAGTCCTTCCTCTTTTCCTGCCTCTTCCCTCTACCTTCCCCAGTCTCCATATTTATTTATTCTTTGGTTATGCTTCCTTTTCCCCTTATCTAGCCATCCCCTCAAGGACTGCATAACATCTCCCAGAGGCCAGAAACCCATTAAGCAGAACCTGGCCCATAGAAATAGCTAGGATGCTGAACTTGTGTCTCAGAATTAGAGATTCATAGAGGCTGTATGAGAAGTCAGGGAGCATGACTGGGACCCTGCTGGTGCATCTCAATTTTATTGTCTTCCAGGAGGCCCCAGAGAATCATATGCTGTGATAAGACCAAAAATACAGGTCCATTCAAGGATCAGAGAGGGGAACAGCAGCTCTGCTTCTCAGGGGAGGGGAGGGGGTATTTAAAATAGGTTTTGGAAGATGAGTTGGAATTTTAAAAAAATTACTTTTTAATTACTGTTGATATTTAATATTTTATATTAGTTTTAGTACACAGCATATATGTTACAAAGTGATCCCCACTCCTATAGTTTTAGTACACCTGATACCATACATAGTTATTACAATATTGTTGGCTGTATTCCCTATACTGTACTTTTACATCCTCATGACTATTTTGTAACTGCTAAGTTGTACTCTTAATCTATTCACATTTTTTACTCAATCCCTCCAGCTCCCTCCTCTCTGGCAACCATCAGTTTGTTCTCTGCATCTATGAGTCTGTTTCTGTTTTGTTTCTTTCTTTTATTTTGTTCTTTAGCATCTCTATGGAAAACAGTATGGAGGTCCCTCAAAAAATTAAAAATGGGCCCTGCTGGTGTGGCTTAGTGATTGAGTGTTGAATTATGAACCAGAAAGTCACGATTTGATTCCTGGTCAGGGCACATGTCTGAATTGTGGCTAGATCCCCAGTGTGGGGCATGTATGAGGCAGCCAATCAATGATTCTCTCAGATCATTGATGCTTGTATCTCTTCCTTTCTCTCTGAAATAAATAAAAATATTTTTAAAAAATGGAACTGCTTTATAGACCTGGTGATTCCACTCCTGGGTATATATACCCAAAGAAATCCAAAACACTAATTTGAAAGGATATATGCATTATGTTCATTGCAGCATTATTTACAATAGCCTGAGTGCCCATCAATAAACAAATGGATAAAAAAGCAGTAATACATATATGCAATGGAATATTGCTCAGCCAGATAAAAGAATGAAATCTTACCATTTGCGACAGCATAGATGGACCTAGAGGGTATTATGCTCAGTGAAATTAGTCAGTCAGAGAAAGATAAATACCATAGGATTTCATTGATATTTGGAATCTAAAGATGAGTGGAATTTTTCCTGGCAGTGAAGAGCTGTGGGAGAGGAGGTGGAGGAGTTTGAGGAAGGGCTGAAAGCAAAAGGGCTGGGAAAATGCATGGTGTTTTTTAGGGAGCAATCAATGAATTATCTAGGTTGAATACCAAAAGGGATGACCTCAGTGGAAAAGTCAGGCATGATGGATGTTTTTTTGACTCAATCTTGTAGTTTTTGTTTTATTTTTACGTAATTGTCACTAAATAAACAGAATAAACACAGATAATTTTCAGGTAATAAATGAGATTAAATATTTATATTATGTTCAGGTCAAAGGGTCAGTAAGATGTGGGGGGAGACGGAAGGGGAAGTTTAGGGTCAGGGTTGGGAATTCCTGTTTAGACAGCATGGTATCTGGTCAGTGGTGATGTTCAATACTGAGAAGTGAAAAAGATTGTGAAGCTTGGCTGAAAGGATCCAAAAGCCTCCACTCATCTGGAAAACCACCTCTCAAGTCTCCTACTCCTTTTTCCTAGATATGGTTCATTGCTAGGTATTAAGTAAAGGTAATAAGGGTATCAAGTAAAAAGGGATTTAAAGAGAAGAAATTCTGATTCATAATAATAATACCTGCTATTTATGCCACACCTTTCTCCCAAGATGCTCAGATCATTGTAGGGAAATTACATCATTTATTCCTCACAATCTCATCCCTGCCTCCCTTGCCCCTAAACCCGCCCAACCTGGAGAGAAAGAGGTAGTCCCAGTTACAGCCTTTGTGGCCCTCATGAAGCTCCAATGGGACCTGCCTGGATGTTTAGGTCTTGACTTCCAGAACTTGGGTCCCAAGGTCTGCTGTCTTAGCTCCTTTCACTCAAAAACACTAGACAACTGTCCACTTATCCACAGTGATTTCCTCATGCCAGCCATGCTAGAAATCAAGTTGTGTCCACCTTTTCTAAAAAACTCCAGAAAAGAAAATACCATAACCTTCTTTGAAAGTGCATCTGAGTCCCAATAGAGTGAGGAAGCTCTTTTTGATATTTCACTCTCTTCAGTGGTAATGCAGCCCCATTCCTTTCGGACTTGTTGGCAGTTGGCACAAAGGACAAGTATCTTGTCCCCACCATTTCAAGGAGCTTCTTGTGTGCAGATGTGAGATCATTGTTATTTCAGTGAATGAATGTGGCCACCACACTGCCACACAGGTATAAAGGATATTTCTAATAGTAAGATAGAAAAAGAAGATTGGGTTTAACCTCTCTGCTTTACTCCTTATCAGCTACATTATCTTGGACACATGTTTTTACTTCTCTATTACTGTTTTCTTACCTTGAAGTAAAATAATGCCAGCCCTGCCTATTTCACAGGGCAATCGTGACATCCAGATGGTATTGCATTAGTTAAAATGCTTTTCAATCTGATCAGGACAATGTACATAAAAATGATAGGTGCTATTTCTTCTTAGTCTTTTTTAAAATATGTTTTTATTGATTTCAGAGAGGAGGAGAGGAGGAGAGAGAGAAAGAAACATCAATGATGAGAGAGAATCATCAATTAGCTGTCTTCTGCATGCCACACACTGGGGAATCAAGCTCCCAGCGTAGATATGTGCCCTTGACTGGAATCAAACTGGAGACCCTTCAGTCTGTAGGCCAACACTCTCTTCACTGAGTACAACAGGCTAGGGAAAGCTATTACTTCTTTTAAACCATGGGGACAACTGAGTGGGCTATATCTTCAATGCTTGTTATGCCAGTGTCCTTCAGGTTTTAAATAGGAAACAAGAATGGAAAGTAGAAGGGCAATTTAGGAAGTTCACGAGAAGATCCTTGAGCTGTAAAAATTAGAAGAAAGGTAATTGGTATCACTGTTGGAGAATAGAATTTCTTGTCTAAAACAATAATCTCAAAAAGGAAAGTCATCCTACTTTCTTACTGACATGCAAAATCACTTCTTGGCCTCCCCCATGAGGTCTCTGCCTGGTTATCTCCCTTACCCATTAGCACTCTTCTTCCCTCTCCCTATCACCTCACCCTCCTCCAGCTTAAAAATTCTTAAGCTGTTCCTACTATTTCTGCAGTCACTTCCCTTATACCTTGGAAAGAATCCGATTGGTCCTTGATAGTTGTGGATAAAAAGAATGGAACTAAGTTCCAACAGGTTCCCAGAGGTTAGGCCTCTCGTTTAAGCCTTTCTTCTACCTGAGATTTCAGCATCCATCATTCTTGACAGTTGCTTGCATGGAGAGGCCTCTTCCAAATCTATAAATCCCAGGTGCTCCAACAGGGAGGGCAACTTGCCTGCAGCATCTTCACATGTCTAGATGTCTATCTTGACATATATGCCTGCAACACTGAAGCTACACATAAATTAGACATTACCTATCCAACCTGAATTTGGTTATTCCTATGACTCACTCATTGTGTCCTTCGCCACCCTCACCCCTATTACCACCACACCAAAAATGAAATACCACAATTTAATACTATGTCACATAGGAAAGATACACTAATAGATGATACCAAACCTTCCAGGCTCCATCAGTTGTCCTAAAATGTTGATTCTTGTAGGTCTGGAAACAACTAAAGATGTTGCCTCTCTTATTCTATTTCCATTCAGATAATCTCAGGAAGGGGTTTGTATATTACTTTTCTTAGAAGGTACCACAGACGGAGACTTTGCATTGTCCTTGGATCATTTCTGCAAATGCTTTTCATTCTGACAGTTTTGTAATTGTGACTTGGGAGGTTGAGCCACTGGGTCCTAAAGGACATCTACTACACAAAGCCACTCTACTAATTCTAGGAGACATTGCAGCTCTACCTAATATACAGAAACAAACACAGGGAAGTAGCTAAAATGCATAGACAAAGAAACATGTCACAAATGAAAGAAGAGAAGAAATTTCTAGAAAAAGTACGAAATGAAATGGAAGCAAGCAAACCACTAGATACAGAGTTCAAAACGATGGTTATAAGGTTTCTCAAGGATCTTAATGAGAGCTTCAGGGAACTTAGTGAGACTTGAAAGGATTTTAGTGAGAATTTCAAAGACATGAAAAAGGACCAGTCAGAAAATAAGCATACACTGAAATAAGGAATATTTTATAGGGATTCATTAGTAGAGTAGAGGAGTCAAGTCTGAGAATCAAATCAATAATCTGGAGTATGAAGAAGCAAAATACACCTAATCAGAAGAGCAAAAAAACCCCCAAAAAACAAAACACAAAAATATGAAGAGGGTGTAAGGAGCCTCTGGGACAACTTTAAATATACCAACATTCACATTATGGGGTTGCCAGAGGGTAAAGAGAGAGAGGAAGATATTGAAAATATATTTGAAGAAATAATGACAGAAAAGTTTCTCCAGAGAAACCAAGATGGCGGCATAGGTGAACACCTAAACTGCTGCCTCGCACAGCTATTTTAAAAGTATTTAAAAAAATATATATATATTATTGATTTTTTACAGAGAGGAAGGGAGAGAGACAGAGAGCTAGAAACATCAATGAGAGAGAAACATCAATCAGCTTCCTTCTGCAAACCCTCTACTGGAAATATGCCTGCAACCAAGGTACATGCCCTTGACCAGAACTGAACCTGGTATCTTTCAGTCCGCAGGCTTATGCTCTATCCACTGAGCCAAACCGGTTTTGGCATCGCATAGCAATTTTAAAACTACAGCTAAAATACAGACCAGACATCATCCAGAACCACAGGAAAGCTGGCTGAGTGGAAATTCTACAACTAGAAGGAATGAGAGGGGCTCATAGAGACTCAGAATAGCTGCAAAAAGCTGAGTTATGGAGACACGTGCATGAAGAAGATGGGTGGCTGAATGCCTGGCTGGCTTCCTCTAGTGGGAGGGAGACAGAAACTCCCGACTGCACTGAACCCCAGTTTCGGGTGTGACTCATAGTGGGGGAGTCTGGACTGTTGGGAAAAGGAAGGCGTGCATGGAAACTCAGGGGAGCTGCGACAGGCAGAGGTCTAGAGCACGCGTGTGTGAGTGTGCGCAGAGAGGACTGACTTCTGAGTGTACCGCTGGCTTTCTCTAGTGGGAGGAAGACGGAACCTACAGACTGCACTGAACTCTAGTTCTGACTACAATTAACCCCAGTTTTGGGTAAGACCGAAACTCTTGTAGTGTCCTTGGGTGCAGAGAAACTCACGGGAGCTGTGAAAGGTAGAGGTCTGGAGGCACGCATGCCAGTGTGCACAGAGAGGACTGCAGCTACCGAGGGACACTGAGACCCAGGGGCTCATAGGGTAGGGCTGAGGAAAGCCAAGGCTGTCTGCTCATCCCTGAGACTCCATCCCATCCAAGCCGAGCACAGAGGCTTTTGCAATTTTGCAAATCTTTTCTCTTAAAGCTGTCTTCAGCACAGAAGTTCTCCCTGAGTAGACACAGCTGATCCTCACAGCCAAATGGCCTGGAGGTCAATTCCCCCCAGTGATACCAACAACAATCAAGACTTAACTACAACAAGGTTTTGCACACAGTCCATAAAGGGGTGCACCAAGAGTGTCCTCCTCAGGTAACTGGGGAGGCGGAGCTACGGGGCCATATAGGACACCTAGCACACAGTGCTACTCTACCAACTCAGGTAAGCAGCGAAAATGTGGAGACAAAGAAACAGATTACAAACAAAAGAAATGGAGGAAAACAAATGACTGGATATAGAATTCAAAACCACGGTTATAAGATTTTTCAAGAAATTCCCACAAAAGATGGATAAATTTAGCGAGACCCAAGGGGAGATGAAAAGGACCAACTAGAAATTAAACATACACTGACTGAAATAAAAAAAATATACAGAGACCTAACAGCAGACTAGAGGAAGGCAAGAATCAAGGCAAAGACTTGAAATACAAAGAAGCAAAAACCACTCAACCAGAAAAGCAAAAAGCAAAAAGAATACAAAAATGTGAAGATAGTGTAAGGAGCCTCTGGGACAACTTCAAGCTTACCAACCTCAGAATTGTAGGAGTGCCAGAAGAAGAGAGAGCAAGATACTGAAAATTTACTTGAAGATATAATGACTGAAAACTTACCCCACCTGGTGAAAGAAATAGACATACAAGTACGGGAAGCATACAGAACCCCAAACAAAAGGAATCCAAAGAGGACCACACTAAGACACATCATAATTAACATGCCAAGAGCAAAAGACAAAGAGAGAATATTAAAAGCAGCAAGAGAAAAACCTTACAGGTTAATTACCTACCAGGGAGCACCCATATGATTGTCAGCTGATTTCTCAACAGACACTATGTAGGCCAGATGGGAGTGGCAAGAAATATTCAAAGTGATGAATAGTAAGAACCTACCTAGAAAAGCTATCATTCAGAATTGAAGGTCAGATAAAGAGCTTCACAAATAAGAAAAAGCTAAAAGAGTTCATTAATACCAATCCAGTATTATATGAAATGCTGAAAGATACTCTTTAAGAAGAGGAAAAAAAAATAAAAAGGTAAAAATAAAAATTATGAACAACAGATACATATCTATCAACAAGTGAATCTAAAAATCAAGTGAATAAAGAATCTGATGAACAGAATAAACTGGTGAATATAATGGAATCAGGGGCATAGAAAGGAAGTGGACTGCCAATTCTCAGGGGGAAAGGGGTGAGGTGGGTGCGGGAAGAGACTGGATAAAAATCTTACACTTATGGATGAGGACAATGTGGGGGGAGATAAGGGTAGAGGGTGGGGTGGGAACCAGTTGGAGGGAAGAGGAACAATTGCGATAATCTGAACATTAAAGATTTATTAAATTAAAAAAAGACCAACCACAAATAAACTTCCACTACCTGGTGAAAGAAATAGACTTACAAGTCCAGGAAGCACAAAGAGTCCCAAATAAGAGGAACCCAAAGAGGCCCACACCAAGACACATCATAATTAAAATGCCAAAGGTTAAAGACAAAGAGAGAATCTTAAAAATCAGCAAGAGAAAAGGAGTTAGGAAGAAGAGGAAGAAGGAGGAGAAAGAGAAGGAGGAGGAGGAGGAGGAGGGGGAGGGGGAGGAGGAGAAAACTGATGAAAAATATGAACAATAAAATGGCAATAAATACATATCTATCAATAATTGAATCTGAAAATAAAAATAAACCAGGAATCTAATGAACAAATAAACTAATGAATAAAATAGAACCAGAGGCTTGGAAACAGAAAAGAGAACTGATGAATCTCAGGGGAATTGGGGGAGATAGGAAGAGATTCAACCAAGAAGTTATATGTATACTAGAGACCCGATGCATGAAATTCATGCAAAAGTAGGCCTTCCTCCAGTTGCCAGCACTGTCTTCTCTCTGGCACCTGGGACCTGGGTTTCCCTTGCAGCCCTGGCTTCATCTGGAAGGTCGTTCAGTCCAATTAGCATATTGTGCTTTTATTATTATAGATACGCATTACCTATGGAAACAGACAATAAGGTAGTGAAGGCTTGGGGTGAGGTGGGAACCTGATGGAGGGGAAAAATGGTTAGGGGGAGGGGCAGAAAGGGACATCTGCAATATTCTCAACAATAAAGATTAAAAAAAATGAAATTTGCCGAAACCGGTTTGGCTCAGTGGATAGAGCATCCGTCTGTGGACTGAAAAGTCCCAGGTTCGATTCCGGTCGAGGGCAGGTGCCTTGGCTGTAGGCACATCTCTAGTGGGGGGCGTCAGGAGGCAGTTGATCAATCTCTCTCTCTCATCGATGTTTCTAGCTTTCTATCCCTCTCTCTTCTTCTCTGTAAAAAGTCAATAAAATATATTTTTTAAAAAATGGAATTTTGCAAGCCTCACCTGGAAAAGACCCTGCCTCCCTCATCCCCTAGGGGCTCAGTGGCATGCTTGGTGCTATGCTTCCTGAAGATGTAGTTTGAGTGGGATCTGTATACCTTCTCCTTAAGCCAGACAGCTGTTGAGAAGGTGGGCTCCTCTTCATAGGGGTCTTGGAATCCTGGCCTTGTTCTGTGTACCTGGCGCTCTGGGCAGCCATCTAGGTCTTAATTGCAAATACACTCACTTTTCATGTTTTCAGTCTTCACTAATTGCCAAGGCCATTTTGACCTGGTGCTCAGATTTGATTCCTACATAAATCCTGAGTACCTCCCCACCTGCAAGAGTAATTACAGGATCAGAGGGGCTGCCCTAAAGTTGATATGAGGCAGCGATTGTCTGAATTGTTTTCTCATTTTCCAAATGAGGAAATGGAGGGCTAGGAAAGGTTAGCGATTTAATCAAGCCCACAGAGTTAGTAGATTTGTCTTATTTGGAAATATGGCTTAAAGAAATAAATCAAGCATCCCAGAGAGCATTGGCTGGTGGGTTTGGATTATTCTGATAACAGGCTGTGACCCTAGTGGACATGGGAGAGGTCAGGGTTGAGGCTCATGAACTTTATGACTTGGATATCAACCAAACTCTATATATTAGGGTAATTATCTGACTGAGGATCATTCTGGGAATGGGCTCTTTGGGGAACCAGGGAGATGTGATCACATGGAGGTTGAAGCGTGGCCAGATGACGAGACTGTAAAAAGGATTTGCATATGCACTGGGTAGAGTGATGGGAATATCCTCAAAATTCCATCAAACACCCAGATTCTAGAAACCTCTGTAAGCATAGACTCAAATCCAGGTCTCTAGTGGTGTTTTGTTATTTGCTTATTTGTTTTCTAATCTTTTTTTTAAAAATATATTTTTTAATTGATTTCTTACAGAGAGGAAGGGAGAGTGATAGAGAGTTAGAAACATCAATGAGAGAGAGACATTGATCAGCTGCCTCCTGCACGCCCCCGACTGGGGATGTGCCCGCAACCAAGGTACATGCCCTTGACCGGAATCGAACCTGGAACCTTTCAGTCCGCAGGCAGATGCTCTATCCACTGAGCCAAACCAGTTTCAGCATGCTTATTTGTTTTCTGTTGAGGCCTGCTGCCTCTGCTCAGGCCAAGAGGGTCATGAAAAGTCATCCCTCCTCCTCTTTATCCCTCCAATCTGACCAAGTCCATCACAATGGGAAATACCTCCAGGGAAGCCAATTCAGTCTCTCTGGAACCCAGAGCTCTGGTTTAACATGCTTTGGAGTTTGGGGCAGTTTTCATTCTTTCCTTCTTTGTTGGTGACTTTTGAAAATGAAAATCATATTATTAATTACTTAAACATTTATTGAGCACTTACCATGTCGCACTATGCCAAATTAAGGGAGTGCTGGGATGGATAAGCCAGAGACTCACATTCTTTAAGCTCCAACTGTCCACAGGCTGCCAGGCATGATGCTACATTTCTGATTCAGCAAGTCACTCGGCCCCATCTTCTCTCACCCACACACAGAATTTGGTCACAGCTCTGGGCCCCTGATAGGGTTTGTACGTTTGGAGGGTATCATCCTCCCAATTCTCTTCATTTCAGGGGCCTGTTCCAGTTGTGTCTAGTTGTTGGTGTGCAGTGGTATGACTTCAGAGTCCAAAGACCTTCCTGTCCCTTGTAACAGTTCCCAGCCCACTTCCTGATGAAAAATCTCCCTCCTTCTGCTCAGGGATTTGGTACTTATTAAAATGGAAGTCCTTTGAAATAGGTCTCATTTATGCTCTGATCAGCTGTACCCATGTTTATGTAATTGATGATGTAAAAAGATCCTTTTGTTACTTTCATACGAGTATAAAAGTCACTGCAGAGTATTTGGAACTTATAGAAAGTGCATAAGAAACAAAAATGACCATGTTCTTATAACCCAGAGACAACTAGGGGTGTGATTTTGTTCTAGTTTCTAACAGGCATATTGCTTATTTTACTGAAAAGCATAGTGGCATATGGAGCCAAAAGCCAAATCTCTGAGCCAGATGCTAAGCCAGTTCCTGGCTCTGTGATCTTATACAAGTGACTGCTCTCCTTCTCATGGGCTTCATCTGTAAAATGGGAATAACCATGGTGCCTGGGCTAGTGTTGTCATTGTTGTTACTGTTTGTAGCTCACAAACCCCCTGGGCTGCCTCAGTGGTTCTTGTCCCAGTTCTATCTAGAGACCAAGACCAATCATTGTAGTCCTCAACCCTATCCAATTCCAATTCCCAAAGCACTGTGCTTTCACCAAAGTTTTACTCCTGCTGGAAATGGTTTCATTCTCTCTTCTCTTTCTCAAGAAACCCTTCCTTGGTCTCTTCAGCCACCTGGCACTTAAGTTGCTCCCTCTGCTCTCTGAAAATCTCATCAGCTTACAAAACTATCAGCTGAACTCCGAAGAACTGAAGAGCCAAGCCCTGGCTGAGCACACCCTGGGATCTCATTTTACCTAGCTATGTATGGGTCAGTTTACACATGTGCATATACTCATGTTAACGTGCCATACTGGAACAGTATGTGAACACTTCATATGCTATTTGGTGTCTTGCTTTTTTCACTTGCCAATATATGTGATCACTTACCATTAATTGTGGCATGGCCACATGTCCGAGTACTACACAGTCATTAACAGTATTTTAATAAATTCTTTTCTGAATGAAGATTTGTTTTGTTTCTTTGTTTTGTGTTTTAATAGAAAGGAAGCTTGAGGTTGCAGGCAGTGGAAGCAGAGGAAGGACAACATGAAGGCTGCCAGGAAGTCAGCTCCTGTGCCCACTCACAGCCCTCTAGAATCTGGCTCACATACATCTGCTTCACCATCACTATTCCTTTCCTGAATGCTCTCAAGACCATTGGTTGGAACAAGCCTTCTAGGCTTTCTGACTATTCTTCTTCATTGTTCTTTGCCTGTCTCTCTTCTTCTACCACCCTGCTCCTACTTTAAATATGGGTGTTCCTCAGGGTTCTCTCTAGTCTATCTCTCATCTCCTATCTGTAGACTCCCTCAGGCCTGCCCTTGACTGCAACCATCACTCTTATGCCTAAGACTCCCCAAGCTTTTCTTCTCCCAACATCTCCACTTGGCTGTCTCCCAGGCCCAAACTCAACATGTCCGAAGTGTGATTATCATTTCTGACCCAAACCTGCACCCCACCTAGGTCTCTATTTCAATAAATGTCATCCTCCTCCCTTTACTTCTCAAGCCAGAGACCATCATATGTTTTCTCTTCCTTCTCCTTCAGTATCCAATTAGCGTAGTAAGTTTTTCATAAAAGTTTATGTATTCAATCACAAGTACTCCCCTTTATTTTGAAATTGTGTCTATCCAATGTCTTTGATGTCAACATGCTTTTTTCTTTAAAGAAATGTGGGAGATAGTAGATGACAGTTGTTTTTGGCTATGGGTATGTTTTTAGTATCAGTGAAGGGAGGACACACTGTTGATTGCTACCAAAACCCAAACCCTTTTTCCTCCTCCAACAGGATTCAGTTTTGTTCAGTTGTTCACTCCCTGCCTCCACTCCCCAATTTCAGAGGGTAATTCAGTTTTGTGTCCAGGGAATCTTTCCATGGCATCTGGGAGGTCAAAACTATTTTCATACTAAACCATTATTTGCCTTTTTCACTTTTATTCTTTTATGAGTATACACTGGGTTTTTCCAGAGGCTAACTGTCATGTGATATTGTAGCAGACTGAATGCAGAAGCAGATATGAAAATCAGGCTGTCTTCTATTAAGCCAGAAATTAAAGAGATTTGCAAAAACAGGGAACAGTGCCACACTTCTCACTAAACTTTAAAAGATAGTTATTTTTCACAACAAATAGGTTATTTAGGCTAACGTGCAGTGAGTTCACTATTGTTATTTTAAAATAAATTGATAAATATTTAAAAAAATTGCATATTAATTTATAACGTAATACATACCAATAGATATAACCCACATAAAGAAAAGCTCTCTGGGGTTTTAAAATTTAAAAAAAAATCATTTTAAGGGGGTCTCATGTTTGAAAAGTTTGAAAACTACTGGTTTATTCTGGTGACAGCTCTTGCTTATTATGTAAGTGACCCAAATTAGTCCAATCAGATTAGATCATGGAAATATTTATATTCCATGCCTGGGAAAGAGATTGCTCTGCTTTCTCTAGTTAAATAACTGTGGGAGCTCTTATTCTCCAGTGCCACTGGTAACCTCTTTCAACTGTGAGGAAAAATACAGATGCATGGATAGTCGTTTAGAGAGAAGAAAAGGCTTTGGGACTTTGGGGATATCATTAGACTGCTAATGTGACCTAGTCTGAAGCCACCCTCTGCTCTTCTAGTGACATGAGAAGATAAATCTTTTCATTGATTGATTCAGTTTGCATTGGCTCTCCATCACTTGCCTCTGAAAGCCCCCTTAACTGATGTAACACTTGGAAAACGAGGCGTTGGCATTCCCATGTTGACCCCAAGTGTTGGAGGCACTTTATTCTTCTGTACAATCTACAAGCCACCATGTTAGATGATCCTCTGAGGTTTCTCTGGGCATGAGGAACTGCCAAGAAAGAGGTTGAGAAGAGGGAGGTAAGGTTGTGCCATATAGGAGCTTCACCATGCACAGACTATCTTGTGCAGAGAGTGAGAGATAGATTAGAAATAGAAACCCCATGGAATTTGTAGCACTGTGCCCTTTGAGAGCCAGGGTCCCTGAGTGGCATCCCTTTCCTTTACCCCCACTGCTGCTTCTCCCTAGCTCTCTTCTTTGTAAACCAAACTGTCAACATCTATTTGGGTGAACTGACTTAGGATGACAGCTGGGAAAATGTGCTCTACTGCTTGACAAGTGGTGGATTAAACCTCAGAACCCTGGGACAGAGGAGAGGATCCTACCCTCATATTCATGCCACCAAATGGAGAACAAGGGAGAGGGGCAGGCGGAGAAGCACCTGTGGCACTTGAGTGACTGTCCCCTACCTTATCCTTCCACTGGCAATTGTGCTAGTCTCTATTAGTCACTTTGTTCAGGACTTTCAAAGGGTCATATAGATAAATGTGGGTGCAATGGATGGGATGCAAGCATGATAGACAAACAGAATTCTTGCCTGCTTCTATAATGTTCTTACCTGCTTAAAATAACTTTGGCATTAAGGGCAATAACTGATGCCTTCCTTTCTAGGACAGTCTCTATCCATGCTCGATATTTTCTGGGAGTGTTAAAGTGACTCTATGCAAATTATAGGCATCTTGGGTTGGAAATCTCAAAATGAGCTTGTAATGAAGCTGAAAAACATTTGTCTGAGTTTTACTTTCTTTTTGGTGGGTATCAAAGTGGGGGAGGAAGTGGGAAAAACGCTTGAGACTTAAAAGGACAAATTAGACTTTTCTTTAATAAATTGCAAATAGTTATTAAAGGTCTTTCTTGTTAGAAGAGATCAAAGTGAGATGGAAACTTTTTTTACTATTTTTTTTTAAAACAAGGAACCCCTACAAAGACACAAAGCACACTAGACTTGGGATAAGCCCTGGGGAGACATTATGTCCAAGTTAGGGTAATCAAAAAGAGTTTAATTTACTCAGTTTTGGAATAAAACCAAGGCTGCATTCAGCAATATTTGGAACCAGTTAAAGATTAGTGAATGGGATGTCCAGTTGTATTTACATGTTTGCATCTATTTATTCATGTTTGACATTGTACTCCAAATTATATACCTTCTTTTTTAAACATTTATCTTTATTGTTGAAACTACTACAGATGTCTCATTTTTCCCCCATTGACTCCTCCACCCTGTACCCACCAAATGTTGTGGCTAATCATTTTAGAATAGTTTTTATTTGTAAAATAAATATAAGAAATGGAAAAAGCATTTTCTAATCTTCATGATTTACTTCTTCACTCTCAGGGGTTCTCAAAACCAAAGAGAGTGTCTGTTAGTGAATTAGAATAAAACCACAGGGTAGTTACTTTCTGGGCTACCAATGCAATATGAGTTGCTTTCTGTTGTAAGAATGCTGAAAAGTTGCCATAAAATTAAATCAATTAGGATAATAAGGAGGAAGGAGAAGATTACATTTATTTCTATCTGATTTAACTTATTAATTTCCCAGAGAAAAAGGATTTTCTTACCATTGACCTCCAGGTTTTAACCCTTGAGCCTCTTCTTTCTTTACAATGTACTTGGGTTTTAATTTATACTAAAAAGGCTAAGTCTCTTTGTTTGACTTGAAAGCCTCCAAGAAGTAGGCTGGAGGAAGAGAGCCAGTCAACAAGTTAGTCAGTACACAGATTTGTTTGGAGATCCTACCATGTGCCACGCATGTTTTGCAGTTTGAGGATTCAGTGTAAATAAGTCAGGATTCTTGACCTCCAAAAGCTTATGCTCTAAAAGGGGAAAACAAATAATAAATACAGAAACAAAGAAATCAGTAAAATAACTGGTAAGTGCTGCAAAGATGATAGGATAGGGCAATGCAATAGAAAGTCAGGTCTCGGCAGGTTGGTCAGCATGGACAAAGGCCCTGGGGCAGGAATGCACTTTGGTGTGTGTGTGTGTGTGTGTGTGTGTGTGTGTATGTGTGTGTGTGTGTGTGTGTGTGTGTGTGTGTGTGTGTGTGTGTGAGAGAGATAGAGAGAGAGAGAGAGAGAGAGAGAGAGAGAGAGAGAGAGAGAGAGAGAGAGAAGTCCTTGCTTGACTGGGGCTAGAGAGGGAAAACACAGACCTATACTCATCTCCTCTTCCTTCACTTCTTAGTTCATCTTGGCCTTGCAGCCAAAACCTTCCAAACATTTCTCTGGCTGGTGAGTGGGAAATCTCACTGTAAAGAAAAACTCCCGGGAAGGACTTTTTTTGAATCTCAGGGCTGGCCCTGCTATTGGTGCTGGCTAAGTGATAATGAAAACTGGTGTCTCCTCCTTCCTAGCACCTTAGATAACATAGTTTTCCCAAAGATGTAAGCTTTGGTTCGACCATATTTACATTGTTAGGGATGGTCAGCTCCAGATTGGTTCTTTCATTTCTAGTTTTAGACAATGGAATCCATTCTAGCTGGTATAGGCCAAAAGGGATCTATTTAGAGGCATAGATAGCAGGAACTGCTGGGATGGCTGGAGAAACAGGTTCTAGGCAGAGCTTCCAGAATGACTTCCCAAAGCTTGATGCAGAATTGGGCCTCCATGGAAACTTCTGCCTTTGCCATGATCAGAAAGCTATCTGGGAATCAGGAGGCCAGGGCCACTGCTCCAGGCCTGCCTGCCTGTGCTCCAGTCTGCTCCAGTTAGATGGACATCCCATACTGGCTTTCTCTTTCTTCATAACTTACTGCAAATCAAAGTCTTGAATGAATGTATCTGCTTCATAAGTCCCAAGTTGCATCCAAAACCTTAACTTTGTGGGTGTCTGAGAAATGTAGTTTTGGGGGTTCCAGCCTCTGCAGTAGAGCTAGAGCTGGAATTGGTGCTGAGCAAGGCAGTTGACTGAACCTGTCACACTGATGACTAAGCTAGGTTCATACTATCTGCCTTGTGAACGTTGGGCTCATTCCCGCAACTCTGACAGCTTTCTCTCCTGCACACAAGGCTAGGACAGTTGGGAAACCACAAGCAATTTTCCTTAGCAGATTCTACATTCAGGGGTGTGTTGCTCTAGGCCAGTGGTCGGCAAACTGCAGCTCGTGAACCAGATGCGGCTCTTTGGCCCCTTGAGTGTGGCTCTTCCACAAAATACTATGGCCTGGTCGAGTCTATTTTGAAGAAGTGGTGTTAGAAGAAGTTTAAGTTTAAAAAATTTGGCTCTCAAAAAAAATTTCAGTCATTGTACCATTAATATTTGTCTCTGTTGACTAATGAGTTTGCAGAGACCTGATCTAGGTTGGGCTGGTTTAATTTGACAGAGGCCTGGAGGTGCTTGGAGGAAAAGCTCATCAAAAGAGCTGACTTGTAGTCTCCAAGCCCTGAAAGTGGCCAGGCCATGGTTGTTTTTGCTCATTTTCACAGCTGTGTTATCGGCACAGAACTTGACATGGGGTAGGCACCCAATAATTATTTATTAAATAAATAAATTAATGAAAAACAGAATAGAGTGAGAAGCCCTTTGACATTCAATACTGGACAGATTCATTCGAGCCTCTGTGTGTTTAACAAATACTAATAATGCTTGCTATGTGCCAAGGCACTGTTCTAAGTACTTCACAAATATTGACTTACTTAATTCCCATAATTAATCTAGTATAAACTACAATTAATCCTATTTTTAAACCGAGGTACAGAGAAGTCATATTATATGCCCAAGGTCACACAGATAAGAAGTGGTGGGCCAACGAGCCCACTGGACTGGGTTGCCCCAAACATCTTCTGTTGTTATAGGACATATCTATCATTGATTTAGCTCATATAGATAGTCCTAAATGCCTATATGTGATGATATGAACATGAATGTGTACCACAAGGTACATAGGGTTTGTTGTGAATATACTGAACCATAATTGCCCATATTCCTCTCTATACTGCCTTCCAACCTCTTCCAGTCTCCTCCAAGCTATACCTGCTCATGTCTCCTTCCTTATGTCTCTCTCCCAGCTATGTGCAATTACACTGGGAGTGCAATTACACAGGGGAGCCTCTCAGGTGCCCCACTGAGCCACTAGGAGGCCATGCTTGCTTGAAGAAATCCAAACACAGCCATGGCATCTGGGGAAGTACACATATCCTTCTGGTTCAGTACAGAGTTGGAGACCTCTGATTGCCCTGCCTGTGGTGACATCCCAGAACTCTGTGGTTTCTTCAGGAAATGCTGGGGAGTCCACGACAGCAACACAAAGCATCCTGTCTCCTACTGTCGACTCAGTCCAGCTCCCAACCTTATCCTTGGTTGGTTTATTTTAAGGTAATGGATGCCCAGGAAAGGCAGAGATGGAGCGCTGTCAAAAGTGTTCTGGTGGTATTTGCAAATGCTCTGAAGAGCTGCTTCTTCCCACAGGGGCAGCATGGAATATTTGCAAAAACAACAGACTCCACTGGCATTCTCACAGATAACACGGGGCATGGGAGAAGCATCTTCTTTGCCAGTACAAATAACAGGGTAGGGGAGTCAGGGCAAGAAGGGAGGCTGTGTTTCTTCATAGTTCAGTCCATCCATTCCCTGCCTGCTAGCAGGTCAGCTGTTTCCAAGCTTAGATGGACCTCTTGAGACACCTTCCTTCCACAAAGGCACCTGACAATAGAGTAGCCCTCCAGATAGCTAACTGCTAGCCAACCTTTCTGCTTCAGGATTACCGGCTCTGTTTTCCATGGAAGTCTAACCCAATATACTTCAGATGTGAAGGGAAAAGCCAACCATTCATGGATCACTGCACCTGACAAAGGACTTCCCTCATCATGAAGGGATCGAGACTCCCTGTACCTTGGTTTGGAAGAGGCCCTCTGCAGACCTAGGGGGTTCTAAGCTGGTTAACTCTTGACCTTCCTTTCTTTGAGTCACAAACTACATATCCTGCTCTATCCCTTCACAGCATATTTTTTTTCCCCTTGAATTTTTTTCTCCCTTTGGTGTTTACATGAACTGGTTGAACCCATCACGTGGTGAGTCCATGTTTATATTTGCAAAAGTGCTGCCCAGGGAAGTTTTGTTTGTGTAGAGGTCACCCCATCTCTTGGGCTTGGCTGCAGCCCCAGCCAAGCTTGGCTGCAGTAGCCCAGCACATAGCAAGGCTATTATCCACCTTCTCACTGCTTTCTCTACCCCAGGTTCAAGGCTCTTGGTCTCAATGGCTCCAGGCCTCCTGGAAGAGGAGGAGGAGGCAGACTTGAGTAGTTTGAGGCCATTTTTATTACTCCTCATCTTTCACCCAATCCAGAATTTTTCCAGGATTTGTCTGTCTCCTTTCTTAGAATTTAGTGGTCCTCCATGGTCTTAGTGGTAGATGTGGGCTGGTGGAGTAGATGGTAGAGTTTAGAGATGGTATGCTCTGGGAAAAATCTCTCTTCTACTGGACTGACTATGCAGCCATGCAGGACTGAGCTGGAATCATGCCTTTGCCAGTTACTAGCTGTGTGGCCTTGAACAACACCTCTACAGCTGTTTCATCATCTTAAATGAATATAATAGTACTTACCTCTTAAGATTGTTAGGAGGATTAATTTAGGTCATGCATACAAAATGTTTTAAGTGATGATGATAATGATAATAACAATAATAACAATAATAGCAGCTATCTTAGCAGTTATAATTGGCACTTCTCCCACCCCTGTTTCCTTCCTCTGTTAAGAGCAGTGTTTCTTATTTTTTCCCCCACTATCATTCCTCTAAGGAGACTTTCCATTCTGTGTGTCAGGGAAGGGGAATACTGGTGGGGCTGGGAGGGCCCACATGCTGGTGCTGTGAATATGAGCATGGGCTCATGCAAAGAACCCATGGCTGGATTTAAGACAGTGGCTGCAATCTTGGTTCTGGCCTAACTACCATGACTTTGGGCAGGCCATTTAGAATGACTGAATCTGGAAGCATTCATCTGCAGAAGGAGAACTTTTTGAGATGATCTTTGAGGTCCTTTTTCCAGCTATTGATTTGTTAGGACGTTTTAAAAATTATTTGAAAGAATCATCAACTCCCTACCCCAATAGTGTCTGTGTCTTACTTATCAATAACTTGTATTCACAATAGCATCTTTCCAAGTGAGGACTTTAGTTGCCCTGTGAGCTAGAGATGACAATGGCTTTTATCTTTCACTTTGGCATGGGCTTTTATTGTAATCATTCTATCCTGCTTCATCCTCCCTCCCCACTGTCTGCTCACCTTTAGTTATGAAGATATTTCCACATGAGCATCTGGGTGAGGTGCCTGAGAACTCAGACAGGAAAGGCTGAAACTTTTCTGAAGAAGGTGAGGGGGAGGCACTGATAATTAATGGTATCAGTCAGTTTCTAGAACCTCCAATGATAACTGCATAAGCATGAAAAATTTCTCTATTCTCCTCCCATTCCAGACCTTTGGCAACTAAACTTGGAAAAAAAGAATATCTTTTCTTCCAAACTGTGACCACTAATTCTTGCGCCTTCCCCCGCCCCCATTCAAATCTTGAGCCTTCCCTGAGCTCTGTGGGCCATGGCAAAACTGGTCCAAACTGGAAGGTTGCTCCAATGAAGACTCCACTGAGCTGGGTCGCTTGTCTTTCTGAACCCAGTTGAAGGTAGCTGATGGCTCTTTGGAAACTGGAGAGAGAGGAAGAGTAGGCTTCTCTCTTGATCTTAGTATGGCCTCCCTGCTCTATGGACTAGAGAAGGGAGTCAAGTGGCAGGATGCATCAAGCCTCCAACCTAAGGCTGGAAGCTTCTCTGCTCCGCTTGCTGTGCTATTCCCCCAAAAACTGAACTGTCACCTCTCAATAGTTATTCCCTCAACAAAGCAAAGTAATATCTATTCCACCTTTCCTTGTTTATACTTCTGCTTCTAATACACTTCTGCTTCAAACATTGCATCTAATCACTTTCTGGTTATGTCTAGAGAATAAGAAAGTAGAGCTAAGTGAAGGATATGCTAACCTTTGCTAAAAGTTACATTTGCCAACAAATGAATAATTCCACAAGAAAAGCAATTTTGAAAAGTTAAATTTTTTGGGGTTAACATTTTTTAATAACACTATATAAATTCCAGGTGTACATCATCTGATTATCACATTATGTATTCACTACCCAAAATCTAGTCACCCTATATTTAATTTCTTTGATCCTCTTCACCCTCTTCCATCCCCCTTCCCCTTGGTAACCATAATACTGTTGTCTGTGTCTATGAGTTTGTTTTATTTGCTTGTTTGTTGCTAAATAGATATTTTTAGTAGTCCCTCAATACCTAGTCTAGAGAAAGTGAGGAAGAGGATGTGTATTTAGGAGGTGGGAGGGTATGGTTCTAGGAAATAAGAATGCATGTGAATATATTTTACAGAGGAAAGCAGAAATTGAAGAAAAATTTCATTTGGAATGATTGAATAGCCATGGCCAGTGTATTCAGTGATTAGAGCATTGGCCCAAGTACCTAAGGGTCTCAGGTTTGATTTCCAGTTAAGGGCATGTGCCCGGGTTGCAGGCTCAATCCTTAATGGGGAGCATGCAGGAGGTAGCCAATCAATGTTTCAGTCTCACACATGAATGTTTACCTCTCTCTCTAAAAATAAATAACAATATTTTATAAAAGGATCAAATACTAACCCCCTTTGGTAAGAGGAGTTGCATTTTGTGCATCTCTTGGCATGTAGGAAGGACTGACCACAAGTCACCCTTAACAGAAAGATCCAGGGAATTTAAATCTACTTTGGAGTATAATTATCTTAACAGTCAGCAAAATTTCCCTTACAGCTTCAGTTTTCATTGCTTCTATCTTATTTTAATTGGACCATATTGTATTTGAAAGTTGTCTTGCACGAGCTTAAACATGTTAACTCAGGATCACTTTTAGTCTTTGCTTCCCTCTTGTGAATGACTTTGAACCCCTTCAATAATCAGTGCTCAAATTGGCCTCCATTCCATAAGAAGGCTGGATGGAAAGAACATGGCAATATGGAAAAATATTTGTGGTATAATGTTAGGAAAAAGAAGACATTACAGGACCCAAGAAAGTATCAATTGTCTGATATTATATTTATTTTAAAAGATACATAGGGGAGGAAACTAGAAGAAATATACCAAAATGCTATCCATGATGAAATTGTGGATAAGTTTTATTCTCCCTCAATTTCCCCAAAGTTTCAAAATGTACCCTTTTGCAGTGTGTATATCTGTTGGAGGTGGGTTGAGTTTTATAAGTCATACAGCAGCTATCTGCTCAGGGTTTGTCTTCTGGATTTAAGAAAGCTGGGTGGGAACCAAACATTTTTTATGAATAGAAGATCTGTGGGAGTTTTTCTGGTTTAATACCTTTCTCCTTTACCTCTGATTTTTCTCTAAGCAACCTGCGAGCATAAGCATACACGAACACACCCACACACACACTCCATTCTACCCCAGGCTACGTGCACAGAACACATTGAAGTGTCCCTGGGAGAGGCATTGGTGCACACTTTGTTTAAGTCTAGCCAGCTGGTCTCAGCCTCTCTAGCCACTTGAGATGGTGGGAACTCAGGGGTTGCTGAGTTGGACGTGGGAGAATTGCAGAATCCACTGGTGAATTGCTCCTTTGTTCTCCTTCTAATCTCCTAATCCTGGGGAACAGAGAAAGGAGTTTTCCTATGATTTGGGGCTTGGTCTTTCAAATCCTTCTGTCTCTGACCCCACCCTGAGGGTTGGGATCCAGGAGAGCAGGTGGGAAGACACCAAGGAGAGGGTGGTGTCCAGACGGCGAAACCTTTAGCAATGGCCCACCCATCACCTTTCTCAAGGATCTAATGTTACACTGACCTCCTATTAGGATCCCTGCCTTTTCTGGTTCTGGGCTATCACAATCTCAGAAGTCTCCCTGTGGCTCCTTTCCCGCCTCACCTTCCCTCCACCCCACAGCAAGGCAGTGGCTGAGAGCCAGGAAGCAGGAGTAGATCTTTCAAACATATGTTTAAATCTGAATTCTTCTCACTTACTGGCCAATCGCCATGGTTTATGCATGTTATAAGTGCTTGTTTTCCTGTATTTATCTGGTTAAAGCCCCAAGGAGGCCAAATCCATGGTCCAATTCCTATTAAAACCATTTAGCTTTGCTCAGGTCTGTGGCCGTTGGCTGCTTTTTTCTTAAGCTTGGCAGTGACTTTTGTTAATAAGTGAAGTCAGCTGCAATGATAACAATGGCTAATGTTTATCGAGTGCTGATGTGTGTCAGACACTGTGTTAAGAGCATTGCGTGTGTTAACTCATTCAGTCCACATCTCCACTCTGAGGGAGTTCTGTTGTTAGCTCCATTTTGCAGTGAGGAAGCTGAGCCACGGATATGAGAAACTTGCCCAAGATCGCCACATTGGAGAGCATCAGAACCTCCTCAGAATGGAGCAGTGTGGCTCCAGTCTCCACTTGTTCCCCTGAGCTACTGGACTTGGTGCTCCCTAGCAAAGGAACAGAACAATTCAGGGAAACCCATCCCTGGCCCCTGGAAAGCAGTGCCACAAATGGCAGAAAGGAAAGGGACTTGTTGGCTACACTGGCTATGAAGGCACCATCTTGGAGAGGCCACATCTTTCATTTGTCTGGGTTGTGTTGGTAGACGGACTTTCATTTGTCTGTACTACCATGGTGCCAGACACATAATAAGCATGACGTGTTATTGAATGAATGACTTGTTGAGTTATCAAATATCTATTTGAGTCAGGGATGGTGCTTTACATTTCGATGGGGTGGAAGCAGATGTATGTCTAATATATTCTACACAAACTAGGCCCTTTTAGGATAATGTGGAACATGCGAGTCGTGTTCTGTTTGCTGTTTTTTTTTTTATATGCCTTCCTGCCTACCTTGCACACACACATTTGTCACCATACTTTACGATTATTTTCTCAGATTCTGTCTTGCTGATGATGTCCGACTCTCCTCTCCCTGATCTGGAGAAGCTGGCTTTTCCCAAGTTGTTCTCTGGAACTCTGGACTGATCCCTCTGATATAGCAGCTAGGGATAACTTTGAAGTATTGCTGAGGGCTCATCATACCTGTGTGGTTTTTGGCAAGTTGCTTGCTCTTTCTGGACCCAAGGAGGAAGTTGCTGCACTCTGGAGTTATGAGGGAGGTAGAAAAACTCTCCAAATCTGGGTTTTGAGGTAGTTCTCTTGCAGAACATGGTGGCCAGAGGATGCCTTCTTGGGCTGAGGACTGCTGAGCTGGAATGTGAGGGGGCTGTGTTGATGGATGGACTTGGTGAGCAGCAGCAGGAGGACTTTAAAGCTGGTCAAATGGCTTTAAAAATTATTTCTTAGTGCATCTGCGTTTCTTTTTGCCTTGTGCCAACTTGAGTGATGCTAGCAGAAGCCTGTCAGGAGACGAGGCTGCAAGTGATGCTGCTCATTCCCAATGTTAGCTGGCATGCAAGTAAATGTCTTGCCCTCCAAGGGACATCAGCTCTGTCAACTCCAGGCTTCAGACGCTGGCAACAGCTGTCCAAAGTGTCTAATGGTTGTGGCATGAGCCAGCAGGCATTCTGGGTATTGAAATGTAAATGAGTGGGGCAAAATGTGGGTGGGTGGGCAGAGGGATGCCTACTTGCAGGTTTGGGGAGTTTTTGCTCTAGCAGGATTGTCAATTTCTCTCTAATGAAGTGACTGACTGAAGAGCAGAAGTCGGTGGCAGGAAGAGTTCAGAGAAAGAAAAAGGAGAAAGAGAGAGAGAGAGAGAGCAGGCAGTGGGAAACCAGCTGCAGGGACACAATGCCAGCTCATGTTTCAGAGGCTGCTTGAGAAAGGACTGGGCCAGATCTCAGATGGAGCCTGTGGGCTGCCCAGGCTGCCAGCCATGCAGGCCACGCATGCTTCCTCTCACACCTGGCTGGCCCTCTCTTGTCAGGAGCCTAAGTCCTTTTGTCTTTGTAGCTGCTCTCAGCTGCTCCAGTTGGTCCTTGAACACAGAAGTAGCCCTCCTTTGAGGACTCTGAGGCACATCTCATCTCTTGCTGCTCCCAGGTACCCAGATCCACCATCTCTGGTCTCCCCTTCAGCTCCTTGTCAGCTTCCTGCCGTCAAGGAACAGACTAATCAGCACCCCACCCTCAAGGTGCATCCAGTCAATGAATGAATAGATGTTGTCTTCTCTGAGCATGCCTGAACCACTCCCTGTTGACAGAAAATGCTCCTGCAAGCTCATTGTTGCTCCAAATATCACTTTTAAATTAACCATCAATTGTGCACTATTTTAGTTAGGGTAGTTTAACTGTTTCAGCAGTCTGTATTTAGATCTCGATGGCTTAGCACAACAAGCATTGATTTCTTGCTCTCATATTCAGGGGGAGTAGTATGGAGTTGTCTGGGGTTGGAATAGGGTCTCTGTTTCATGAAATCACTCTTTTATATGGTGGTTCTTTTCATCCATAGCTCACAGCCACATGGTGTTAGAGGTAAAGGAAGGGAGAGACCTTATAGGTTCCCATGGGAAGTTTTTTTTTTTGCCTTCAATTTTTTTAAATTTTTATTGTTGAGATTATTACAGTTTCTCTTTCTCCCCCATTCCCATATTGCTCCCCTTCACCTGGTTCATGCCCCACCCCAAGGCCTTCACTACACTATTGTCTGTGTCCATAGGTAATGCATACATGCATATAAGATCTTTGTTTAATCTCATCCTGACCCCCACCCCTCCTTCCCTCTGAGAATCGACAGTCTGTTCCATTTCCATGCCTCTGATTCTATTTTATTCACCAGTTTATTCTGTTCATTAGATTTCTTATTTGTTTGATTTATAGATTCAATTGCTGATAGATATGTATTTGTTGCCATTTTGTTGTTCATATTTTTTATCTTTTTCTTTTTCTTCTTCTTCCTCTTCTTAAAGAATACCCTTCAGGATTTCATATAATACTGGTTTGGTGGTGATGAACTCTTTAGCTTTTTTTTTTTTTTATCTGTGAAGCTCTTTAACTGACCTTTAATTCTAAATGATAGCTTTGCTGGGTAGAGTAATCTTGGTTGTAGGTCCTTGCTATTCACCATTTTGAATATTTCTTGCCATCATCTTCTGGCCTGCATAGTTTCTGTTGAGAAATCACATGACAGTCATATGGGCACTCCCTTGTAGGTAACAAACTGCTTTTTGATTGCTACTTTTAATATTCTCTTTGTTTTTTTTGCCCTAGGCATTTTAATTATGATATGTCTTTGTGTGGTCCTCTTCAGGTTCCTCTTGTTTGGAGTTCTGTGTGCTTCCTGGACTTGTAAGTCTATTTCTTTCACTAGGTAGGGGAAGTTTTCTGTCATTATTTCTTCAAATACGTTTTCAATATCTTGCTTTCTCTCTTCTTCTGGCATCCCCATAATTCAGATGTTGGTACACTTGAAGTCATCCTAGAGGCTCCTTACACTATTTTCATATTTTTGGATTCTTTTTTTCTTTTTCTTCTTCTGGTTGGGAGTTTTTGCTTCCTCATATTTCAAATCATCTATTTGATACTTGGATTCTCTACTCTATTGTTGAATCCCTGTAGATTATTCTTTTAAAAATACTTTTATTGATTTCAGAAAAGAAAGAAGAGGGAGAGAGAGATAGAAACATCAATGATGAGAGAGAATCATTGATTGGTTGCTTCCTCCACACCTCCTATTGGGGATTGAGTTTGCAACCCAGGCATGTGCTCTTGACCAGAATCAGACCTGAGACCCTTCAGTTTGCAGCCAGCTTTCTGGTGGTTCTGGATGATGATTGTTCTATATTTTAGTTATAATTTGATATGGTTGTGGGAGGCAGTTAATATAGGTGTTTGCCTATGCTGCCATCTTGGTTATTCTCTCTGATGGGAAGTTTTTAATGGTTAAGGTCTATAAGTGGTTTTCAAACGGGCTATGGTGCTGTATATTATTCTTCATTTTAGTCATAGTATGCTTAATTTCTGACTGGTCCTTTTCCATTTTTTTTTTTTGCATTCTCACTAAGATTCTTGAAAGTCTCACTAAGTTCCTTGGAAGTTTCCAGAAGATTCTTGAGTAACCTTATAACTATGTTTTTGAACTCCATATCTAGTAGTTTGCTTTCTTCCATTTCTTAATTTGTGACATGCTTCTTTGCCTCTGCATTTGGGCTGCTTCTCTGTGTTTGTTTCCATGTATTGGGTAGAGCTGCTAAGTCTCCTTGAGTTGATAGAGTGGCCTTGTGTATAGTTGTCCTGTAGGGCCCAGTGGCTCAGCTTCTCCAATCACTGAGGTAGACACTCTAGGTGCACCCTTTTTTGTGCTGTGTGCACAGTCTTGTTGCAGTTAAGCCTTGATTGTTGTAGGTGTCACTGGGAGGAACTGACTCCCAGGCCAATTAGCTGTGAGAACCAGCTTGAACTACAGTGGGAGAGCTGCTGTGCAGGAGACAGTCCTAAGGAGCAGGAATTGCTTCAGTGGGACATTGGTGCTCACTGAGGCTCTTCCTTGAGTGTTCAATTTATGGATGTGTAGAGTTGTAATCTGGTATGATCTGACACTAACTACTGGGTACACTGGCTCTTAGGTCTCCAGTGAGGTACAAAGTCAGCCACTTCCGGGGGCCACCCAGCAGGAGCTACAGCGAGATCTGCAGGTTCTTTCTCTTTCTATCAGGTTTGGAAGAGCCCAGATAAAGCCCATCTGTGAAGCAAGGCAGGCTGCTGCTAGTGCTGAGTCTTGGGCCTTTTATTGATAGGATTGGGGTTCCCTAAGTCAGCTGCAGCTTGTTTGACAGGTTTTATCCTGAGCAAGGACAAGCCATTCATATAAAAAAGCTGCTGCACACAGCTTGGGTGAGGTTATAAATTGGATGGGGCAGAGTCTCAGGGAATCACCAGGGTGGAGCAAACAGAAATGGCTGCTAGTTAGCCCTGTGACCCTATAAGGTCCCAGCACAGGAATAAGGATCCATGTGAGCACCTCCATCTGGGAAAAAGCTGCTTCAGGTTCCTGCTCCAATGCCAGATAGTCCAGTTTCTCCTTATATGTATCTATGTCTGCCCAGCACTGAAGCTTAGAGGAAACAGGACCTTGTAAGTTCAGTTCATGGTACCAGCCTTTTAAGAGGAGCAGTTGGGTCTCCAGCTGCCTTTGTTTCACTGAGCTCCAATCCATGCTGGTTTTTACAGCCCTTAGTTCTTACGGCCTGTAGGGACTCATTTTCCCAGCTCTGGGACCTTGGGGTGGGCGTCTGTGGTAGGGCTGAGACTCCTTGCTCCTCTGAGCAGCCTTCCCAAAGATAATTTCACTCCCAATTAGTAAAGTGGCCCACATGGGTGCCTAACCAGCCCATTCTGTGCCTCTGCACTGCCTACCAGTCTCAGTGTGCTTTCTTATTGTCTGCTTGTAGGACTTCCATTCATCCAGCTTTCTGGTGGTTCTGGATGATGGTTGTTCTGTATTTTAGTTGTAATTTGATGTGGTTGTGGGAAACAGTGAATACAGGTGTTTGCCTATGCTGCCATCTTGGTTATTCTCTCCGATGGGAAGTTTTTAATGGTTAAGGTCTGTAAGTGGTGTTCAAACTCACATCAGCTCGTGTCAGACTGGACATGTAATACCTGAAGGTCAAGGCCAGTGATTTGGTGAACAGCTTGATGGTCTCTGCCACAAACACCCAAATGATTCTTAACATCAGAAAGAATTCAGCAGAAAGTGGAGCCCCACCACTGAGTGTGTGCTCAGAAATTTGGAGAAGTGATTGACCACTGAAGTTAAGTGAGGAGGAAGGTGCTCAAACTGAGGTCATTCTGACACCAGAGCTGTGTGACTCTGAGCTGGTTGTTTACTTTCTCTGGGCCTCCATGTCTTTGTTTTTTATCTATAAAGTGAGGCTAATAAGATTCACCAGGGTGGTTGTACATATAAAACGATGATGTACTTAGGCCCTTAGCATAGGGCCAAACCCATAAAAGCTTGGTAAATGTCATCTGTTACTGTTTCCAGTACTTAGTGTCGTTATAGTTGTTACTCAATAGTCAATCCTGTAAAAGGAACTGGAGACAAGAGTTAGGATTTTTTTCCCCCTGCTCTTAAGCATCTCACAGCCTTTTAGGGGAGATAATAATTTCAGTATATGACATTCCTTTGTGAAGGGTGTGGCCTTGACATAGGGAGGGAAAAAAGCCCCTTATTTTAGTGATTCAAGGGAATTGGTGGCCTTTGAGATGTAGTAAAGGATTTTGAGAGGTGGAGAAGTGCATATTTGAGGCTGGGGCTTAGGAGGTGGGCAAGATAATGAGAAGGAAGGCACAGGGTGAGGCAGTGCCAAGTACCCCAAGTTGGGTGATGGAGCAGAGTATAGCTTGTGTCCCTGGAGAGGTGCTGAGTCATGATGGAGGATGAAAGATAGGTTAATTGGAGCTGGATCATGAAAATGAAATAAAATAATACTTGACTTTGGCTTGTACAGTAATTGGACCTTCTTGGCAGGCTCTGACCTCTTTGCCTTGTGCTTGCCCTGTGACCAGCCTCAGCATGCTGACACTTTTCAAAACCCACAAATCATGCTTCTAGAACAGGGGAGATACCCATATAACAGAACTTTTAAACATCTCCTTTAACCATTTCCAATCTCCCTTTGTTAGCTCCCATATTTTATTCACTTTTCTGCCAGCTCTTCTTTTTAGTTTCTATTTCCCTGCCTCAAAGAGGGTTTGAGCCTTTTCCAGGACTCCTACTCTTCCCCTGGATCTATCCTTCTCTTACATAGAGCAACTTAATGGTCATTTGCCTTCTCATGATGCATATGAATGCTCCACTCCCTTTCTGTGAAGCAAAAGTCTTCTTACCCTTATCATAGGGGGAAAGTAAATGGGGTTTTCCTCCCTGACAAACAGATTAATTGAGCCCAACTTCATGGAAGACATAGTGCATGGGGTCATTGATGTTGTTTACACCTACAGAGAAGAGTTACTCTTCTCTACTAACTGGAATCCAGATGTGGCCAATGGACTGTGAGTGGAAGTAATGGGTCTCACTTCCTGTTACAGGCCTTAGGAGCTACTGTGGGATTGATATCTACCATGCTCTTTCCCCTTTGCCCACTGCCACTGACATTGACAATGTTTGAGAAGATGGCAGCCGGGATTATTTCAGACTGGGTCCTGGAGGGAGGAGACTTGGGGCATTGCAGCAAATATGCAGGGAACATGTGGTATAGAATAAACCTGTGTTGTTTTAAACCTCTGAGATCTGGGGGTTATTTGTTACAGAGTATAACTTACTTGTCGGTCCTGACTGATAAGCCTAGTGATTGGTTTGGATCCATCATAGACACAACTTGTCTCAGAGGATAAAATCCTAGATTACTGTGTCCATGAAATGCTTTCTAATGAAAAGAAGGAAGACT
Organism: Lasiurus cinereus; assembly: GCA_011751065.1. Lineage (NCBI taxonomy): Eukaryota > Metazoa > Chordata > Mammalia > Chiroptera > Vespertilionidae > Lasiurus > Lasiurus cinereus. Next base: position 14,135,031 of record JAAGEH010000022.1, read on the forward strand.
ATGGGGATAAGTGAGAAACTTTCCCAGTCCCTCATCAAAGAAGACTCCCTAATGTGGGCTCAAGATAACTTTGGGAGTTGCTGACAGAGGAAATGAGGTCACGGGCAGCTGAGAATGAACTGTTCTCCAAAGACCTCAATGTGGAAGCCTTTGCCTTTCCTGTTTATTATCTTCATTTCTCTATTGTCTTCACAATCTCTTTCCAGCTATTTAACTGTGCTATGGGAGTGAAGCCATCTCAGAAACAAACTTTATGTAGGTATGTGGTTTGCTAGGTTAAACCTTATGTGATTGGTGGTGTGGGGGATGCTGGGGAGAGGATGGGAATTATAACAACTAAAGGGAACAGAGAAAGAAAGAAACTAATGGATAGAAAAGCATCTTGCAGGGATAGGTGGCCCCATGAGGTACACAGTGAAGGGGGTAGTGTGGGAGTCTCATTAACTCAACCTTTAGTGTCTCAGAGCTCTCTAAGAGATGACAAATTATATCTAGTTTGAATTAACCTAAGTGCTCATTCATTCATTCATTCATTCAAACAAATACCTATTAAGAGTTTCAGGTGTTGTGTAGTCAAAGGTAATCAAGACATTCCTCAAAAGGTACATAAATTCTTGATTAAAACACAGTGAATTAGGACTGCTGGTGCACACAATTGAGTGGGTTTAATAAAGCTCCCAATTGCTATAGGTCCTGAGAACAGAACAACTGATCCATTTCCCTTCAAGTCTCCAAGTAGTAATTTTCCTTTGCTGTAAAAAGCTATTTGACTGATTCCCCCATCCTGGGACAGATGACACTGGGAGTCTGAGATCTTAGTTCTCTGATTAGAGAGAAAACTCCTGCACTGCTTAAGCAGGCCCAGGCTATTTCCACCCTTGCTACTAAGACAGGGTTTGCTTAAAAAACAAACAAAAACAAAAACACCCCCCAAAAAAACAAAAACAAAACAACTCCCCCCGCCCC